>JAWNNR010001070.1:0-10664 GCA_035044725.1 Scaptomyza caliginosa | reverse complement strand
TGAATTATGGTGCCATGATTATTAAAGGGGCTAAGAAATGCATATATATATACATATATATATGTATAAAACTGATTAACTGATTAATATTATTATTAAAAATGTATGTACAACAAGATATGCGAGTGAGCCAACAATTTTTACTTTTGGATGGGTATAAACATTTTGAAGGGACTCTACACACACATAGATAAGAACATTTGAAAAATTGTTATATTATATATTTTGTATCTTTGATTTTGCCATTAAATGTTATAGCAGCAAGAATTTACCTGCAGATCGGTTTTTTTATTATAGATTTGTTAAAGTTATAGAATACCCGACTCAAACACAATATAGCCCACTAATGTACAAGACGTATTAATCGAATATAGAATTTTTAGGAAATTAATGTTAAAAGGAGAATATTTGAGAAAAGTAAGTGAAATGTGTTCAGAATCTCAATATGATTAGGTCAAGACACATAGAAAGAGATGGAAGGTGGATCGGGGGACAATAAAATGAAAAAGACAGCAAAATAGTTAGAGCTTAAGAGATGAGATAAGAAAGAAATAGAAAGATAGATACAGGGAAAGAGGAAGGAGTAGAAAGAGAGAGATAGAGGGAGCAAGTAGCGCGAAAGAGCGGGCGAGCGAGCGAGCGAGCAATAGCATTTTTTTTTGGTGGTGCGTGGTTCGTGGTTCGAGTTTGTCGAATTGTGGTTAACACATGTTGATCGCTGTTTAAGTCAGTTGAATGCTGCATGTTGCATGTGGCAATGGATGCTTGTTGCCTGCCTGCTTTGCTGTTTGGCTGATGCTGCTGGCTTTTTGTATGCCTGTTTGCCAATTCAGAGCCCCACAAACTTACCCTTAAAATCCCAAAAATCCTGGGGCTCGATTCGCTAATCAATGACATTAACAAATCAATTATCGATATTGTAACCAAAGATCCATCCATTATATTCCAACCGGATGTGAAATATGCATCCGGGCCATAAAACATGCCTGTGGCAACTACCTGCAAAATGTTGCAAATCAAAAAGTTAAAGGTCAATCGTGAAAGCCATAAACTCAATTACGAAAACTGTGTATGTGGCATGCGAATGAATTACACTCAAACAAAATAAAGGTGAGTTGTTTTGTTAAAAACTTTCTTGGCTTTAAAAGTGTTCTAAAGGCTTGACTAAGGGAAAAGTTAATATGTTTTTTTTCAAGTGTACTTACTTTTGTAAACTGGCAAATTGGAAAATGGTGGACTGTGTATGTGTGTGTGTGGGTGTGTGTGTTTCGAACTTACCTTAATGAACATTTCGACTGTAAAGACGACGGTGAAGACGTAATTGGCTGTTGCCAGGAACACTCTTTCGGTGCTGCTTGGAGGGATGTTTGGTCTTTCCATGGCGAGTGTTATGCAATTGAGAGCTATAAATAGCAGCACAACATTGTCGAACCATTTCTGATTCACAAACCACGAGCAGATTTGCCGGAACCTGTTTGTATGTACGTGTGTGTGTGTGTGTTGACGCGAATTAAAAACAGAGCAAAAATAGTTAACTGTAAATTGTTGTGTTCTATACACGTTGAAATGCTTTGGGGATGGCAACAAAGTTGAAATTGAATTTTCGCTTTTGCGATAAAATCAAAAAAGAATGCTGAAAAAACAACTGCGACAAAGATGAGAGCAGTTAATGTGATAGTATTATAAATCTATCAAAAACACGAAAGTCAATTGGAAAATTGGTAAATAGGAAAATTGAAATTCGTTTCGAAATACGCTAATTGTTGGCATTGAGAGATTGCGTAGAGTATGTTTTGTAAAGCAACAGGGCAGCTAATGGGAAAAAATGCAGACTTTTGACATTCCGTACCTGTTATCCTCCGGAAAGACGTACATGGAGTAGGACTCGCGTTCTGTGGTAAAGTGTTTGGGTGTTAGACGCTGTATAATCATTTTTAACTTTGAGAACGGTTCCCCTCCACAGGGCGCCATGGAATGTTGTTGTTGCATTGATAACTGCTGCAGCTCTTTGGCCAGCTCCTGTGGCGGTAGCTGGGATTCCGATTGCGAATCGAGTTGTTGATGATGCTGCTGATGTTGCTGTTGTTGCATTTGTAATTGTTGCTGATGCAGCTGCTGTAGCTGTTGCAGCTCCTTCTCCTCGAGCCGCTTCTTCATATTGTAATGACTGATGGAGTTCTTGCGCTTATCCCGCGCCTCCATATACTGTTGCAGCATGTCCGGTTCGTTGACATTCGTATAGGACTTTTGCCACTTATCCAGATCCATTTTGGAATTGGTATACGATAGCGACTTGCGATTTGCCTCCAGGTTATGCAGATTCAAATGCGAAGTCTTACTAAACGCCAGCTCAATGGAGCTCATGCGACGCTGTCCCGCTCCGCGCAGTTTGGGCGGTTGATTCAGATTTTGATAGACCTGTGAGTTAAAGATGCAGGCAGAGGCTCTGCGACTGCCCGGACCGCTGCCAATGCTGAGCGTGTTGGACAAACGCCTTATCGAGTTCTGTGGACTCAAACGATTTGTGTCCTTATGCCGCAGCTCGGAAACAGATCCGGCGGTTGTATGGGTGGCGACGGTGGGGTTGATTGAGCCGGTAGTGCCCATGCGCAGCAGGCAGCTATTGTCACTGCCATTATTTAGCTGTGACTCCTCCACATCGGGTGCATTTATATGGCTATCGTCTGTGGCTGTGGTGCGCAGCGACGATGGACGCTTTTTGCTGCTGCTGCGACGGAAGCGCTGCTTGAAGCTGCTGCTGCTGCTTGCCGGGGGTGCCAGCGGCAAACGTTCGCTGGATGAACTACCGCTGGTGGAGGCGACACTGCCACCTAAGCCCGTTGAGCTAACCGTTGAACCGCCCAGTGGCGACAGATCCAATGACATATTCAAGCTTAGACTGTGACTGTGACTATCGGCTGGTGGTTGCAGGGTTGCTGCTGTCGATGATATGGTCGGCACGTAGATGGGTGAGGCTGCCGACGTTGCGCTGGAGTTCTTGGAGATATCATCGATGATGACACTGTGCATGCTGCTGCCCAGTGTGCTGGGTAGTAAGCTGCTTAGCTGATTGGTGCCACTACCACTGGATAAGCTGGCAGTACCGCCGGTTCCACTTCCACCGGTGGCACTACCGGTAGCTCCCACACCAACCCCAGTTGCACCCTGCAGCTGGCTGGCATTGAGTATGTTGAGTGGCTTATGGGACAGAACCGGTGATGGGGGTATAAGATCGATTGCCGGTATTCCCTCATCTAGGGTTCTCGAGCCGCCACTAAAGATGTTCGGTGGTTTAAGCAATGACGGCGATGGTGGTGGTGCTGGCTGTGGTACGATGAAGAACAAGTAAGTTGGAATCCATGATAATGTACACAATTAAGCCCTTACCCCAAAAGTTAACACGAATAACTTACGACAAGTATTAGCTTGACACTTACCTCAATATCGCCCCACTGACGAAATGTCATGCCAGGCTCCATGGTAGTACTCGGGGAGTCCTGTGGCGTGGCCGCCGTTGTTGTAATCAGAGGTGGATCGCGAATGAGTCGCATCTTTGACAGGCGTGGCGCCTCGCTGCGTCGTTCCTTAATCGAGTATGTCTGTTGCATGCAATGTTTTTTGAAATGAATATGTGTGTGTGTGACTCTTGTACTTGTTCTGCTTGATCTGGTTGTTCTTGCTGTTCTTGCTCCTGTTGTTGCTTGTTGTGGTGCAAGTGAACTTACCTTTTTGAGGCCACCACGAGGCTTGGTGTCCTCGTGAGGAAGTAGCTTGCTGCTGGCCTCCTCGGCGTTGCTGATGCTGCCGCCACCTGCTCCTCCTTGAGAGGGCAGCTCGTTGATTTGATAGTCCTGGATGGGCTGCAGCAGGCGTTGGCGGTGTGTGTTGCTTTTGCCCTCAATGGTAAGCTCTGCGGTGTCCTGCAGCTGCTGGTTAGGCGACGAATATGCGATAGACGATAACGATAACGATAGACGATAGACTACATGTGCTTGTGCATACGATACATACCGTGAAAGGACTCTCTAGAGCACACGCACTCATTCAATCACTCAATCATTCAATCATACAATCACTTTGCCAATCGATTAATCGATTTCATTCAATGCGTGCCTGAGAGTCGAGTTTGAGGTATTTTTCCTCTATCTCGCTTAGCTTTCGGATCTCTCTTGCATACTTTGTTTCACTTACCTTGCGCACATCCTCAGCGCTGCGCCAGCGATTGCGTACCTCGTAGTAACTATCGTTAGTGGTTGATGAATCCGCTTCGCTGCGTGATTCATCGTACATACCATCGCTATAATTTTCGGCCAATGTCTCTTCGCGCAGTTTCTTAACCAATTCGCGCTGTTCGCGCTCGCGACGTTCATTTCGCTGAGGGAATCAAAATTTCAAAATTAGACTTTTTCGTCAACGTATCGTTAATCGTATTGCGTTAGGAGTTGTAAACACGAACTATTGTTAAGAAATGAATTAGACAATGTTTCAAATATCTTTGTTTGACTTTTCATTCAAGATGTTTTTGATTAATGGCTAGTTATTGAGTGTGCATCGATTGGTTATCGAATTTTGAAACATTTTTATAATCTATTGATAATTCAAACATTGTTTTGTGATTGTTTTAGTTTATCGAATCACTTTTTTCTAATTCCAATTAGATAGAACATTGATTGAAGATAGGCAAGAGCATCGTTTCAACTGTTTGTATTAGGATAAAATGTTTTTTTTTTACTTTTTTTCGAATTTAAGTGAAACGATGCCCAATATGAAGAAAATTGTAGTTACTTTTAGCTGTGATTATTAGGAAAGTATTTTTTTGTTAATAGGTAAATTTCGTTATTGGGTGTTGTTGGCAAAACTCTACCTCTGAACTGAATCCCTCAACCAAAATGGCCACCAATAAATTAAACAGCACATAATTGCCGAACGTCATTAGGGCCACAAAGTACAATGCGGCCCAATGACTTGTCTTTTCCATGCCATTGAATAGAACCACGTTCCAATCCTCTTGCGTCAGTATCTAAAAACATTTTTTTTTGTTTTTTTTTTCGTTGGTTTTTGTAGTTGTAGATGTTGTTGTATCGGTAGTAATATTTGTTGTTGTTGGTTTTGATGATTTATTTTTAACATATATATATTTTGGTTGGTTGGTTGGTTGATTTTTTGTTTTATTGGTTGGTTGCAGTTGCAGGTGGTTGCGGGCGGCAAAACGTGGTGCATATATTGATATATATATATATGTTGTTGAATATATGTATATATATATATATATATTTGATATATATGGATATTCAAAAGAAGCAGAAAAAGAACAAAATACCATAAACATATGTTGTTGTGGGATTAAAAGAAATGTAAGAAAAAAGAGAGCACAAAAAACACATCATGTTGGAGAAGCAAAACGCCAAAGTGTTAGATTATATATTGTTTGGATATAGTAATTATATATATTTATATATATATATAAGTTTTAAAAAGTTCAATATATGTTACGTATACAATATAAAGATATATGATTAGTCTGTTTACCTCAATCTAACTGACTTTTGTTAAAAACTTAAAGAATAAACACAAAAAGAAAACTTATCTGACAAATACCTGACTCTCATCATGAAAATTTATCAATACTATTTAATATTTAAAACTATCTCAAATGTAAAAATAAAATAACCTAAAACGTATAAGCAAAACCCTTTTATGCTTAACATTCTGTTCCTATATCATTTTGATTAGCTTTATTTAATTTACACAATATATATTTAATATTTAACGTACATTCAACATATGATAAGTATAGTAGAGCAATAAAATGATAAGTTTGCCATAGCGCAGTTAAAGCAAGTGGCCAATGAAATCGTAAGGAACTTAAGATCAAAGACACGCACTGTAAGAAACCCAAGAAACACAACAAATGTCTAAATACAAAGAATACTCGTAATTCGTGGTGTGGTAAAAAAAACTTTTCAAAATCAACGCAAAGCACTCAAGAACTTTTCAACTCAAAACACAAAATCCAATTTTAGAATTGACTTAAAGAAAAAAATGCATTATTTTTTGTTTTTAAGAGCTGCAAAGCGCGCAAAAATCTTGCATAGAAATTCAAATTTTTTTAAAATACTAAAGTGGTATTTGTTTTAGGTTTTTATTTTTTTGTTGTAATTATTTTGATTTTTACACGACGTGCCAATAAATAATTGTTGCTATGGGTTTCATATAAAATACGAATATATTTGGTATTTTTTCGGTTTGTTTTTTATTTTTATTTTGGGAGTGACTGTACATGAATATTATGCAATTTGAATTTATATATGTGGTATTTTTTTTTTTTTTTGTAATTAATTGGCAAAGCGCAAAAAGCAGCAAAAGGCAAAAGAGAACTGGTAGCTAAGTGTAAATATAAGAGAGAAAAGAAAAGTTTAACGAATAGGCAGAACAAAGCAGCAGCATTTGAAGAAAGGTTAAACAGGCCAAAAAACGAGGTAACAAACAAAGCGCTATTCAAAAACAATGAAACGAAAATAAAAAAAACCAAAACTTAAACACAAACAAGGCCTAAACATATGGTATGTTACATGTACATATATGTATGTTTGGCTGTTTAATTAGTATACAGAACAAACGTAACGTAGCACAAAATCGGACTGAATGGAAAAATAAACTAAAGAATTATAAAAAATTCATGCATGAAAAACAATGAGCAATTGAAGCTTTTGTTGTATATATGTTACAGGGAAATAGTGTTATCATATGTATGTGTGTGTGTGTGTGTGGGACTGAGAGAGAAACAGATAAAAAAGGGAAAGAAAGACATAACGAAAGAAAAAACCAAGTATGCGGAATATACAAAGAAATTGTTAAAGTTTCAGAAAGGATCGGTTTGAGAGTGTGTTTGTCGTTTATGTGAATGAATTATTTCCATCGGAAGTTTCATTGAAACTCAAACACTTTCAGGTATGTAAGGTTTGATGTATGTATGTGTTTGAAACGTATATATCTATGACTACTTGCTGATTAAAAAGATATATAAAGAAACGCAAAACTTCACAACTTAAAACTGACTTGAAGCAAGAAACAACTGAATAAATCGCTAGAAAAATGTTAGAAATAGATTTATATGGGAATAACTAAACTAAAACTAATCTTTCTTAGAAAGAATAAAAAAAAAACTAGTGTTATAGAAATAGTTGAAGGAGCTGCACGTTTTGTATGATTGATTTTCATTTCTCTTGGTCGTTTGCTGTATTTTTTTTTTGTTTTTTGAGGAAGGGTGTTTTGAATTATACTAAGATACAAATAGGTAGGTAGATAGGTAATTGGTTGGTTTTTTTATTTAAATATATATAATTTTCTTATGGTGTTCTCATGTTGTTTTGATTGTTATTTGGTTCTTACTTGAAAAACTGTGACAGTGGCCCACAAAATGTTGTTGAAGTGTTTGCGATCGCATTCACATTGCGGATGTCGGCTGATTATTTCGGGACACGTGCATTCGCGTTCGAGTCCTGATTCGTCCAAAAATTTACAAAACTTACCGCCAAACAGATACATGCCGAGTATGCTGTAGGTTTATATACGTATATATGTTTTATATATGTATGTATATATCATATATATATATAAAATAGTAAGAGAGAGTGTTTTCTTTGTTGTATATATATAAAGTAGTTGTATGTAAGTTGTGATTCGATTATAAATATATAAACGAGTACATAAGTTAGATTAAGTAGTACGAAGTAGAGCTAATGGCCCCGCGACTATCAATTGATCTTGCTTTATATGTATATATATATATATATATTTGTGAGTGTTTGTTTTTTTTTAATATATATATTTTGTTTTTTTGTGAATATAAGAACTGTTCTGTTATATTTATATAATTTTTTATACGTAAACAAAAATGAAAATTTCAACTTTGAGTTTTCTTGAGAGTTTTGTTCAGTGTTTGCTGTTGTTGTTGTAGTGGTTGTCGTTGTTGTTTCGTGGCCCGAGTTTATAAGAAACGTAGAGCTTGGGTGGGGGTTGAAAGGGTTTCTTTTTGTACAAAGTGAATATAACTGGGATACTTTTCATTTGTTTTTGTTGCTGTTGTTTTTGTGATTTATTTATATATATATATATATTTTTTTTTTGGCTTGTATATATGGTAAAAATTTGAGTAATGTGAAACAAAAAAAACTGTTTTATTTTACAGAGTTTGTATTTGAATATATGTATATATATATATATTTTTGTTGATGGTATTAATATTTTATTTTTGCAGCTGGGAGCCTTAAAGATTAACTGACAAACTCTAGAGACTGTTTATATGTAAATGTATGTTTGTATGTATTATGTGGTTGTGTATGGGTGGTGTGTGTGTGTCTGTGTTTGGGTATAGTTTGGAGTTATAAGAGCTTCAGAGTTAAGTGGTTTGGCATAGTTTACAGTTTAGAGTTGAAAGTGTAAGAGTATTTTGATTATTTTTTTTGAGAGTTTTTTACTTTAGGGGGGTTTTAGGGAAAAGTGGAATTCCAAAAACACTTAAAGACTATTTAGCATAGCAAAGGTATCATATACACATATATATAGAGATAAAGATATATATATACTAAGGGAGTGAGTATGCACAATAAACACAGAGAGAAAGAGACAGATAGAGAGAGAGAGAGAGAGAAAGAGAAAAAAGATAGTAAAAATATGTGTGTATGCACGTGTGTGTGTGTGTGTTAGTGAGTGAGGTGTGCGTGTGTATTTTTGGTGAGAAGAGAAGCAAACGACGAGTGACATTCGTGAAAACAAACGAGAGTTGAAAGTAACGAGTATTAAAGAGTATAGAGCGAGTGTTTGTTTATCGATTTGAGAGATCAAGCAAGGTAGTGTCAGGCGATTAATCGATCGATTATTTATCGTTAACATGACAACAAGCAAACGAAAAGACAAAAATGTATACCATATGATATGCTATTGCAGGCGACTCTTCAAACTGGAATGCTTACCTGTGCAATATATGTATACACATAAATATATATGCCTTAAAAACTAGCTAAAAACGAGCTATCATACAGTTCAATGTATATCAATATAATCTAAAATCTTAAAAGCTGATCTATTGAAAGAAGTGCATGCTTATGCGCGCTGTTTGCTTATTAACTGTATAACTTGCATGCTATTTCAGAGCACTCGTTGCTTTCCATCTACGTATCTAGGCTGAGAACAAGCAGGCACAAACGAAATGAAATGATGTTAATTGGATTGGAATACAATAAAAAAAAATAAACACCACAACAAAAAGTACTACACACCACAAATTAGTGCGAGCGAGTAAGCAATCAATAAATCTATTTAACAAAAAATATATAAACTAAAACTCAAAAGCTAAAAACACAATTTCTTCACTCTGCAGGCAATTTTTGTTGGCCAAATTTGAATAAAAACCAAAAATCACACACGCACACCACAAAAACACTAAAAACAAAATGAAAAACTGAAAAAACGATTAAAATTAATAAAGGCAGACAGTTTTTTGAAAAGGAAAAATAGGAGAGTACGTAAGACGTATAGAGAGAGAGAGAGAAAGAGAAAGGAAGAGAGAGCAGTGGGGAACACAAAATAAGGCACAACAGTTATAATTAAAAGTTATCGTTATCGTTATTTGTTATTGATTATGGCAAGCCTAGCACATTATTGATGTTCATCATTATCAACGTTCAAACAAACACAAACGAATCAACAAAAGTGTTTAACATAGGCCATAAACTGATAAACTAAAAAATCATAATGCTTATTTTTGGTTTCATATTTGGTTTTCGTTTTGTTTTCGAACATTTAGTGTTAGTTATCGATAGAGTATGGCATTAGATAAGTTAGTATATATATGTATATATATATATATTTAAGCGTATTTGTAAAGTGGCATTAAATTAATATACATATATATATTATATTTAGCATATATTAATAATATACAGTAAATAGTAGTTAAATGCTGATAGCAATAGGTCTACCTGAAACACTGTGACGAGCGCCCAAAGCAGGCTGTCGAAATTCTTACGATCGCAAATCTTCTCTCCATTAATTTTCTCGCAGAATTTACATCCGAACAGATTCATGCCGAGTATACTAAAGTGATGGTTTGGTATTTGTTGATATAGTATAATATGATATACATATATATATATTTCGATAATATAATATTCTTATAAATTTTTTTTTTTAGTATGTATTATTTTGTATTAATATAAATAATTTTTTGTTGTGTTTTTTTTTTTTGGTTTGGGGTTTTTGTTGTGTTTTATTTTTAGCATACAATTTTT
This sequence comes from Scaptomyza caliginosa, assembly GCA_035044725.1. Classification (NCBI taxonomy): domain Eukaryota; kingdom Metazoa; phylum Arthropoda; class Insecta; order Diptera; family Drosophilidae; genus Scaptomyza; species Scaptomyza caliginosa. Next base: position 372 of record JAWNNR010001070.1, on the reverse strand, counting down.
TTAGTTCAATTTTTGTTTAATCATAGTCATTTTTAGTATGTATATAACGATTAATTAGTATAGCAATTTAGTGGTTGTAGTGAGAGAAAGAGAGAAAGATACAAACGAGAGAGAAATAGACGTTAAAGGAGAAAGATGAAAAGAGAAAGAGCAGAGAGAAAGAGAAGAAAGAGAGAGAGAGATAAAGAGTATGTGTCTGTAAGTGAGCAGCAGCGAGCGAAATTTGAATACAAAAATCATAAAACGTGACTTTTCAAGAAGTTTTGAATGAACACAGGAATTTTCAAAATGAAATCGAAACCTAAGTAACGAAATTCAGATGAGCTTTCACACAGACACTCCTCACGTAGACGTTAGGAAGCTTTTCGAAAG
>JAWNNR010001069.1:0-12385 GCA_035044725.1 Scaptomyza caliginosa | reverse complement strand
GTGATAGATTAGCCACGTTCCAGTAACACACACACATACACATACACATACACACACCTCCGGTGTGTGCATGGGTGCATGAATGAGTGCGTGTGTCGGTGTGTTCGATTTCCTTTTCAAAGCGCTAGTGACTAACAGTGAACATTTGAGAGAAACTGCCCACACGATACAACAGTTGCGGTAGCCATTGCAGAGGGGAGGATGAGGAAGAGGGGGAAAGCAATAGCCGTGATGATTTCATAATGCGCTGCATTCCTTCAGGAGAACATGCGCCGCATCATTGCCTTCTCCCTTTCTGACTCAGAGCGGATCCCCTTCGCGATGGCCTCCTTCAACTGGGCGATAACGCAGTCCTGGATGGGCTCCTCTGAGCGGTCCTCCACCAGTTGCGCCAAATCCTTCCTTGCGGTATCCCAGTTGCCAAGGTGCACGTGACAGGTGGCACGACGGAGTAACGTCTTCCCCAGTGGGCTCGCCGCCACTACTCGACCGCCGCTCAAAAATGTTGCGGTAGAGCTCGTCGGATCGTGCACCTCCTCAGTGGCAGTAGTGGTCGCTATTGCAAGCAGCGCTTCAGGTTGTGATGGGTGCCGCTGCTTTTCCTCCTCCTCCTCCTTCCCTTTTTCACTCCCAGCAGCTTTCGGTTTATGTTGGCTTGTCTGCAGGGCATTTCGCAGCACGTTCTGCGATAGCAAAGCCGTAGCGCACACCACACCCTCACGATATCGCCCGAGCTTCACATGGGCAAGCAAAAGGTTGTTCAACGTGGTTGCGTAGAGACTGATCGCCTCTTGTTTTGCAACCGCTACCGCCTCCCTTTCTTCCTTCGTGAAAGAAGAGTCCGCACCGCCACCAGCGCTCGTTGACGGGTCCTCGTCCCCCTCCCCCCTTTGGTGCTGCTGTCCTCGACGATTCTGAAGCAGTTGAACTAGACCGTTTGACTCGAGGCCATCACCGCCTCCGGTGGACGATGATGATGACGACGCCCCGGTGAATGGCACGGCGGTGACAGAAGAGGGGAGGTACTCGGTGAGGTAGAGACACGCCTTCTTATACAGAAATGCTGCACCGCGAGCGTTTCCCTGTTGGAGGAGGGCATTGCCGGCATCTTTGGCGGTAAGAGCCTCCTGCAGGTTGTACTGAAGCCTCGTGATCATGAGTGCTGTAGAGATAGAGAGAGCTGTTGCTCCTTTTACTACCACTCCCGCTTTTGTTGTTGTTGGTGTAGGCGGAGGGATGCCTGTATGAAAGAGAGTAAGCGTCGACGATCAGGAAACCAAGAGAAAAAAAAAAGAGCGCAAGAGAGAAGGACCAAACGAGTGACAGAGAAACCAAACGACGAAGAGGAAGACGAACAGACAGCTCTCTCGTCCCCCCCCCCTCTCTCTTCCTCTCCTTTGTCGCCGTCACAACTACTGCAATGAGCTGCGAGTGCTCAGAAAATGGGAGAGAGATGGGGTATGCTCGTCAGTCCATAGGGTGAGGGTTCTCACAGCCTCCCACCACACACACACACACGCACACACACCGAATGGTAGCCCTATTGCCCTCTCCCTCCCTCTGACATCCTTGTCCTATTCGTCCTCCATGTCATTTCACTGTTAAGTGTTACACGTTGTGAGCACTAAATGTGCTTCTGTTTTGGTTCTGCGTGTAAAGCCCCAGACTCGGGACGGTGGCTGTGCCCCCTACACACACACACACACACTCCCTTGTATCGATGCTGCTCTTTCCAATCACACACCAGAATCCTCCTTTGCGTGCTCTGTTTCCAGACGCCTCAGCTGACGCAGAGCGCGCCGCATGTCAGCCGGCACATCACACAGAACGACGACGCGTCCCATATCAGCCAGATGGCGGTCGTCACCATCTGCCGCTGTGACCTCTTTCTCCTCTGTCTGTATGTCGAGAATGTCGAGTGTGGACGCGTGCAATGCGGGTCGCTTCAGGCCAAATGACGTCCCCTGAACCCCCGCCGCCACGCCCGAGTGGTACCGCGTATCACCCACGAGAGGGTGACCGAGATGAGCAAAATGTTGCCGTATCTGATGTCGCCGCCCACTACAGAGCTCCACATGGAGGTAGTACACACCCGTCGTTGGGAAGTATTCCAAAATGCGGTAGTGCGTCACGGCGGAGCGCTGGTCCAGCTCCACTACGCGTGGTCGTGTGTAGGTGGCCGTGAGATCGGCAGCCTCCAAAAGGGACGGTACGGATGGCGGCGATGATACCTGGAATGACATTAGGCCCTCCGCCGTGCTGGCTGGGTGGCACTGTGGGCGAGATCGTTGGCGCGCAGCGTGCGATATGCCCTCAGCGAAGACGTGTTGCTCTACCAACCCACGCATCGGTGAGAGACACACTACAGGGGAGGGGTCCAGTGGCCAGCGTTGGGCCAGCAATCGGTACGCCTTCCGCACGAGATGCTGGCCAAGTGCCGCCTCACAGCTGGTGTGGAGGCTGAGAGCATCACGAGCGACGAGGACAAGTCCACTCGTACCAACGTCGATGCGGTTCACGAGGCCCTGTTGATGCAGAATCGGGATGGTCGAGGAGCTCGCTGCGGTCTCATTGGCGTCAGCAGGCTGGTCGTCTTTCCCATTTGGAACCGCAATGTGACGCAAACTCCGCCACGGGATTTGATGTGAGAGAAAGGGATACACTAGCGTCGGATAGTGAGCGTGCAATGTGCACGTCATCATCGGCGGCTTTGCTACAGCCGTGAGGCCGTATGGAAGCTGCGCAGCGGCCGCAACAAGAAACGGCACATCATCCCTTGCCATCGGCGACTCTGCAGGACGGCTATGTTGTCCATTACACCACAACTTGACCGCCGCCACAACATCCACGACATGCAACGAAACCGTCAGTGGCGGTAAGCTGTGATGCTGCTGACGCGCCTGGCCGCCGTTCCAATCAGCATCGGTGGCGACGGTGGCTTTCTCCCCGCGCGAGCGACGGAGTTGACTTGCAAAGAATGGCTCAATGGTGGTAGTGGGGAATGGGCCAACGGATCGCAGCGATCGCCCCACCAGTCGAGCGGCCGCGGACGACCGCCACACATCTGGCGATGCACCCAGGGAGAGCGACGCCACCCAAGGCGACAGGGTGGCTCCAGCGCCAGCAAGGTGGTGATAGGGTAGTACGGGGCTAATATAGGACGCGTGATAGAGTCCTTTGAAGTAGGAGGCCACCGCATGCTCCTTTTCAGTCGCAACAGCAAAGAAGAATCTCTCTGGCAAATCAAACCTCCGCAGCAGCGCTGATGCGGTGGTAGTCTCATCGGCGTCCCATGGTGCGCAATGGGGAAGCAGATGCAGCAGGAGCGCTGTCACAACAGCCGCGGCACTCTCCGGCGCGAGAACTGGTGTCGCGTCGTCGGTGTGGTAACACCCCTCGCGCCGCATCACCTGACAAAGCAGCCCAAGTGGCGCAGTTTGACTCATCGCCTCCAAAAACAGAGACACGTGATGATTGCGGTGATGCTGGACTTGCCTGCACAGCCTGGCGAGGAGCCCACCAGACACGTAGCAGACGGTTGCGCCACTCTCTGTCCGATCGGTACCACGACAAGAGGATTCCCAATGCCCTCGTGCATCGTGAACAGAGGCTGCGGGAGAAGATGGCGCCACCTTTTCCACTGCTCTCTCCTCCGGCCGCCTCACCGAGATCAGCGACGTGGCGACGGAGTCGCCAGTCACTGCATCGTGTGTTGCTGCGCTACATCGTCCCTCATACTCCGCCAGTGGGGGAGGCTTGAGAAGACACTCCAGCGTCGCCACAAACACCTCAGTGACGCGATGTGCCATTTCCTGAGGCAGTGGCAAAGAGACGGCGGTTCCTGGCACCTCCCGTCTCGCCGTCTGGGCCGCCACAGCAGCAGTGACGGTGCGAGATAGCATTAAGTTTCCAGTGCCTACAAGCAGACCGGTCACGTACTCCTGCAGCGAGGCGTAATCCTCTGCCGGTGAGAGAAAAAAAGACTCTGCGACGACGCAGCGAGCTGGCTGGACTACCCGCGCCAGCACCTCATCCACACTGCGGTGGTCTACCGAGGCTGCACCGTCCAGGGCCTCTCCCAGCACACAAAGTAGGTAGCATGGCAAGTGCTCCAGCGCCGGCGAGCGAGAAATAAACGGCTGCGGAAGATGGGAAAAAGGGATGAAGGAGGTGGGCCCGCGCTGCGAAAACTCCACCAGAGAGACCGGCAGGTAGCGAGGTAGGTGCTGCAGAAGCCAGAGACGACGTCGCAGCTCCACCACAAAAGACGGTGGCGACGCAGCTTGACGGCCAGCGGCCACCTCCGCGTCAGCCAGGCGGCGAAGGTCATCCAGCGATAGAGAAGAGGATGGCGATGCGTCAGTGGTGGGGTGCTGCCCATCCAGGACACGAAGGCCTGGTGACGGCGGGTTCTGCAAAAGAAACCACTCTACACTAGTGACGGGCTCCAGCGCGAGGCGCCGTGGCAGAGACGAAAGGGAGCCCCACAGTCGCTGCGGCAGCTTTCGATGAATTCGTTGCACTGCCGCACCCGCACGGCCAAAAAAAGCATGCAACACATCTGTAGGATGCACCACAGCGACATCCCCCGTGTTTGTCGCACGTTCGAGGAGAGGCGGCGGTGGCGACGGCGTCACGGCTGCCGCCATCTGCTCCAGCACCCGACGCCACTCGCCACGAAGCAAGAGGCTGTGGTACGCCACGGGGCGTAATGACGCCAGTGCGCCGCCTTCCTCCACCACTTCCCGTCCGGTAAAGCGCAGTTGATAATGCGCCGCATTATCCACCCCACACAGAGACGCCAGCGCCGGGTCCTGGCGCTCAGCCGCGCGGGAGGTGTGCCACCAGTGAGTGAGGTGTTGCAAAACCGTATCTGCATCTGCCTCCCATGAAACAGACGAGCCACTCGCCTTTGAGATGGTGCCGCAGTCACGGCTGTTGTCCCCAGCGGTGTTGGACTGCTGCAAAATTCGGTGAAGAAGAAACAGAAGATCTGCGGAAGAAATGTGCAGCTTCTGTGCCCTGCTGTTGGTGAAGGGAGCGGCAGGAGCAGCACCAGTTGCTGCAGTTGAGGAAGAGCCCATACAGGGTGGTGGTGTTGCGGAAGGGAGAGGCAGCTCCGCCTGCAAGTCAGCTGTCGTCCACATCAGCAACGCTACGATCTCCCGCCAGTGGGGTGTGACATGAGACTGCCGAAGTGTCCGCTGTGTCATCCTCTCGCGAATGGAACTGCCAGTGGTGGAGCGGTGGTGCAGCGCCGAGCTGGGCAGGAAAGGGATGCGTGGCACAACGTAGGAGCCGGCGCATCCCACAAAGAGGCTACTGCTTGTCTCACGACCACCACGAGACAGTTCTCGAGTGTGTGCGACTGGCTTAGCATCAGCACCATCAGCATTGCTCTCTCGGTCGGTCAGGCGCTGCCACAGGCGCCGCCACTCTTGTCGGTTGGACGGTTGGCAGTGGTGGTGCAGCAACAGCTCCACGTACAGCTTTGCGGCATGAAGGCCGAGATCTGCGGAGAAGCGTGTAGGGGGTACACCACCGCTAGTATGACTGATCACTTCGTGGCGAGAGATGAGCGATGTGTTAGTGATGGAGGTAACGAGGGGGAAACCGCAAGTGGGCAACAGCACCGCGGCAATCGCGCGTTGATGCCGCTGAAACTGTGCAACGGGCAACCGTGCAGCGGTGAAGACGATCCACTGCACCAGGCACCGATGGAGGCTATCTGCATGCTGCTCTGCTGCAGAGATCCAAGGAGAAAGAGAAGATGATTCGGGCAGGCTAGCGGTACTGGTGGTGCTGCGCCACCCCCTCTCACTTTCCCGGAAGTGGAGCGCCTCGTCATCGCTCTGCCTTGCAGCAAGACTGGTCGAAGCCGTGCAGCAACACCGCCATGACTCACAGCACCACCGGCAAAATCCTCAGCGTAAGCCACGGCGTCTCCAAGCGTCAGATTACGAGTAGCAGAGGAGCGTGCATATTGATGCCGAACACCATCGAGCTGCTCTGCACAGCTTTGGTGGAATGATTCGGAGTAGTGCATTGCGCGGTGAAACTCGTTCACTGCCGCCTCCGGCTGCCATGATGGCGACGACCCGCTGGGCCTGGTTCGCCTATACAGGAGTGAGAGAGACCCCATCATGACTGACTCCACCTCTCTTTTCAAAGGAAGAAGAGCGGAGGACAAGAGCGGATCTTGCCGCCCTCGATGACGACGACGACGGCCATCACCGTTCAGTCGCTGCAGGTGTTGCTTTTCATTGTGGTTGTACCACGAGGGCGGATCGTCGATAAAGGTCCCCTGCTGCATGAGCAGTGGTGAAGGGGTCGATATCGGCCCACTGCCTCCTCCGAGTAGGGTTCGGTTGCTGCTGACGGAGCAGCGCAGTCCTCGCCGTATCGCCTGGTATGACATGACGGGCTGGCAAACGATAGGGATTGCTCCTCTGAGAATTTCATCCAAATAGGGAATGGAAGAGACGGCGAAGCTCTCCTTCCTCTCCCTCTCCGCTTGCTTCCCTCTTGCTTGTCTTCCTCTAGTTATTGCATATGCAAGCTAAGTCAAATCTCAGAGAGCAACAGACAAAGGAAGCGGCAATCGATGAGCCCCTATTGTTCCAAACGCGCTACACGCCACGCCACAGTGCCTCCCGTAGCGACAATGATCAGATATAGTTAAAGAGAGAGGAGGAGGGGACAAAGGGGAAAGAAAGAAAGTTCTTCTCTTTGAAATTCGCATGTATAGAGGTGTGTGCACCAGTGGGAGGAGGGGGAAGAGGAGGGGAGGGGGAAACGGCCAATAGATGGGTTGTAGAGACAGCACGATCGCACGCACTGCTACCATGACGGCACTTGAAGCAGTGCCGTCAGCCACCACGACATCCACGCCCGTTCTCCTCTTTGTTTTCGTATATATACTTTTTTTTTTTCCTTTTCGGCACTGCGCCTGTTACCTGATTTCCTCTTCTTTCTTCTGGTGTTGTTGCTGTTGCTGTTGCGCCTCTTTGGCGAAGTAAAAAGGAGCCAAAGTGTGGCATCATACGCAGAAACACAACAGACACACACACACAAAAAAAAAAAGGTAGAGACATCGGCACGGGCAGCGAGCTGACTGCACGTTGTCTCATCAGAAGATGGCAATAAGGGGAATCCGTTGCTTCTCTTTCTCTCTCTCTGTCTCCGTCTCTCAGTGGGTGTGTGAGGGGAGCACAAAGCGTCTCCCTAACGGCGCAAGAGCCATCTTCTGTTGGCCCTTTTCATGTATGTATTCCTTGTTATCCCCCCCCCCCACTCCACTCCACTCCAAAGGAGCCACAGCAAGAGACAACAACAGCAGCAGGAGGCAGCAGCGCACAGCCATTGCTCACAGTCTACTTGGCTTCAAAATGGATGAAGAGAGATGACGTTAGAGGAATAGGCACAGCACGGACACACACATACACACACACACACACGTGTGCGTGTGTATAGAGAGACCTATCAGACGATGTCGATCGATCTATATCTATCTATAGATGGATAGAGATATGGGCGTAGATAAAGATGCACGCCGTCTGCTGTGTGTGTGTGTGTGTGTGTGTGTGAGGGAGGGAGGGGGGGTAGAGGTACTTTCTCGATGACAATTCGAAAAAAAAAACATACGCAAATGTCTCAATAGACTGAGAGAGAAAGGAAGGGGGGGCCAACTTGCTACGCTGTCTAGCCTTGTATTGCTGCCCTTTAGTTTGTTGTTGTTGTGTGCGCGTTGCTGTCCTTCTTTCTTGTGTCTCTCACTGCACTCACCCCCCCCCTCCTTTCTTCTTCCTTCCCGCTCGTTTCTCGTGCGGTCACTACAGCAGCAGCTGCATTGTCCCACACCCCTACACGGCAAGCGAAGGAAAGTGAAGGAGGAACGCGCAAAAGAAAAATAAAAGGGCGTGACACACGTCTAGCGACACTACCGTTCACAGTGAGGAGAGAGGAAGAGGGAGAGAGAGGTGTCCCCAGGGCTGACTGCTTCACCAGTGACGACCAGCAACCAAAAGAAAAGCAGAGGAAAGAAAACGCAGGGACAAGACAATGAGGCAAACCACCGGAGCGATAGGGCAGCACCCACCCTCGCTTTGCCTACTCCCCTCCTCCTCTTCCCCACTGCACAGAAGAATAGTAAGAAAAAAAGACCCGGTGCCCAAAACAGTGCTAGAGGTACTCAACGCCTGCTAACGGCACCGTCACACTCTCTCGCCATGCGTGGTCCAGGTAGTTGTAGGCGCGATCCAGTGCCGTGCCTTTGACCGTCTCAGACAGTGCGCCAGAGGCCATCGATATGAGCGAGTCGAAGTGGAGGAACTGAAACAGCTTTCGATCCGTGACGGCGTAGACCTGCAGCGCCGTCGCACGTACCATTGGCGCAGGAAGCGGGAGGAAGAACGGCGGGCCGGCGTCGACGGTGTCCAGGGCGATCGACGGGAGGATCGACGCGACAGTGTTCAGCGGCACAACCTGCGCAATGTCCAGTGGTCGCGCACTCGCCCCACCATCAGCATTCGCGTTTGGCTGCCACGCCGTGCCCAACGTGCCCAACACCGACTCCGTCGCCTTTGCGATGGTGGACGATGTCTGCGCACAGAAGCACAAGTAGTGGCGGGTCACCTGGAGGTGGCCACTGATGAGCGAGCCGCCGTGCATTGCACTACAGGCGTAATCGGCCAACAACACCTCCCCTTCCTGAACCAGCGCCGGAAAGAACTGGCGGAAGCGGTCACAGCCGTGCTGGTAGTCCAGCTGGCGAATCTGCGCCTCCGTCCGCAGGGAGAGGTCGTTCGTGCCCTTCTCGAAGCTCACAGCGACCTGCTCCACGGCTGTCTTCAAATTAGAAAAAAAACCGGAAGCGGTGGCAGAGAGCTGCTCCGTCCTAGACGCATTCCGCTGCGTGGAGGAGGCCATCCGTGCCCGCGCCTCCTCCGCGGCGGTGTGCCGCTTGTCCGTATCGTCCACTTTCTGCTGCAGGGCCGCCTTCCGCTGAGCAACGACGAGGCGGTGCTGCTCATCGGGCGTGGGGTCGGTGCACGGCGGCAGCGGCGCGGGGACGGCGCCGGTGTAGCAGAGCGGGAGCAGCTCAACGCACAGGCCGGCAGGCGGCGGAGGGGCCGTGGCCGAGGAGTTGGGGGAACCACTCTCCGCCATGATGGACACTCCGCGTAGTAATGAGAAAAAAAGGGTTCCAAAAGTCGCGCGGAGAAGACGACGCCGTTTTCTTTCTTCGGCTTCTTTGCGGTACTTGAGGGCAACTCCACTTGCCACAGGAATCAACGCGCCGTGCGTGCGTCTGTGTCTGTGTCTGTGTTGGTTGCAATACGGAGAGAGGGTGCTCTTCCTTCCGTGTGGTTCCCTTTTTTTTTTTTTGTGTGTGTGTATTGGGTGGTGAAGGAGAGTGAGTGCGGTATTTCGGAGTCACTCGGCGTGTGTGTGTGTGTATGTGTTGCAGTTGCAAGAAGAAGAAGGAGAGAGAGGGGGTGGCACTACTCTCTTGGTTATGGCTGCCAACTGTCTGTCAATGTGAAAGTGAACTACAGGAGCGAAAGGATGAGTACCATGGATGTGGGACCAGCAACACGCCAACCCACACACACACCAGAGAGAGAGAGACAGGAGGAAAGGGAGAGGGACGTCGTGAAGAGAGACGGAAGGAAAAAAAAAGGGGGGGAGGGGAGGAGGAGGTGCGTTGAAATCGAAAAAGACGAAGTGAGCGAGCGAGAGAGAGAGAGAGGGGGGGGAGGCAGGAGCCGCTCCATCGAGACCAAGCAGTCCCCTCACGACCATTGCGCGCTCTCTCTCTTTGGTGTTCTTGTTGTTTGACGGTCATGAAGGCACTTCATAGGAATGGTGAAGAAAGAAGGAGGGGGACGCCACAACATGCGGAAGAAGAATAGGGGGGGGGACCTCTTCCAAAGAGAGAAAGGGGGGAATCGATTTCAGTGAGGCCTCTGCAGCTGAAGGTGCCCCAGCGCTCTCCCACTCACGGTGAGGTCTACGAGAGATCGCTTCACTTCCACAGTGATTCCAGCATGTAGAGGTGTTAATGTCAACCTTGTCATTGCCACCGCTGAGATATGGCAAACGACTCCCTCTCCCTCTCTCTCTCCTCTTGACACACACACACACACGCAGGCGCACACTTCATTCTTCCACTTATCACAATACATCTACATTAAGCTATATACATCCACCCATCCATCCATCCATGTAGAGAGAGAAAGAGAGGTGCCCATATACCAGTGGATGTCGCGTCCTCTGGAGGAGAGGAAGAGCGCGGCTGATCCCATCGAGAGGCCTTCTTTCTCTCTCGTGAAATTCCCTCAGCAAGAGAGAGAGAGAGGAGTTCGCCTCGAGAGTAGCAGCAAGATAGAAGAGAGGAGAAAAAAAAAACACTATTAGCGCGTGTGCTGGTGGAGAAGGAGTACTATCAACATTGGAGAGAGAGTGAGAGAGAGTGCGTGTATCAATCCATCTGCATAGCTATTGACTCACCCACACCCATCTATATAGAGAGAGAGATATACACACACGAGGATAGATGCAAAGCGATCAGTCGGCATGACACACCTCCTCCCCCTCCTCCTCATGGTCACGTGGTAACGTCTTTACCTCTATCTTGACTAAGATGATGAATAGTATCCTTCTCCCGCTGAAGGAAGAGTGGCAAAACAAGCAAAGCAAAAAGTGGGGGAAGGGGAGGGGGGTGGAAGAGGTCCTTGTCACCATCTCACCACGCACCCGCTCGCTCTCGCTCTCGCACCCTCCACATCTCTAGGAAGGAATACCAATGAGGAACGAGCAAGCAAATGAAGAAAAGAATAGACCATGAAAGTCTCAGGAGCACCAAGTGGTAGTAGTGGTAGTAGCAGTACCAATGCGACACCAAGAAGATGATTTGTTAGCTGAACTACTTCTGCTCGTTGACGTGACGAGAGAGAGAGAGGGGGGGGGGAGGCATCCCTTGAGTGACAAAGGAGGAGGGCATTTCAACGAGACGCGTCGTAGGCTCCTTCGAGCCTCGCCAGTGAACTATCCAGAGAGGAAGAAAATAAAAAAATGGAAGCAGTGGTAAAAGAGCACGAGCGGAGGGGGGGGGGGGGGATAGCCACCTCTCCCTCTCTTATCCCTACGCTTTCCCCTCTTTTTCCCTTTCTTTGCAGCCTCTGTGTGCGTGCTGTTGTCGTGGCGACGCACCCCCACCCCACCCCTTCCTCCTCTTCTTCTTCACTTCGTGCCCTCCTCACGACAGCCTCCGATCCCCTTCGAGCCACCATTGGAAAAGAGACAGACGAGTGAGGAAGTGAGGAAAACAGGAAAGGAGGGGGGGCCACAGCATCGTGGCATTCCATCTCTAGAGATGTGTGTATATCGCTACGTTGATGCAAGGTGCTGCATCCACACACACACACATCTGGTATTGCTCCTCAGACAACCCACCCACAGCGGTGCCCCTACCATCACCACACCCGTACCAGCAAGGGGAGTGTGCTCCGAGTCCTCCCCCCCCCCCCCCTCCGCGTTCAAAAAAAAAAAAAATTGCGTACGGCGTCACGCGGGCACTGACAGGAAAAAAAAAAAATAGAGAGCGACGCCAACTGCAACGGCCGCCTCGCTTGCGCCAGTCCTCCCTCCGCACCATCGGCTGAGACGAGACCAATCTCTCGCGTGGAGGGAGCTCCGCCTTCTCCGCGACCACCACACACCACCTCCTTTTTCTTTTCCTTCCTCTGACAACCCATTCAGGTCCACAGGAGGGAAGAGGGAGGAGGAGGGGTGTCTCCTCGCCTTCTCGTTGGTTGGTGCGTGTTGTTAACGGAAGCGAAACGCCATAAAGCTAAAAATAAAAATAAAAGGCGGCAGCAGCAGCAGTGACACCAGTGGGCGATCCCACCAGCGACTGGGCCGCCTTCCTGGGGGAGCGGCTCTCTGCGCCAGCAGCGACCACCACTCCACTCTACACAGGGCAGGGAACTCCTCGCCCCTCCCCACCTCTTTTTTTTTTTTTTGTCTTCTTCTATGCACAGTCGTATTGGTCTTCTTCGTTCCCACCGCCGCATCGGGAGGGGAGGGGGGACGGGGCGCCTCGAAAACAGCACAGCACCACCACAGCAGCACCACAAAAAGAGAAGAGTCATATATATATATATATATCTATATATCTAGCACCGGTCCGCTTTCCTTCTTCAGGAAACGCTTGACCGCCCCATTTCCTTTCTTCCTTTGCTGCTGTCACGCCTCCGTCCCCCTCCCAACGTCTTCCTCTCTTCTTCTGTCGCTCATGACACGACGGCAGAGCGGAAGACGAGAAGTGCGAAGAGGAGAGAGAGAGAGAGGGAGAGACGCACCCTCCCTCCAGCAATACGTA
>JAWNNR010001065.1:760000-913544 GCA_035044725.1 Scaptomyza caliginosa | reverse complement strand
ATACCAAAAAAAAAAAAAACAACAAAAACGGACACCTTATGTACATATAGATAACATATGTACACATACAAGCAAACATATTTGTTTGTTGCATTATGCATTTTTAATGCTCTAACCAGAGAGAGAGAGAGAGAGAGAGAGAGTGAGAGAGAGAGAGTGAAAGAGAAAGATTTTAAAGCGAGCGAGGTTGAATAAATTCTAGAGAAACCCTTACATAACAGCATTGACCCTGGGACACAAATTTCAAAGTCATGGTATTGAAAAAAAACAAAAAAGGAAAGAAAATACCAAAAACGAAGGTTGCTCAGCGAAGGCAGCTTCCACCTCTATTGACTAGCCAAACAACAAAAATATACACACAGTGGGTGTTGTTGTTGTGTGTGTGTGTGTGTGTGTGTGTGTGTGTGTTTTGCAGCAGCAGCAACCGTACAAGGCAGCAATAGTCGAGTTGTAGAAGCGAAAAGTGATGATGACATGGCCCAAATGGAACTTTCGTGTATGTATTATTATTATTTTTCCTTTTTCTTTTTCTTTTTCTTTTAGTATTGCTTGTATTTTCTTTGCTTTTGCGGTCTCTTAAAACATAAAACATATTCGTTGATGCAATGCTCGACTTTAAAATACCCTATTTTGTATTTTCCTTATCCCAGATAAGCTTTCGCTTTTGACCATGTTAACAAACGAATCATATGAAATCTTTGGCCAACAGAATGTAGCAATGAAAAGTGTTAGGAAAAAATGAAAACGTGCATTGAAATCTGTCATTGTTTAAGACGACACAGACGACACCCTTGAAGCAGACACCGCAGCCCCTTCCCCCTCAAATCAGGTCGCACATAGTACTTGAATTTAAATGGGTTGCCTATAAGATTTACTTCGAGCGTGTGTGTGTGTGTGTGTGCGGTAAAAATGCTGACGAGGACGCAGCTGCTTCTGTGTATTCCTGTCTGGTTTTGCTTCCACTCGCTTTCATCCAGGCTTCAACCTCATTGCAAATGTACTCAAATTTTTTTTGGTTCTTCATTTGGGGTATTTAAGTATTGTTGTTCAGCTTGCAATGCATTTTCATTCGTTAAGCTGGCAGTTTAGACTAAGACCTAGTTTTATAAACAATTAACTTGATTTTTTTTATAAGAAATTTTTGCAAAAATAAAGCTTTAAAGTAAAACAACAATAAAATCCTTAAAGGCAACACATAAAGAGTGGGAAAAAAAAGAAATTCGTTACCTTAAAGAGCATTTAAAGTGCAGAGCGAGCTAAGTGAAGGAAAAATTTCGCCTGCTTGTTTTTTTTCTTCTTTGTTCGTGCCATATTTCCATAGATGAGCAGCAAGCAAACAACAACAACAAAGAAGAAGAAGACGAAGAAACAAGTGCAGAAATGGGCTTTGGAGCTGCTGTTTGACGCTCGCAAGCCTGCAATCAAGTTAACGTGATTAATTAGCGTTAAAATAGCACGCAACGGATTGAAGATTTAATGAATAAGCATCAATTCGACAACATTTTTGCCATTTACCCTTTGAACGCCCAACCACCCACTTGCCTACCTCACCCCTTATCAGCTTTAGCCTCTTGTTTAGTGCAAAGTTAAAGCAATTTGTTTGTTTTGTTATTGTCAAACAATTGGCATTTAATTGAAATGCCATTGCGTATACGCAACGTTGGTGCACAAAAAGTGCGTCACTGCCATTTGTCGCCCATAAAGGAAGCACAACTAGGAAGCAAATAGTACAACCTAATTGCCAAACTCACATTAAAGGTAAATGCTTAAAGCAAACAAAAAGAAGCAGAGAGAAGAGCATTGGAAAGACGTCTGGTGAATGTGAATAATGGCCGCTGGCTATGCTAAACGAATAATGAATTCAGCGTTGGCAAATGCATATATATGTATGTATGTATGTATGTTAACAATGCCCAGAGGATTGTTTATATAATGCATTATTGATTTGCTTGATTCCAGCAATGATTTGGTTTGTGGTTTTGATGTTAAGTCTGATTTTTTTTTGTATCTTTTTAAAAGTCAATAGTTGTGGCCTTCAAAATGGCTTATTGTGTCTGCGCGTGTGTGTGTGTGTGTGTGTGTGTGTGCTTGACCTAACTTCAATCTTATATATTGCTGGTGTTTCTTAGCAAACTTCAATCAAGTCTGCACAAAAGTTCCTTACTTGTATCGATTTTATATGTGTATATCGAATGCTGTCAAAATTATCGAAATCTTAAATATCTTTAGCGCATATAGTGCCCGATCTACTGATCAAAATCATATATACACACTTGTGAAATATCCTTTAGTTTAAAGTATTTCAAAGCCTTTAACTTTCACTAGGTGAAAAAAAATATTGCCACCACAAAAAACCCAACAACAACAACAACTAAAGCAACAACAGTTGGCCAAATAAATGCGCATCATTTGTTGTTGTTGTTGTCTTTTTTCCCACTTTCACTTTGCTGTTGTTGTGACTAATTTGATTAAAAAGCACTTGGCTTTGCCGCTAAGCAGTTTCATTATTCTATCAAATTCACGCCACCCCACGCCACCGCGCCTCCCCCTCTCAGCAAACCAAACACTGCGGCCTAATCATCATTTACTTGTTGTTGTTGTTGGTTGTTGTTGTTGTTACTGCTGTGTCTGACAGTTGTCAAATCAAGTCCCCAAAAACCAAATACCTACCATTAATTTTGGCCACAGTCAGCGCCTGCAACAACAACAACAACAACAACAACACAATCGTCTTGACTTGCCTTGGGCAACGGAGCAATTACATTTAATTATCAGCGCGCTATGCAAATGTTGTGCCGTTGCCTTTAAATAAGAAAAATAATGCGCCATGAAACGTTTGAAAATGGAGCAAAAACTGTGAAAAACTGAACGAAAAAAAAAACAGCTAAAAGCCGCTGTGACAAAGTAAAAAGTAAACAAGATTTATAAAAATTAAAAAGAGGCAAAAACAAGGAAAAGGTTATAAAAGAGCAGGACTAAGAGATGCTCTGTTTTGTTAAAGAAAAGTTTCATATATATTAAAATAAGAATCTTTTAAAGAACTCCTTTAAAAGAAATATAAAAGCTTCTCGGTTTTGTTGTGGCTTGTAAACTAAGAATACAACAATGGCAAAACCTTAAAGATAAAAGAAAAGAAGAAAACAAACAATAGAACTTAGGTTAAGTGTGTGAACCAACTAGATATTTTCACATGCAGCTCACAAAACAACAATAATAAAACTATAATTAGCTTAGTGTCTAGGGAAAAAAATCAGCTCAAGTTTTTTTTATAACCAAAAAAAAAAAAAGAAGTCAAAGAACTTTTCTTGCCTTTAAAATAAATGGTTTAAAATTAAGTTCAAGTACACAAACCGTTTAAGTTAATACAATTTTGTTTTGACAATGAAAAGTTGAAAGAAACATTTATTAAATTGTAAAATATTTATAAATTCTCTCGATTGTTTTATTTAAAAAGCAATTA
Organism: Scaptomyza caliginosa; assembly: GCA_035044725.1. Taxonomy (NCBI): domain Eukaryota; kingdom Metazoa; phylum Arthropoda; class Insecta; order Diptera; family Drosophilidae; genus Scaptomyza; species Scaptomyza caliginosa. The sequence goes on along the minus strand of JAWNNR010001065.1, from coordinate 910,084 downwards.
ATGAATGAAAGTTTGATTTACTTGCAACATTTTTTTGTGGTTGTTGCTGCCTCAGCAACATATGCTGACCGTTGCCCACCAGGAAGGGGCAACAAGAGAGAGAGAGAGAGAGAGAGAGAGCGAGGGAAGGGTAGTTGGACAGTGTCTGGTCGCAATTACAAGAACTTTATCAAAAGCAAATTAAAATGTGTGACATTTGCCTCGTCGGCGGCGCCACACAGCCCTCAAGCAAGCAGGCAACAACAACAATAACAATAACAACACCATTTACCGTAAAGCAGAAAAAGGAAGAGCAACAAACAAACAACCTAATTAACTTGTCAAAAATTCAGACGCGCACCGGAAGAACAAAAAATGCAAACAAAGATGCCAAAAATGTTGGCTGTCACAAGGGATGTGGGCAGAAGGGAGGGTGGAGAAGGGAGAGTGGCCCGGCTTAAGTTCTATTAAAATTTCAATTACAATTTTTTGCCATTTGCCCAACGAAATGGTTGTTGTTGCTGTTGTTGTTGCCTAATACTTATGTGCTTTAATTGTTGTTTTTTATAATTATTATAATTATGATTGTGAGACACACACACACAGCCCATCATCCCCATTCCCCCCTCCCCCACACACCCTAAGGCTTTAAGATGGCAGGCTAAAAAGTTAATTGTATGCCGTTAGACATGTTGCTTTAGTTGTTCTTATTGCACTTTAACTTTGAAGCTAGAGTTCTAAAACTTTGCTTATATCTTTGTCAGAAGTAGTAGTGTTAAGTAGTAGATGACAAAGCTTTTGACAAAAGACAAAGGAAGATCGTAAGAATTCACTTAAATTTCGATAAACTTTCGCTGAGTGGACTTATATGTTTATAAAGTAAAAGGACGCTAAAGCTGACTTGACAACACTGTCAAGAGGGGGTAACAAAGAAGAGTGTGTGGCAATGTTGCATGTGCGTCAGCCGTGTACATGTGTATGCATTAATGCTGCAGCATGCAACCCTGCCAAGGGTGTGATGGCAAACGTGGCAAGGAATTGTTGAGATGCCAACGAGGTTTGGGCAAGTGTTTCTTCTTCAACGTGCAGCAGCAACGGCAAATGTGTGGTAAAAACGTGTTTCGCTGACTCGTTGACGTCAATGCAACGTGCCACATTTGTATGTTGCGCGTCACACGCGTGCCTCTGTCTGTTGTCGTTGTCGTTGTCGTTGTCGTTGCCGTCTGGCAATTTCTCCATTTGGCGTTTGCCCCAATCTACGTGTCTATTTAAATTTTTGCATCCGCTGCTGTCGCACTTGCCACTTGCACTCTATGTGGCAAAGATTGGTTATATCAGCTACGCGTTCAAGTTCATAAAAGCATTACAAATCCTACACTCAACTGTACCACTACCAAATAAGATCGAATTCTTTGCATTGCGTAGAGCATTCAATTACTTAGTGTGCTGGCAAGTTGCACTCTTTTAAGTTGGCTGCTGAATTGAATTGAAAATTATTTGGCAAATGGCAGTGCATACGAGAGCAAAAAAAAAGATGTAAATCGTAAGAAAAACGCTGCAGCATTTTATGCAAATCATGTGACAGATTTTCACACACCTTCCGGGCAGGAGAAAATACCTTGCCAGACGGCAGCTCTTGCTGTGAGTGAGCTATGCTCAATCGTAATTGAAAAGTGCAGTAAATGCATCTTGGGTATCCGGGCAATATATGCACTTGATGCTCTAAAGTAGTGTGTAAGTTGTGTGGCATCAATTTGTTGCAGCCGTGGCATTAAGCGGCACTTTGTTTGTGCATTTGTGCAACAATTTGAGCGGTTAACAAAAGGCGGCGCCGCTTTTCATTTATACGCGTTTAAGTGATTCAATGCGAACACGAAACGAACGGCACATAACGAACATCATGTAAATGCCATTTACCATTTAGCATTGGGCATTGGGCTTTGGCAATTGGCAATTGGCCATTGGTAGTTGGCAAAAGGCAGCTAACAGCAATTCAGGCCCAAACAATCTTCATGGGTGGTCCGGCGATGACTGATTGCAACACCAACGAACATCGATGGCTGCGTATTATGGAGTTATGTCTGCACACACACACACACACACACACACACACACTGAACTGCATTGTCGATTGTTGAATGGTATTGTTTGGCAGGCCGCCATTAAAGTTCTTGTAGCTTTGAGCAATTTATGCTCGTTATGGTTAAGCAAGCAGTTCAACTACTTGCTAGGTACTTAATGGCAAGCAGTTATTTTTATGGTGTTGCCAGCAGCAAATAATATTCATAATCAAGACGATTTGTGCAAGAAAGTGGAAATTCAAATGACTTTATACGACAATTAATACTTACTTAAGCGCTTTGACTTTGGTAGCAGTTTAACGCCTTTTGCGTTTACTTCATCCATTACTTTTCATGTGCGAAGAAGCGAGTAAATCGTTGAAGAGATAAATAAGTACACACCTTTTTACACAATTATGCGTAAATAATAAATTTTGCTTTATTGAATTTCATTCCATTAAAATGTTACCACATAATGAGATGTTTGTGTGTTTGTAGGTGTATATGTGAGTGTGTATGTGTATGTGCGCTTGGTTTTTTAATAACGCCTAAGTAATTTGATTTTGTATAATTTTTGTTTTTTCTTTTTTGCTCATTAAAATTGTGACATACAGACGAGTATCATATTGTTTTAATGGTTTCTTTTGGTTATTTTTTTTTTTTATGTTTTTCAGTATTAAATATACAGCATCATAAAACATTGAGCACATTCCATGGAAAAAGTGTATTTTTTCTTCTTGGTAGCAGCAGTTTTGATGGAAATTAATTGAAAATAATGAATGAATACAGCAAATGTTGACATTCTGTCTTCATAAGCAGTTCAAAGAATTTAAATTAATATCAAATTCAAAGTTTATTTTTTTTTAATAATGTTTTTTTTAGCCTGTTTTTGATATGTTTATTAGCATTGACAAGTTTCATCTCTATGTACTGCTGACAAATCTAAAACCCTGTATCCGCAAAATGAATTAAAAACAAATTTGTGTCATTTTTCTGCTTGATGGAATTCTAAAAGATTTTGTTATTGGAGTATTTTTCGCTGGCGTTTTGAATTTAATTAAGATATTTTGACAGAAATCTACAATACACATTCTACTATGTACATTCAATACATTTAATAATTGTTTTTAATTGTTGTTCTGTTTTTGAATTAATTTTGAAACCTATTTGATGATGCGTGCACTTAAATTTGTTGCGAGTTTTATTTTTATTACTCATTTCATAGCAATCAAAGCCAAATGACAGAACTGACTAAAACAACGAAAAACTTGCTTTATAGTACATACTACATTTAGATATATATACCATATTTTGTTGTTGTGGCTTATTTATTTTTTTTTGCTAAACATTGAGATCAGCTAGAAATGTTCAACTAGATGCGCTAACAAACACAAAAAACTTGTTGCATACTTCGTGGCGCTTCCTAAAACATGCAAAATCTTTTCGCTGACTTCTGCAGATCTATATTGGTGTGTGTGTGTGTGTGTGTGTGTGCGTGTTGTCGTGTGTGTATGTGTATCTACTGTTGCAAGTGTCATTCTCTATTATACACAAAAAAATTGTTAGCTTACATTTAGTTTTCATTTGGGTTTTCTTTTGTATATATATTTATTCATTATTTGCCTATAACGTTTTCCGTTTATGTTTAATATGCAAGTGGTACTTACACCAAAAAACAAAAAAAAAAAATAATTACAATTTCCAATTTTTCACTTGCTCTCCAAAAAAAACAATACAAAATCAAACTAAATATATTATCATCATAGCTCAAAACAAGGGTTTTACATTCATATATATATATATATATATATTTATTTCGAAAGCTTCTACTAAGATTTAGATCTAGAATTAAGTTTACAAGGCTATGCAATGGAAAACAAAACTTAAAGCCAATTGGGCCAATTGGAGTAGCAAAAGATTAATTACACTCCATTACCAATAAACGGCTTATCGATTTTAATCGATTTTCACCCATTTTGCCTAATCAACAAATGCTTGAAAAAGAAACTCAATTTTATTTTGCATTTGACACAAACTGTTTTCCATTACACAGCGCTAATGTTCTTGTGTGTTTCCGTTCTTTAGCTTTTGTTTAATTATATATATTTTTTTTTGGGTTTTTGTGATTTCTTTTTTTTTTTTTGCGGCTTAAGGCATCGGAAAGTGATTTTGCTCAAAGTCTTTGTGGCGTTCTGCTAGCAATTTGTGCGCACTTATGTTCTCCAGTCGTCGATCTGTAATGGCCACAAAGGGCAAACGTTGCTTGCGACTCGCTGCTGAGGCTGAGGCTGACGTTGACATGGACGAGGCGGAAGAGGCGGAGGAGGAGGCAGAGGCGTAACCGCCAACAGGACCATCCACGACGCGATGATAAACAAAAGAGCTAAGCGGTGACGATGGTGGCACTGTGGTACTCTGCACCACCAGCTCATTATCTGGTGCAATATGCCAACTATTCTGTCCACGTCCTGCCACATTTGCCACAAACTGTGCGCTGCGACTGCGCGGCGTGCCCAAAAAACTGCCCGATATGGCCGGATAGTGTGGTAACTTAAACAGCGCCGGTTTTGGTGTCGAATTTGCTGATGTTGCTGCTGGTACGGTTGATGTTGCTGCTGCTGCTGCTGCTGCTGGTGCTGGTGGTGGTGGTGCGTTTGATGTTGCTGCCTTTGTTTCCATGTCAATCTCTCGTTGCCAGAAATCAACGGCAGCAGACAATTGATGTGCATCCAGTTGCTTCTCCTCGCCCGGCAATTGATTCGGCATATTTGTTGTTGTTGTTGTTTGTGTGGCAATGGTTGTTGTCGGTCGTGTAGGACTGCTGCTGCTGATGATGCTGTTGCTGGTAGTGCTGCTGCTGCTGCTGCTGCTGCTGCTGGCACGTTGCTGAGCAAACAGATCCTCGTAACGTTGCTGATAGCGACGTCGCTTCTGCTTGACATACTCATCATCCAATCGAATGGCTGGAGCGGCCGATTCATGTGGACCCGGCTGCAATTGCGAGTTGCTCCATTGCATGTTGAGTGCTGGCGTGGCGACAGGTGGTGGCAATGTGCCCTCGAGCAGATTGAGCAGCTGTTTGTTGCGTCGATTGTATTTCTTGATGTATGGCGGCAGATTGGCATCCTCGCCATGCTCCTGCTGTGCCTCCTCCAGTTCGGCAGCCGTCTCATAGTCCTCATCGGCATCATAGTCGGGATAGAGTTCGGGATGGGATTCACGATAGTGTTCGTCGTACACCTGAAACTGAACGCGTGCCAGATGCGGCCATTTGGCATAATAGCGCTCCAGCTGCTCCAGCTCCGTTATCTGATGGCCCAGCTGTGGTTTTGGTGGCGGCAATGGTGGTTCCGGTGTTGTTGCTGGCGATGAGTGGACAGCTGCTGGTGGTTTCCGTTGATAGGGATTTGGTAAACGTTGCCGGCCAAGCTTGTGATGTGGCTGATGATGATTATGATGATGATGGTGCTTTAAATGATGATGATGATGATGCTTGACCGTGCTAAGATGATGATGATGTTGATGATGAATATGTTGATGTAGTTGCTGCTGCTGCTGCTCGCTGCTCTTCACACCATTACGCAACACTGGACTTATGCGACGATACCAATTGTTATTATCATTAGCAATCAAACGTTCCATTTCGTTATGATGTGACGCATCCGCCGTCGTTTGCGGTTGCAACGGCAGCTCATCCTCATCCAGCTCCTGCTTCACATGTTGCTGCTGCTGCTGTTGCTGCTGCTGCTGCTGCTGCTGCTGCTGATGATCAAAGTAGTTGACTTGACCTTCGTAGAAGGGTTTGGGTCGCATGCCCAATGCAAAAATGGGCGCAGCATGCGTATGAGTACGTTCCTCCTCCCGTTCACGTTCACCCTTCAGTTCGCGTTCCCTTTCCCGTTGATATTCACGTTCGCGATGCTCGCGATCCTTGCGCAACTTCAATGCATATTTGGGCGTTACAGTCGACTGTAAATCACTATGCTTGAGATAGTCCTTGTAACGTTTCTTGTGACTCTTGTGTCCATTGCGGTGATTGTTGCGGCGCAGCGCCTTAAAGCGTTCAAATGCCGATGGCGATTCGGTGGTGCTTCCAGCATCTGCAACTGAAAAGGGACATCCAAAGAAAGAGAGAGAGAGAGAGAGAGGAAGGAAGAGAGGCATGAGTGAGTGGCATGTGAAATTGGAATTGTGAGTCTTGGCACGATGCGCTCGCTCGGAAGTAATAGATTTCTATTAGGCCCGGGGACAACAAATCGCCCTATATATATTGTGTGTCGTAACTGTTGTTGTTGTTGTTGTTTTAGTTGTTGTGACCCTCGCCTAAGACCACAAAATCCGTTGGCCATAAGACCACAATTCATTTCATTTGATTGTGCATAAAAGTGCGGCAACCTCGCTATCAGCAAACCCAACCAAGCCCAAAATTAAATCAGCGAGGTGTGCTCCATTCGTTTGGCAACTACTGTAACTTAAACACTTACTAAATAAGTTTGTTCATAGCAGGAAATGCAAGGTTTCCTTTTATAGAGTACTAAAACCTCACATGTTGCCTGCTAAATCAATCGAACTAACCTCTTAAACGCAGGCAACCACACACGAAAACTCACACACACATAGAGAGAAATACATATAACGAATAGCCAGAGACTGGCTTAAGATGCGGCCAAGTACAGGACCTCTGGCAGTCTAGGCACGTTTTTGGGGACGCCTCTTCACCACTACAATGAATGCAGTGCGAAGTTCATTCAGGTTTTTATTGTTGTTGTTGGTTGTTGGTTGCGGTTAAGAGGGCGGATGGCAGAATTCTCTAGACATGTTCTATACTTGGGACTTTCGGCTCACTGCCAAGTTATACAATATTTGCCGTTTTGTTGGCTTTATTGCTACAGGCAACAAAAAAAAATGAAGTTGTAGCATGAAAAAGAAAGCACAAAACAACAAAACTGTTGTAATAAAATGCTAGCCCATGAGACTTTTTGGTCAGTGGGTCTGGTCTGTCTGTTTGTCTGTCGGTTGCCAAAGTTGCCAAGCACCAAAGCTCATTCCGTTTGATTTTTGTCCGAATTTGCATAAGTTTTGCATGGGCCATAAACTAATTAAGGCCACATGCGAGAAAACAGCAGCAGCCATTGGAGTATTTCACATTTGCAGCCATTTTAAAGAGACTTTTGTTTTTCAAATGTGGTTATACTCCCACCTTCCCCATCCCCCATCCCCCATCCCCCATCCCCACGGGGTGCATGCATTCAATTGGGGTTTGCCTAACATATTTTCAATTTACGGTTCACAGTCAAAGTCACCCTTGGTGCCCCTCTCGCCAAAAAACAGTTCTGACCAGCTTAGTGCACTTCTGCAGTCTCTCCACATCAGTTGACCAAATCAAAAAAAAAAAAACTGTAAAGGGAAACCAAATTAAACTATGTAAAGGGAGTGAATGTTGCAGAGGGTTCGCTTGCCGCAGTTTTGCAACCCAACAGTGGCAACAAATTCGTCAGCAACAATTTTGTTGAATTGCTTAAAAGTGGAGAGATTTCTTCATTCCACTCTGCTGTCTTCAACTCTTCTTCTTCTCCTTCTTCTTCTTCCTCTACAGTGCTTATGTTCGTTGTTCTATTGTAGTGTGTATCTGTGTCTCGTTTTGGCCTTGCAATCTGTCATTCTCTTCCTGTTAGCCGTATTGCACAGATACGTGACCCTTTCTTGTCTAAGCTAACCAAGCGCTCAAGCCTGTATGGCGTATACTTGATATGCATGTATGTATGTTTACTCGTGTATCTACAAATTCGCCAGGCATTTTGTGCCATTGCCAGTTAAACACAAAAATTTAACTCAAAACCTAACTTACCCGATTGATAACGCAATGCAGATTCCGTTTCGGATTTGGAATTCGATTGCGTTTCCAGTTGCGTTGACTGCTGTTGCTGCTGTTGCTGCTGTTGCTGCTGCTGCTTGGTTTCATTCATTCGTTGTCCAAAATAGCTGTTCAAGTAATTGGCTTGTGATTTGCTGTCTTCGCTGCTGTCTTGGCTGCTCCTTCTCGAATTCTGTTTGGCATCGTAATAATGCAGTTCACCCACATCGCTGGCATGCACATCAACGAAATCGGCCCCTGAATTAATTCGGCCAATGCCATAGTTATTGTTGTTCTCCTGATCATAGTATCTATTACCGAGCCATGTTGCAGCTTTGTTGTTGCTGTTGTTGTTGTTCTTGTTGCCATGACGTTTTTGTTTGCGTCCAATGGGCAGCGTTAGATGTCGGTTACTTGAGCCTGATGTTGCACCAGTTGTAGTTGTTGTTGTTGCTGCTGGTGTTGTTGTTGACGTCGTTGTTGTTGTTGTCGTGCTGCTAGTAATGGGTATGTTGGTGGTAGTTGAGCTGCTGCTGCTGCTGCCACTGGCTCTTGATGTTGATGTTGCCTCCATTGCTGATTCATCATTGTCAATTGTGGACTTAATGTTTTCCGCCAATGCTTTATCATTACCAAAATTGTCCTCAATATCGCCGATTGCCATAATGTCCTCGCCAGCCACATCCTCCGTTGATTGGGCCAACAACGATGCTTTATTAAATTTTCGTTCATTTAATATTTCAATAGAATCAAACATCTGCTCCTCTGGTTGCTGCCACTGCCGTTGTTCCATCTCTTTTGCTTCAACTTGCTCATCGTCATCCTTTTCCTCCTGCTCCTCCTCCTCCTCTGCTTCCTCCTCCTGCACAGTCTTTGGCTGCTCCATCTGTCCATTGGCATTGGCATTTGCCTGCCGCTGCTGCTGCTGTTGTTGTTCCAACTCCAGCTGCTCCTTTTGGCTCTGCTGTTGATTGTGCTGTTCGTGCATGTTCTGAAATTTTTTATACGCAAAACTTTTGCTGCCAAAGTTCGCGTTCTCGTTCGGCTTCTCCTCATCCTCTTCATCTGTGTCACCATGCTCGTTGTTGTTATTGTTGTTGCTGTCCTTGTCGTCACCGGAAGTGGATTTTGTAGCTGCTTGTTCTTCTGCGTCATCTTCTTCCTCGTCGACTTCCTCGACTTCTACGACTTCTTCTTTATGCTCATTGGCAACTCTCTTCGGCTGCTTGCTCTCTTTATTGTTTTTCAATTTGTAGTTGTAGTGGCTTTTATTGTTGTTGCCATCGTTGTCATCTTCATTGTTGTTGTTCTTGTTGTTGTTGTTGCTGCTATGGTATTTCTTCTTGGCTGCCTGCTTGCCATCACTGGCTAGGTAAACAGTGAAATTCCTTGAAGTGGGCCTTTGAGATTCAAGTATCTGCAAGAGAATAGTACAAGCAAGAAATACAATGCGACAGAACCGTAAAGACAATAAAAGCCATTTTCCTGTGAAAAACCATTTCAAAATATTGCAGCACTTACTACTATATATATATTGCATACATAACTACTACTACTACTAATACCTTTACGAATATGTATATATCTAGATAGCAATAGAGGCATGTTATCCTTTTGCTGCAGCAACCGACTGCTTTGTACTCTATGAACAAGTTCCTGCAAATGGTGCATGATTTTTGTTATTCACATATATTTTTATTAAGGCCTTAACTGTACACAAAACTAATACAACTCTCTGGAGTATGGCAAAACTGAGCAATAAAGCCGAAAGTAGCACTGACTAAAGAGTGCACCAAAATGTTCACTTACTCAGCGTGCTCGGTTACTCCGTAAGACAACATGTGCGACAATAAAAAAGGCAAGTTTTCGTGTTGCAACCTTCAAAGTTGCAGTCGGAATCTCACTGTGTCTCTGTGTGTCTGTCAGTTGAAAACCGACTGCAAGGCGCTGATTAGATGCGAATGTGGCAGCCATGCGAGAGTATCTATGAGATTGCATTTGTCCAAACCGTTAAGCCCAAGTGCTTTGGCAATTCTGGGCAAAAAACTTTTCAACTGAATATACTCGTTACTGGGCCATAAAAAGAACGAATACATTTGCATTTGTTATTGCAACAAAACTTTTAACAATACAATCGAATCGGAAGAACGAGTTTTCGGCCAACATCTTATAGATATTAACTTTTTGCTTCAAAGATTAAGAATTGTACTATAAATGCAAATACTTTGTGCTTTGTACGTTGCGTAATCAATGCTAAAAAAGATAAAGTTACTATGACTTGTACTATAGAAGCCTTCACTTACTGTCTGTTACTTAATATAGCCATTAAAACTGCATTAACTAACAGTCTTGCTAATGACCTTTAAAATTAAGAGAATGTCAATTGACAAAGTTAAAATTAGTCTTTAGCTGTCATTTCTAGCTTAGCTTAATGGAGCCCTCGAGGGAATAAGCTTCTTTATTTGCTCTATTCCCAATCGAAGTGTAGTGTTTCTGTAATTTTTCCTTTGAATTGGTTTAATACTGGGCCAGGGCTTAACTGTGCTCTGACCCCGTTGGGCAGACAGTTGATTCTAGCTTGGTTTTGAATTTGGCTAAAGCAAACTGCATATTTAAGGCCATCATTCAGAAAAGTAATTTGACTCGGCCAGCAGCACAATGTGCGGCATTTCAATGCGTCGTCTTCTCCCCCCCTCTCTCTCTCTCTCGTCCCGTCTTTCATTTCTAGTTTTGTTTCGTTTCTTTTTTTTTTTGCGGCATGTGTGCTGTTTCAATAGAACTGACCTCATTTGAAACACTTGCTGACTTACAGCACCCACACACACACACACACACACACACACACACTCACTCACACATACACACACGCATACTTACAATATCAGCTGCCTCGGACTCATCATCATCGTCATCATTATTATCATCATCGTTGGCAGCAGTGTCCGCATATTGCAGCTGGTTGGCAACATCCTCCAATCCCCCAATGTCACCATCATGCTGGTCAAATATGTCCTCGGGTATATTGGTCTCAGCTTGCAAATTGAAATCTGTCGAAAAGGCATAGAAAACAAAGGCAGCATTGGTAAGAAAACATGTATGCAATAGGCTTTACTACACTACACTACAAGTATTTGCGTTAACATTGCACATTCGCATAATAAAATCACAGTAAAATCACAAAAATGCTTTGGAAGATACCCTGTTTATGTTATTGTTGTGCAACTTAAGTGCTTAACTTATTCCCATTTGCACTCATACAGTGTGAATATTATCGTTAAAACTATATTTATTTTTGTGTATACATTTTTTTAATCCTTTATTTTTCATCGTCTTTTGAAAAGTTTCCGTAAAGTGCACATGAAAAAAAATCTCAATAAATATTTGTCTAAAATTAAATTCTTTATAATATTGGCCAAACAATAGTTATCTGGTCGAGTATACGCACTTAAGAGTTACCCTGTTAGTTAGTTAGTTTTATTAAGTCTTAGCTAAAATACCCGACTATTTCAGCTGATTGTTAAAGGGAATCACAAAAGAAATAAAAGAAAAACATGATCAAATAATGGGTAAAAGGTCATGCTAGGCATCTTCAAGCACGTTTTTGAATTGAGCTGAACAAAAATATGTTGTATGAATTTCTTTGAGAATTTCTATCTTGCTTTCTATCCTTTCTTTTCTGCTATATATATAGTAGAATACCGTAAATAAAAGTAAGCTGCTTGAATTGACTTCCACTTTTGCAAGTAGTTGTAGTTGAAATATGTATATGCATATGCATATATCTCTCAAGCAGTGATATATCCATGTGGATAAGTATGTCTATGTGTGTGTGGGTAGTTGAGGTCGGGGTGTATGTGTATGCATGACCTGAAAAAAATATATAGAGTCTTACTCATACTTGAATAGACAAGAATTTAGCCAAGAAAGCAGCCAACGCTGAGCTGTCCCCAGTGTGTGTGTGTGTGTGTGTAAGGATATATCCTTTATGCGCTGTCATTGACTGAATTGCCATTTGGGGAACACACATTCACACACACACACACACACACAGCTTGAAGTCTTGCTGCATGCAAGATTAAAATAAACTGAAATAAAAATGTGTTTTGTGCAATAAAAAGCATCTTAAATTGCAAGTAAAATGCTTGGCAATGATCTAGCATACAATCATTGTGGCATCAATACAAGCAAACAAACAAATATATCTGCATAAAATGACCTCAAACAAATATTTATTCGTTTTGGTGCAAATTTGACACAGTTGTGGTTTTGGGTTTGCGTATTTATGCAAGCATTTATTACATCCTAAAAACTGTTTGCTTGCTTGTTGAAAGCTTAAATATTTGAAAAACAAACTAGCAACTATGAAATGTAAAGTTTTTGGGAACTTTGCAATAAGCTTAGTCGGTTTTAAACGATTGAGAAAGCAACTCAAAACGAAAAAATTGAGTAAGCAAAAAAAAAAAATAAGTCTAAGTCTAATTATTTTTCAATGGTTCCCAAAATAAAGTTCGTCGTAATGATGTTTGACTGTATGTAATAAGCTAGCTTTTGTTGTTATTGTTATGCAAATCTAAAAAAAAAATATGGTATTGTCTGCCATCTGTGCTAGAATTATGAAAATCGTATGCGTAGCGACTAATTAAATTCTTTTGACTGTGATTAAATTAACCAAAGACACACACACACATTCAATAAGAGAGAGAGAGAGAGAGAGCGAGAAAGAGATAGATAGAAAAGGATAGGAGTTACGAAAACAAAGCCTGGAAAAAATCTGGAAATAAAATCACGCAAATGGTTTTTATGTTCCCCCCGTGCGTTCTGTGTGGCAACACGTTACATACAGCCCGCATGCTTGCCACACACACACACACACATACAGTGTCCAACCATGCCCCTTGAGCACTGCGCGACGCTGCATTGAGGTTATCGTCGTCGGTGTCGCTGGGCTTCGCTCATCCGACGCTTTTGTTGCCCGGCTGTCAAGTGTGTGGCTGGTAGACGGGGTGGGGGTGGGGCGGCCTGCCCAGCTGCTTCATGCCATAATGAATAAATGTCGCATTAATTTGCACGCAGCACTCTTTTGGGGTAAGTGTGGAGGCAGCTGGCAATGGGGTACTGCTCTGGGCATGTGCCCGTCACGTTCGCTGTTTGTTTTCCTTTCAGCTTCAGGGGCTTCAGGACACCGGCAGGGTGGAAGGGGAAGGGGCAAGCAGGCAAACACAAACACAAGTCCATTGCACATAGCCTTGGCACAGAAATAAAAAATCTACTGATTTTCTAGCTCTATGCATGTCTCCATTGGTCTCTGGTTTACTTTTTTTGTTTGGTGTTTGCTGTTTGCTTATATCTGTAAATGTCAGACAAAAGGCGCGTAAACAATCTGATCCTGGCCCTACCCCCTCCCCCACACACTCTGCATATTCAAATATTGTCGCACTCTGGAGTTTAATTATAATGCTTGTAATGAGCGTGTTGCATATTTAAGTAGGGCAGGGGGCACAAACGGGAGGCGAGCACTGTCACCCTAACAGTTTAGGCTAATTAATAGCAACACGATAGTTGCCAACTCAGCCAGCTTCACACGCGCCTCCCCTTGCCTTGCCACCCATCACTTTTACAGTGCATTTAATTCGCATTGACTTTAAGCGCACGCGAATAATGCTGACGCAGTGAGGGGATGTTGGGGTGTAGTTGTGTGTGGGGGTAGTGTACCCATCTGGTCTGTCTCTTTTAATTAACCCATTATGGCCTGTTGACTTTTGGCGCACAGAGAGTTTGCAGCCGATTCACTTTGTACATGTGTGTGTGTGTTGCAAGTGGCAAACTTTATAGGCCCCACACACATACAGACGGCAAGCATAATTATGTATCGCATTTATTGTGTGCACTCAACTGTGCAATTTGTCTTATATTGCCGGCAACAACAATGTTGCCGAAGCTCAAATGTTGGCCCTAAAACAAGCAACAATCGCCAGCCAAGCTGAATTGGCAGATATTTGTTTGTCTTTTAGATATAAGCAATTGAATCGAAGTCTTTATTGTGCTATTTATAAGCCTCTATGCATAAACACTCACATTCTTGTTGTTAGCTGCAACATTACGCATACGCCATGTATGCCAGTCAAATAGACGATGTGTCATAATAATGTGATTCGAGTCTGTTCTACTCTGTGCTCTGTTGCTTGTTGTTGTTTTATTGACAAAACACAACGCTCTATTGTTTATGACACTATAACATATTACGCATACGACCCGTGACATGAACCAAAAGCACAATGATTAAGTCCTTAAGGCCAAATGTGAACATACAACTTTTGGGCTGAGAAAACTTTGCTCGTTTTGGCAAGGGCAGGCGAAATAAAAATAATATATAATGTAACTGAGGTTCAAGGTTAAATGACAGCCAGAAAATGTCAGGTACGAACATGAAATGCATTTCAACAACAAACATTTTCGAATGCCATTAAATCATTCAAATTCCAAGACAAGACAACGACAAAAGGCTGCCCACGATAGCATAGCATAGCATAGCATAGCGTTGCAGTTGTCGTTATTGTTGCTGTTGTTGTTGTCTGCTGCGTGTGACGCAATCTCAGACAAAGTATAAAGAGAGGTGGAAGGCGAGAGAGAGAGAGAGAGACATGAAGTGCGGATTGTGGAGCACACAGTGGGTGTCCACTGAATTGAAGTGGAGTGAAGTACACAAATTGATGCTGCCTCTCATACCATTGTCAGCATCAACCAGCAACAGCAGCAGCAACAACAACAACAAATGGCCGTTCTCATTGTTACGCTTGCGGATATTTTAATTACACTTTAGTGGGTTTTGTGGTCGCCATTGTTGTCTCGCTGCCGACTATGCACTAAATAAATTTAAATACCAAACATGCGGATGAGGTTAGACACACATACACACACACACACAGTTCTCTGTTGTTAGGTTCTTTTGCGGTAGAAGAATAGCATAATTGATTGACTCGAATATATATAGAAACCCCATTGCTAACACAACGAGGCTTGTTGCTAGTTGAATATAAATGTTTCAAAGCAATAATCTTACTATAATGTTATAAGTACACAAGCCGATTTATGCTTTGTTAACATTGACGTCTGAACAAAAGTAGTTCTGCTAAACTTGGCTTCTAGCAAATCAAGCCCTTTTAACATACTCTATTATTGATTTGTTGTTAACAATTCGAAGATCGTATTAGAAAAAGAAAAGCTTTAGAAGTTATATTGTTCCAAAACCTAATGCCTGTAAACAAAAAACTCTAAAATCAAAATGTTTTTTGGCTTTTATTTATAAGTTAAGTTAATGTAAAATGTAGTTAAAGCTAACTGCCTCAGCAAATATTCTGAAGATGTTATTTTTTTGTTACCTATTTTGGTTAACTTTTGTGTGTGCGAGATGGATATTTGAGCCAAATTGTGCCAATTTTACTCATCTGTCTGGCTGTGCAGGTAAAAGTATTTTTTTAATACTTTTATATTTTTTAATTTGCGGCATGCTTAAATATATATAGCACACAGAGCAAAAGTGAAAAATGTGTTCCGAATGCTTTTTGCCAACACTTGAATGGCTCAGCAAATATGTTTGCCAAGTTGTTAGAGTTGAATAATAGTAGGTAGTTACATATGTATGTATGTAGCTTAACTGGAAGCAGCAGAAATATAAAACTGAAAGTCAAATGCATACGAATGTGATTATTATTAAAAAAAATTGTTGTAGGTTTTGTTTTGAAATGCTAAAAACCTTCAATGAAATGCAGCTAAAAAGTTGAATGCGCAAGAATTCCAATTAAAAATAAGTAAGAACTTTAAGATAGAATATTTGCCCATTTAAGTTGGTCAATTTTAAGGCAAATTTTATTTATTTCAACTGCACATTTGATATGCGAATCAATTACATCATTGTTTAACACTGACATTTCGATTGAACAAAGGTGTTGCTAAGGTTTATGCAAGTTGGTTTTCATTGTGTATAACCAAATATACATTGCTATGTGCCGTCAAGGCATATAACAATAACAACCTGAATATATTTTGCATTTTTCATGCTGCTGATATTGCAACATGTTCTATGTCAATAAAAATACAAAAGCAATAAATTGGCAGCAAAAGCAAACACACACGCATGTAAATTGAGAAAGCAGCAGCAACAAAACCAATAAATAAAATATATGAAAAAAAAATATGTATAACTTGTTGCCAGAAAAACTTAGGTAGGGCAAAGGTGAAGCAACAACTACAACAATATGCATGAAAATGTTGAAAATTCAGCATTGAAAATTCTATAATATGCGCTTAATAAACCGAAAAAGCAATTTTCCTTCCTAGTTACGCCAATGTCATGTTAATATGTGTTTATGTGTTTGTGTGCTGTCGTATTCATGGGAGCCAGAAGCTGGGCTGTCACCTGTAGGCAGCAGGGCATAATACAAATATATGGAAATGAGCTGCAAAGGGCCAAAACGAAAGAAGGAAGCAAAAAAAAAAAATAGGCTGTAAACTGTATTCAAAGCAGCAACAACAACAAAAGTATCGAATGCCGCAAATGCCAGGAGCAACAAAAAAGTTCACCAAAATGTGATGGAGTAGCAATCGCATGGCATACACACACACCCACACACCCACACACATAGACGCATAAGCAGGAGGCAAACACATGCTAGCAAGTTAATCATAGAAGGAATTATGAGCACAAAACGAAAGAAAGAGAAGCTTGCAACAAAATGGAAAAAACCAAGAGATTTTGGGCAAAAGGCATTTGTGGTCGACCCGAATTGGATAACAAAACCAACATCTTTAAAGTTATTCAAAAATAGTTCAAGTGTGCTTAAAGCGGCATTTAGCTAGTTTATCTATTTTCAATACGCAACTTAACATAATAAAACCTATTTAGGTTTTAAGCTCAACATAACTAAAAATACAATTATGAGCATGATATTTTAAGCAACACTCTTAAGCACTTAAAGTTATTACTTATTCTCATGCTCTATTATCATCTAGCCTTATATACAGCTACATATATATGGCAATACTTTAACAAGATACAATCATTGTTTTTCTCACATTTGCTGCTACTTTTATGACACATGTATTTTTATGAGCAGTTCTCCACTCTCTGCCACTTCAACAAATCAACATTGAACATCGATACATCTGAATAAATACATGTACGTTGAACATTTGTACTTTATGTGTGTTTTATGTGCCCCCGCCAGGATCTATAAATCTTGCTCGTTATGATGCCAAACCTAAACAGCAACGACAGCCCATAAGTATGCCTCAACTCGACTCAAAAGTCACCCTGCTATGTATAATGTTGAGAATAGAAATCCCTTCTGTCTATTGCATAGAGGGTATGCGTAAGGTAAATAAAAGTCACAGCGATACAGTGAAGTGTCGGCTCAGAGAACCACCCACAAAAGCCAACCTGTTGTTTCAATGTGTTTGATATGTATGCTGCGTTTCTTTTCTTTTTTTTTTTTTTTTGTTATGCCTTTGATTTGCTTTCTAAGTGTGAGGCTAAGGCTGGCTGGCAAGCATTTAATGTTCTCGAAAGTAATTTTCCACACACCACACAGATGTGTGCGTACGTGTGTGTGTGTGTGTGGTGACTTAAGGTAAGCCGATTTCATTTTACTTCATTTAAGCTTAACATTTTTTTACTTCTTTTGGCAGTTGTCCCCCCCAATAAGCAGATTTGCTGCCGAAAGTATTCACATTAACTCTCATTCATGTTGTCGCCCTGGCCATAAAATGCAATTTTCAGCATCAACGCACACTGTTCGGATACATGGGCAACAGGTTGTCCAGGCGGCCAACAGTTGCCCTACAATAATTATATAAACTGTGGCCTAAATCAATCAAAGGATCTGTACGCAACAGGGATGGATACCAGCTACCTAAATATATATATATGCACTCTCATCAATATTGGTTATTTAAAGTTTGGCAACGTTTCTGTTATGCATGTGTGTAAAAATGTGCGCTGTGCTGCAAAACAAACTCAATTATTTCAACATAATCAGCTTAAATGTACTTAAACAACAAACGAAAACTAGTATGATTTTCAGCTTATCAAAGCTATGCACCTTTTTGTATAAACTTTCGAGAAAAGTAACAGATAAGAGTTGTTTTTTTTTTTTTGGCTAAGGCATTTGAAGGCATTCGACTCTGTCAAAGTTGTCAGCTGAAGCTCTTGTTGCATAAACAACAATTTGATGTGTTATGTCCATTAAACCGATTTAGCTTTTATGTCGCTTTACTTGGTTACATTCTGCCATACACACCGCACACACCGCACACACACACACAGCATGCTTGCGGGCAAATACTAACTGGTCTGGCCTGGTGCCTGCTCATGTCTATGGGCTCAGTGTTCAGTTAAGTGTTAAGCATTTTTGTACACACGCCCCTAACGCCTCCCAGCAAAACGCTTCCCAATGGACTCACTGGCTGCTTTGCTCCACAGGGGTCTATTCGCATTATGCTTGCTAGGCTTACTCAAGCACTGGCAACACAAGCAAAATGGCCACTGGGCGCAAACATGTCAGCTTACATGGAGGCTGTTTGTGTGTGTGTGCAAGACGAGCAATTAATTGAACTTGCACCGCCTAGGCGGTCATAAACTAATAGCAGGGCTAAGTACAAACAAACACATGCAAAAATAGAAAACAACACTGACTAAGCATTGCCCGCCAATCACTGCCAGAGCCAATAAATTTGGTTAGCCGAAAAACGCAAAAACAGCTAGATGGGGTGTGGAGAAGTGGGGTGGGGGTTGTTAAGAAACCTAAAAACGTTTTCTCATAACATCGATTTAATTGGCATTGATTGGATAGTATTAATTTTGATAAATATTTAAATCGTTTGACTTGATAAAGTTCAATTGATTTGACAATCTATTAATATATATATTTTCTTGATAGTTTCTTATGCTATGTTTGAAAGAATTTCTTCTTTGTGTTCTTTTCTAAAGTTTCGTACAAGACATATTTAAACTAACATACTTTTTTCACTTTGCAACGCAAATGTTATTGTACGTTGGCAACACCTGTGAGATTGTGTTGATATCGTTTTGGGGAACACAAACTGCAATACGAGTAGTTACGCCAGTGATTGGCAAAATAGTCAAAGAGTCTTTTTGGTGGGGAAGCACACGCACACAGTCTCTTTATGTGTGTGTGTGTGTTTGTTGCTCTCATTGTGATTGTTTGTGTTAGCGACGTTTTGTGCACCTTGATTGCGCCACAAATACGTGGGAATGCTAGCGAAACCAAACGAGAACGACGGCTGCTTCGTAAATCTCTGTTCTGGAAGGGTAGGTGTTGCTGCTGCTGCTGCTGAACAGAGGGGGTGCTTTGGTGTTCTGCGGTTTTGGTCACACATCCATCTGCAGCACCATGGTCGTCTGACAGCCCGAACTGCTAGTCAGAAGCGCCTTAACCAATTGCTGCTGGCATCGCACAAAACGGCTCGTTGCGGCCTGTTTGGCAATAAGGCCTAAGTCTAACCCCGCACCCCTAACGCTCACACCCACACCCACACCCACACGTCGTAGTCGAAACAAAAACGTAAACGGAAACTCACGCACAAGCAATTTGTATGTATGCCTGTGTGTGAGTGTGTGTGTGTGTGTGTGTGGGTTGCAAACTTGAAAACGTTTTGTAAGCGCTCATGTCTCGCTTGTATGTGTGTGTGTGGGTGAGTTTGTAATTTAACTGATTTTGAGGCGAAAGTTGGCCAGTTTGGCTCGGGCCAGTCAGTTGTCAGAATGGGCATGCTGCACATATGTCGTGTTCGTTTGTGCCTCGTTTATGATTGCATTATGTGGCAGAAACAGCTGAAGTTAAAGCCTAACACACACACACACACACACTCATACACAGATACAAGTAACAACATCTACAGCTGCGTAAATTTGCATAATTTCACAATAAGCCCTAAGTTGTGTATGTTCTCTAACTGCTTCAACTTACGACACATACAGTCAAAAGTTTTCAAAAGCCACCATGGACATGAAATTTGGAAAATGGAAGATTTGCGTTTGGGGAACAGCTTGACAACTCGACCCAGGGCTAAGTAGACTACAATGACAAAATGCTGCCTAATCAGAGTGTTAATCGAGTTTAGTTCATTTTCCAATTGAGTGTTAAATGCATTTGCAATATGAACTAAACGAACACCTAATTCTATTAGTTAATTAATCTGTCTGATGGTAATTAATATAGTATGCTTAAAACGCACATCTTTCGATTACATCGTTTTATCAACTGATTTGACATATAATTTGATTGCTTGTTGCCTGAGTTGCAAATGCAATTGCAACGTCTGTCATACATTCAACTGTGTGTTGTGATTTGTTTTGAATGTTTGAATGCAATCGCAATGAAACATCAGATGTTTAAGTGAGATGGCTGCTGTCTTCTCTGCCATTCAAAGGGATGTTTTGCATTCATTTGCATAGCTATTACCTAACTTACAGTCTTATTTCAACGCTGCCACATGTGGTGACTCTTTGCTCAGCCCAGAACAAGCGACAACAACAACAACAATAATCACACAGACATGCTACGCTCCATTAGCAAAATTTTGCATTTTGCAAAAAGATAGAGAGGTAGAAAAAGTAAGAAAGTAAGAGATAGCAAAGTGAGTGCTGGCAGCTAAAGGATTTTGTTGGATTGAATTGAGTGTTAAGAAGAGGCGGTCATAAGGGTCTTCCCACCTTGGGTTGAATATTTTGGCAGCACACAACGCTCGCTATTGTTTGTTGTTATAATACCCTGGAAAATACTCTTTAGGGAATACAACTGACAAACTTTCTGTACAGAATAACGAAAAAAATAAGAACATCTTTAAATATTCCATATCTTTAATATTTTTGTCAAGATTTTGAACCATAATACCCTTTGTTGTTATCATTACTTGTAGTGTATAGAGTATAGAACATGTGCTTTGCTACAACACCAATGGCCCAGTTAGCCCAGAGTTAGACACTGCAGTGGGCGTGCCCATTGGGCACGCCTGTCTCATTGTCGTTTTGCTAATGTCATTTGCTCTAGGAATGCCAAGGCGTTGTGCCTAGCCTCGCCTAACCATCAGGTGAAATGAAGCAGCAGCAGCAGGAACAGCAGCTTAGATTAACAGAAGGCAACTGAATGGCATCCGTTTGGTTGTGTATGTGTGTGTGTGTGTGTGTGTATGTGTGTGTGCTCTAACTTGAATTGTGCTTAAAGCATTAAAGACGACAAAGAAACTTGAATTGTTAGCTATAATTAATATTTGCTAAAAGCAGATACTCAGACAGCTGGCAGACGCACCTAGGCGGATAGACAGGAAGGCAGGACGGCAGGATGGCGGGGTGGTGTGGAATGGGTGGTGCAAACTGTAGAGCCGCCGAGCTGAAACCGCAAACATAAATAAATCACTTGGCCTGTCAACGCTTTGGTATTTTACAAGCTGTTGTCAACTGGGCGACGGCGTCAGTGTGTTGTCGGTTGCTTATGCCCACTGAGGCCATATCGATTTAATTAAATATTAATCTCTCATGCAGCCGCAGCCCACAAAAAAAGCACAAACACTCACACACACACACACACACATTTAAAGCGTCAGTCAGTCAGACAGATTGACACACGGTGCGTATGAGTTATGAGACAGCAGCGTACCGTTGAAAGCAAATCAACGCTAAGCCTTTGCAATTCATCCGCTTGATCCTCTCTCTGTAGCAGCAGCTGATGCGTTTTGTAGTGGCTCCACCTGTCGTCTGCCAGGAAATTGCAACTGTAATTGCGTCTGCCGTCTCTGACTTACTGAGAGTGGGATGAAGAAACAGTGGAAGAAGTGTGAGAACGCACAATCTGCGTCATCTTTTGCTTGGCGCTCGCCATATTGATTATTAATTTCCATTTAAGCTCTCTGGCAAAGGACAAGACGGGCAGAAAACGGCTAGGAGTCTTGTGACTGAACGTGACATCTGAATAATAACTTTGGCCTAGGCAAAAAAGGAAAAAAAATAAAATTGGATATATAATAAAAATATTCAAGGGCACGTAAATGGCATTTGGACGACAGTCTTGACAGTTTTTTGGCCTAGACCAACAACCATTTACCATCTCATTCCTTTTGCTATTGTTGTATAGTTTACTCTGTAACTTGTTGCAAGAAAAGATCCAGATCCAGTTTTGGCTTTAATATTTAAGCAGAAAACAAAAATTATATTATTTAAATAAAAAAAATCAAACTTAGAATTCTATAAAACATCTAAAGAGTAACTCAAAGTTGAGCATTTTGCCAGCTTGTACCCGACTTTTTTATTTTCTGGGTTTGGCCAAATAATTTTTTGGGGCTCCTCTTTTGTGCCGAAGCTGCTTTTGCTGTTTGGGCAACACAGCTGTGACTAACGGTAATATGCTTTCTATTAGCTATGCTTATACATGTATTGTGACTATATCAAGCGTGCTGCCCATTTTATAAGTCACAAAAAAACCCTGGGATTTTCTTTTCAAATTCCACAGAGCGTAAGCACGGACAGAAGGACAAAGGGAACAGGACGAAGCGAATAGTTGGCTAGACCAAGTCACAAATAAGATGGCAATGAAATGTATAGCTTGATTTTGATTTAAGCTTTATGAATATACTTTCTTATTTAATGTGAAGCTTTAGTTGGTTGGAAGGTCACATTATATTACCATCTGTTCAAGCGATCTTAACTGTTCATAAACCTGTCTAAGCCTACCGCACTCAACTCCGTTCCTAACCTTTCCAACCGTTTCTGCACCTGTGCATCATTTTGTAGGAAAATCGTATGTGGAGCGTGTTTCATTTTGACAATTTCTTGTTGATGTTTTGCGTGTATTGCCTAACAAAGTATGGCAAAGCACGCCAAGCACACTTATGCCTAAAATATACTTACACGCAAACCTTCATACACACATACACACACGCACACACATTCATGCACAAGCATACACGCATCTATAATTAAGCGTTAGAAACTGTGTTGTTGCTGTTTCTGTTGTTGCTACCGTTGTCACCATCAACATTGTCGCGATGTCGCTATTACTGCTGCCATTTTCTTTTCTTTTGCTTTTCGTTCTCTTTTCCATGATTAATGAGCGTAATTTTGAAAATAAAGTTTCAAAAAATGTTTCGTTTTGCTTTGGAAGCAACAGTGTTTCTTACTTGGCGTCTGGCGTCTGGCGTCTTCGTTAAGTGTGCAAACAGTAATTATAAATATGGAGCGATGTCTGTGTCTGTACGCACATTCACATGCACGCACTAACATATATATACACTCGTAAATTTACAGCAGCGAACAAGAGTTGCCATAACGATAATTAGTTTTGTTTCCAGTCTCAACTGCGAAGCCACTTCGACTATTTCCTTTCGCTCTTGCTCCCTCGTTCTTTCTCTAGCAATGTGTTCGCTTACGGCTGCCACTTACACTGCACTACATAGCAGCAGCAGTAGTAGGAGTAGGAGTAGTATTGGCTGAAAGCGAGAGTAAGAGACCAAGACAAAGAAAACCCCCCTCACGAACGAGTACGAACTCCCAAGTACCCCAAGTAACAAATTCCGGGCCAGCCAACATTTTGATTAATTGCATTCAAAACAGAAAGAGAGAGAGAGAAAGAGGGGAGAGAGAAAGCGTTAGTTCCTTTTTTTTGCCAGGCAGCCAGCGTTCAAATATTTATAAATTGCCAGCGAAAATGTTACAAATTTTTGGTGGAAGAAGCATAAAAACCAGACTCTAACTGTATCTGCATAGTGTAAGTACCAAAAATGTGTCAAGTTGTGGCATTCAATGTATACACACATACATATATATATATATTTACAGGAAAACGTTTTAATATATTCAAGTGCTTGGTTATGTATATTTAGTTTTGGTTATTGTGTATTAAGCACTTAATAATTGAATAAATAACTGTATTTCTTTTTGTCGCTTAGTTTAATAAACATTGCTGCACTTTATTTGTGTTTAAGTAAAAAGGCAACTTTAACAACGAGTAATGCACTTGCTTAACCTTTAAGTCTCATACATCAGCCTGGCTATCGATCTATAAAAAGCGTGTAGCATACTTTTCAGCGCAACCAAAATCAAATAAAAGTTGCATTTAAGTTTGAAATGTCAAAGCTGTCGTTTTGACTAACTGACACGCCAATTAGAGTCAACATTTGGGTTTGGGTTTGAGCCAAAATGAAATCTTATTGATATTAAGGCGCAGAGCTGTCAAGTGGCTGCCACATCCGGCCTCCACCACTTGCTGTCGACATCGCCTGGCCCCATCGCTGTTGTTGCTGTTAGCTGGCGCTGATTTGTTGTTGCTTAGCATGACTAGCACGTTTCGCCTGACCAAGTGAATGAGACGCAATTTTTGTGCGTAATCAACATTAATATTTCATATGCCAGTTGCCACCAACAATTGGCCAAGGATACATAAGATAAAGCCAGCGAGCGAAGGGGGGGAGTGTGGAAAATGTTAATAAATAAATAAACTAAACACACGAGCGTTGCTGTTATCGATTACAACCAGGTTTGTGTCCCTATAAAGTTGGTTTAATAAACTTAATTGGCTCTCACTATTTTTTTTCTTTTGCTCTTTGCTTTGCGTGCCTCGAGTCCTCAAGTTCAATTTTAATTGCCACACGAAGCGCTAAAAGCCAAGAGCTAAGTTGAGCTTATCCATTAATGTGCCTGGTGAGTCATGTTTTAAACAAAGATTTATGGCAACATTTTTGAGAGTTTTTTTCTTCTTGTTTTTTGAATGTGTAACAACGGAAAGCAGAAAGCACAAAGCTCAAACCATATCTAAAAAAAGAAACAAAACTGATACTAAAACAGAAGCACCAGCAGCAGTAGAAGCAAAAGCAGAAACTGAAATTGTTTGTCTGACGCGCTCATAACAATAAATATTTTTGGTAAACACACACACACACACACAGAAGCACAAAAATAGCTAAAAGGGCCACAATCTGGGGCTAGCTGGCTTCTAATTTAATGGCTAGCAAGAGCAACAAGAAACAGCAGCAGCAACAAGCTGCAGCAACAGCATAAAACTCTTGCTGCAGACTACAAATTGACCCGATTTGATGCCAACAGTGAATAATGGCCAGAAGCGTTGTCAAAATTGATCAAAAAACGTTTGCTAATAAAATGCGAAAATGAACTGCTACACTTTTCGCATAAATCCTGTTGACTTTGTGAATGAAATCTTTAACTAAAACCTGTTACTATTTGCCACATGCCACATGTCAGACAATTTGTACGCAACATTTGCTTAAGCTCGCATTTGTTTTCTGTTTTGCTTTTTGTGTAGATTCTACTTTACTTCAACTTTAAGCTAGCTAAGTACGTCATTTTGTGTCACATTTCGCGGCCATTGTCATAATCTAGATGGATTGTGTAAGTGTGTGTGTGTGTGTGTGTACTACAAACATAATAATATTTATGCTACGCAACCTCTTGTGTCTTCTATCTCCCTGTCTTCTTGTCTCTTTTGGCAAATGGCCGGCAACAAATTTGACTGCTCATTTGCACTACATATGTGAGCATGTAACTCATGTCACCACCCAGCCACCCAGCCACCCAACCACCCAACCACTTTACCAACTCTCTAAGCTCTATTACTTTTACTTGCTCTTAAGCTTAAGGTGACCAGAATGGGTGGACCTGGGAATGGAGGGGGTGGGTGTGTGGCTGAGAAAACAAAACGACAAAAGCACCGGGGCGTAACCATGAATACAAATGAGTCATTTATGGACAAAAAGTATGGCAGTTGTTTTTGTCAGTGTGCAAAATGGGAACCCAAAAAAAGAAAATGAAAAAAAAAAGAAAAAGGAAACACCATAAACCAACAACAAGTAGCGGCACCTCCTAAAACCAACATTGAAAGGTGTTAGCTTTTAGTTTTTTTCCTTTAGTATGCATAATAACTGTATTATGAATTTGGTTAGGTTCACATGCCTAATTGTGAGCTGTGGCATTAAATCCCATAAATGTAGTTTTGTATAACTTTAGATAATATGAGCTTGATCTTATATTTGATATGTTATCTCGTGGTCTACATTCTGGTAAAACAAACAACTTGACCAATTACAAGTGTTAAATTGAAAAGCCACCACAAAAGCTACCGCTGATCACAGATCTTAATACATGCAAATACTACAAGAAAGACAGAGACTAGAGAGTGTAGAGAATAATAGTCTAGTTTTGTAGTTGTAAACGTATAAAGTGTTTTGCGACTATGCCACCATATCGTTTTGCTTTCTTCTTTAACGCTCTTTGCCTAATGGCACAACAAAAGAAATGCTCTGTTGCGCTGTTACCACCATATATATATGTATGTATGTATGTATGCATGTATCTAGGTGCAATTACACATACTACACACACACATACACAGAATTTTTTCTAGGTTGGCACAGGCTGTAGCTAATTGGGCCAGCGTGGCGTCGTCTTCAGTTTTTCTTCTTTCCCCACCTCCTTTCTCCATTTCTTTCTTATATTTTTTTTTTGTATGTGCGGTGTGTGGAGACATTCCATGCATTATTTTTATGGCACCATAAAAATTTAAATTAATTTTTTTCGCCTTCTAACGCTTCACACACACACACACTTATGTGTGCATTTATATGCAGCTGTTTTGTGTGTGTGTTTGCTGTACGACCCCCTGCAATGGCCGTAGCTAAAGTTTCTTTCATTTGAACATTTTCACAGAATATGGTAGAAAAAATAAAAATAAAAATAAAAAATCTGAAAGAAAACAACAGGCATGCCACACCTCTATCAGTGCAATTTTTTGTTCGTATAATTTTCATTGGTGCCACGCCTGTAACGCCTCTCGCAGCACCCCTCAATTGCCGCTTTAGCTGCCCTTTTTTCCACGTGTGGCAGCCGGCTTGGGATGTAATTTAGCCGGCACTACGGGCTTTTGTTATTTTTTTTACATCGATTTCAATGCATTTATCGTTTGAGCAAGCGTATGTGTGTTTGCAAACTTGCTGTGTTTTTTCGCGCGCGTGTGTGTGTGTGTGTTGCGCATTTTGTACTTTGTTCGTGTTGTTGTTGGTCGCGTTTTGTTGTGTTGGCTTTGTTGTTGAAACTTTGTGCACTTTCTGGCTTTGGCTTTGGCCGCGCCTGCAATTTGCTGGCGCCCTAAATCACCTTCGACGGGTCAAAACACGTGACTCTTGTGTGGCGGGAAGCGGAAAAAACAACTGCCTAAAACCATGCACCACTTTTCTACAAACGCCAAAGTATGTGCTTTACTCGCACTGCATGTGTTTGACTGTGTGTGTTTGTGCGAGTTGCAATTAAAGTGAATTTGTCTGTAAAATTTTTATTGCTGTGCACATTATTCGTAGCAAGCAGAAGAAGTATAGTTGGAGCTGTTACGTACGTACTTTTATTGTTATTTCATTGGCAAAATCAAACCTGATTTTAATCACGTATACGTACTGTGGAAGCTTCTTTAAGGAAAATGAAATTGAATATTGTTACGAGCAGAATGTATGCTGGATGCATTGCTAATGAATTGCAATTGCAATTCTTGCCATTTCTGCTTCGATCTAATTTTCAAGTTGACAAATTCCTGGTAGCTGCAACGCAGTTCGATTTTCTACTATTATGAAAGTTGGGCTTTCATTGCTATTGAAGGCTTGCGATATTGTTAAGAGCTTTTATTGGCAATATATTGCCAGTTTCTCAAAATAACCTTATGCAATTTTAATTAATTTTGATTCAAGTCAAGCAATACTCTATATAATATGACAAATTATTTGTTATAACACTTTATTCAAGTCAAGCATTAGAGCAAACAGAAAAATTACTGAAACTGAATCTTACAAAGTGCCTTCGTAGCTTGAAACTTAAAGCTGCACCAAAATGTGACACAACAATTTTGCCAGAGCACGGTGCTAAGTGCTAAGGCAATGTGCAACAACATTGGCCAAGCCAATGGAGCGTGACGTTTTACGCAGTTTTAGCTTCAGCTTGAGCGCCTTCATCTCTTCGGGCTTAAACCCATCACCCGTCGCCCTCTATTAGCCAACACATAAATATGCATGCCAGCGCGCCTGTCATTATGCAGCAAACTATTCGTACATGCGGCAAGTTTGCGCTGCCTCAATTAGAGCAAGAGCTTGGGCTAAAACGGGCGAAGACGCAGTGAGCTTCAAGGCGTCCGTCGTCGCCTTAAGTATGCACAAAAGCGAGGATTTCGGTGTGTGTGTGTGTGTTTGTTTGTGTTTGTGTGTGAGTGTACGGCGTAAGTAACCTACTTTAAGTTCTTTTCGCTGCCGGTTGCGATTTATTTACAAGAAATTTGCTGTCCAACAACTTAGACTAAGCCAACTCTTTGCCTGCCTTGCGATTTAGGCCTTAAATTTAAGCATTCATTTCATGTAGACGAAAATTAAAAACAACTACAAAATAACGTTGCGCAGTCGCGTGCCATGCAACGCTCTAATTTACTATACATATATACAGGTATACCACAATTTTTATTGTAGAATTTTTGCACTCGTTTTGCATGATTTGAACATTTTTTTTTCCTACATTTGTAGTTTTTCTCCATTCACCTTAAAAAATGCAACGGCAAAAATTTGCATGTCAAGCGCAACTGTACATGAGAAAACAAAATGGCTTATTGCAAATGCTAAGTGACGGCAAAATGCCCTACATCTTATAATAATTCTCCTTTTTGGCATATTTTATGCAATTTTTCCGTTCAAATGGAACTATGCAAATGTTGGTTTGTTCGTTTTTTGGGTGGTTTATTTCTTTTGATCTTTAAAGTACGTACAAACGTTTGCATATGGGCTTATTTCAAAAATTTCCCTAATGGCATATATGTGTGTGTTTCATTGTCTTCTACAAATTTCTGTGATGCGTTCTTTTTGATTTCGACTGTGCGGTGCGTTTTGAGTGCCTCTTAAGAGCTCAGGAACAATCTTGTTTGTTTGGCATAAAGAACAAGTTTTGAAAAGAATAACTTTTTCTTTACTTTTTGTTTATTTCAGGATGGGGAAGAGGTTGGCAACAGAGCTTGAGGCATTTAAATAATGTATCAATCATATATTCAGATTAGAGATTCGTGGAACTCGCAAAAGAATAATAAAACAGTTGTTTTACATACCAAAGATAATGTTGGGTATATACTAAAACATTTTAATCATGCATATTTATATAAATGTGATATAGATCCTGTGCTGGCTAGCGTATATACCCATTAAGTTTGCATAGAGTATCTTAGGTGTTTTACATGTGTCGGGGCCTAACATCCGAAAGTCTGTTTACATTTATGCCGTGTAACTTTAAGTAGGCTATAAATATATGTACAACTGTGTGTGTGTGTGTGTGTGTGTGTTTAGTTCTCATGTACGGTATGAGAGTGGCGTGCTATGGCAAATGTATGTCAGCCGTGCGCATAATTACAGGTGCAATGCATGTACAAACACGTTGCTGCCACACGACGAGTAGAGCCTGAACAGGCTCTGTCTCTCTGAGCCTAGTAACATGACAGAGCAAAAACCCATACATATACTTGATATTCTATTTGCAAGTCTATGACACTAACTATATATATATATATATATATACAAATTTGTATATGCTCACATTCATTGATTGATATGAATGGTTGTTTGGCAAATTGACTTTAATTGCATGTTGAGATGCCAAATTGAACGTTTAATCGTTTTGAGCTCAGCTCAGCGACCTGTGTTGTGCGATTAGTTTTTAATGCACCACGATTGCCGTTTAATGCTACACAAATGCAATGACTTGCCTCGGCTTGTCCTAGTTGACTTTGGATGGCTGCATGCATGCAAAAAGGGCATTTAATATGAGCATGCGATGTTCGTATATATATATATATAGATCCCTTACCCAATCGTTTAGTTCACATACATACAAATAGACATTCATAATTAATAGCTGTGCTCGAGTTAACAACAAAACTTTTGATTGACACTAATCGAGTTGAGTTATAGTAGTTGCTGTGGAAAGGGTTGTAGGATGTTAAGGTGTGGTTTTTATTAATTTTTATGTAATTTACTTGTTTCCAATCAAGCGTTTCGCACTCACTACCTTAATATATAACTAGGCTTAATAGAATATTGTCCGTAAACAAACTAACCAACGTTCTCAATTGCTTAACGCTCCACACATGGCCAACATCAACACTGCTTTGAATTGTTAAGCGTGGTTAGCTAAAGAGTTTGTAATACAAATACTTATCGCCTAAGCAAACATTTCAAACTTTTCGAAATGTTGACAGACCTACTAACACACACACACAGAGACAAGTTTGCATGCTTGTGTTTAGATATTTGGATTTGTAAAGTCCGCAAGCAACTCGTTGCATAAGTGGCAAATCCCACTCACCAAAGATCAACAAAACTTCTTGGGTCGAATGGGAAGACACAAATGGCACTGCAATTATTACGAATTCAAAATATAGCAAACATCAAAACCATAAACAAAATTGTTTTGGCCCGTTTTAAGATGCGTCGATTTGAAAGTTTTCTATAGAGTAGTGCTATTAATCAATCTGTCTTACCCTTATTTGTCTCTTGACAACAATTAGAATTTTTGTTCAATTACAATTTAATTGATTCTAAGTGCTTTGGTTAAACTAAAATACATGTTGTAATCTTTTAATACTTACTTAGCTTATACATAATTAAGAAAGAAAAACAACTTTTAATCCCCTATTTAAAATCGATTCCACAAACAAACAAAAAAATATGTAGTATATTTTTTTGGGCATGCAAGTAATACAAACCTTTGGCTTGTGTATATATTTTTATATTTGTTATTGATAGTTGGAGAAAGTTAAAGGACGTTCGTTCAACAAAACCACCAGCTAATCTGATTAATAATTTCATTATACCAGTTTGTCTCTACATTTTCCTATGAAAGCACTTGGCAAAGGCATATTTTATTTTATTCTAGTAGTTGTACATTTGTATATATAGTATATATAAACTGTTACCGCCTTCGCAGCACACGCATATTTATGAGCTTGTTTGTTTGTTTTTTATGTTTACTCAAGGGATTATCAGTCAGAAAAGTCTATCTATCTCCTTCTCTTACTAGCCGTGTAAGAGTTGCAAAGCTCATTGAAATTGAGACTGCCTGAGGGCAGCTCACAGCGAGCTAAAGAGCTGCCCAAGCTGCCTGGATAGCTGGTTGTTCAGGTGAGGGAAAACAGTTGCGGTGGCAATGGCAATGGCAATGGCAATGGCGATGGCAATGACGATGGCTATGGCGTTGGCAGCCCAATGGCTGCCCAATGGCCATGTGGTAAAACGTTAACTACTGTGGGCGCTCTTGTGTAGCTGGTGTTGAGCAGCAGCAGCAGCAGCAGCACAGGCAAATTGAAGGCAAGTAAGGCAAATATGCAGGCGCTGCCCACAGTCATAAATTTGTCTGGGCCATTTGCCTCATGCTGGAAATTAATTCATTATCGATTTACGTTTCGTATTTTGCTGCTGCTGCTGTTCCTGCTCCTGCCGCTGTTGCTGTTGCTTCTGTTGACCGGCTTAACTGTGGCCATTAAAAACAGGCAGTAACCGTTGAGCGGACAAGCACGACGAGGACAAACGATGCCTTCAAGGAGCATTATGAATGGATCATTTACAAAGTCAACACAATTAAAATACACGCCCGAAACATCGAAAACCGCAATGGAAAACCAAAAACTGAAAACTGAAACAGCGAATGCTAATGCGAATCTGAAACCCTTTTCATGCTTATGACATACAATCCCCAAAAGAAGTGAGACACGGAGAGAGAGACAGATAACAGGTAAAAATAAAAGGTTGGATCGTGGATCGGCAGCAAATATGAGATGTAAAATATGAATGACTTTAAGCAAAAACGTAAATACTTTGTCGTTACCATATATCATAACAAGACGTTGCACAGTGTGGCGAAGAATACTTAAGTAATTTTAAACCCTGCTGCCGTTAAACAATGATGTCATGTGAATCTTTAATTCCTTTAAATTTGATTCATATTATTGTCATATGTTCAGCACACTGTACGAGTAAGAAGCGATTCGAACTCAACTTCCGTGCAAGCGGCTAACCTTTTATTTAATTTAATGTGGCCAAAGTTCAAAGGTAAACGTATAAGTATGCGTATTTGTGTGCGTGCATGGAGGATTATCATTTATGTAAATGGACTTTGTTCGTTTTAGAAACGGTATCTGGCAAACATTTGTCGCATTTGCCAAAGGACAATGTATTAGCATTGCGGTTGTCATTAGGTAAAATACGTACATTTAAATTTGCTTTGTGGTGGGTATTTTTTATTTTTTGTTTTCTGGTTTTGTGATGGGTTTTCGGTGTGAAATGGTCGGCTGCCTTATAAATAATGCAAACCGATATTCCATTATGAGTAATTATGTGTGCTTAGCTGGTTTGGCGTTTGCCGTTTGGCCTTTGTTCCTGTTGGAATATGTCTATGCCAAGGGGACACAGACACAGTCGGCGGTATGATGGACATTCAACATTCAAGGCCAAAACCTTTGCACTGACAGTGTATAGATATATAGTATATATATATATATACCTTGCCCTTTAACCACATAATCACCTGACAGCTTTCACGTTCTCTACTTTACACTCCATCTGCGTATTCCCTGTTTCTCTCTCTCTCGATATTTTTCTTTGTCTGATTGTGTGTGCCTAATCGGGCTGAAAGATGTGGGTGGTGTTGTTAGTAGTAGTATTGGGTATTAAGTGGTAGTTTAGGTTGATTGGGCCTCACAACTCTTTTACTCTACCTCTGTTTATCTGTGTATGTGTATTTGTATTTGTATTTGTGTGGCCAACCAAGCGTTGTACTTCGCGTTGGCATTTTATGAACTCTGGCGGCCGCTTTACGTTTTGTTTATGTTACTTTTTGCATAACGGCACAACAGCAACAACTTAACTTAACTCAACAACAATGACTTTGTGGGTGGTAGGGGGTGAAGGGTGACTTCTGACAACAGCACTAAATTTTCAACATTGAACTTCAAGGTTAATTTATTTTATTGTTTCAGTACGTTGCGCCCAGTTGCGCGATTTGTTCACAATTTTTTCGTCCCTACGTTCATCCGTTTGTCCTGTTTCGTTTCTTTTGTTCTGCCTCACTGTCATTTGATTTTTGAGTTTTTCGCTTGATTATTTGCTCGTTTTGGCAGCGAATAACTTTTCTTCTTTTTTTTTTTTGGTGCTTTTGCAAACAGCCCCAGAGACCCAGAGCTTGGCTTCCTCTACACTCTACCTTAGCGTTAGCCATAAAAACAAAAGTAACTAAATGTTGCCACTTAATAACTTTGTTGGCTTTGATAATGTTGTGGGAATTGCACAAAAGCACAGCTGGCGAGCAACTTAAATTGTTGTTGTTCATCGTCATCGCATTCATTAGCATTATCATCATCATCTTTCTACAGCACATTTTGATGATCATTAATAATTATGAGAGTTTGAATAGTTTTCAATTGACTGCTTTCGTAAGCTAATGTCTTTAATTACTTAAGCCAAGTAAATTAGCAGATATTTATTACTGGTAAAGTTGATTACTTAATTTTCAATGCGAAACAATTTAATATAACAAAGAATACCCATTAATGAACTTTAAATGAAAACTCTTCATAACTTATCAGTGTTAAGTAAATAACGTTCAGGTAACTTGAACTCTTATACAGTAAAAGTGTATTTAAATAATATTTGCTGCTTGCGCTGTGCATATTTATTAGCCAAAAACATCATTGTTGATCCAGACATTCCGTCTATCCATCAGTCTGTCTGTTTGTCTGCGTCGACTGCTAATCATAATAAAGCAGTGCACATGATGCTCGCTTCTCGTCCTTCTCGTCTTGCGTGGCTTTTGCAAGTTTCTTTTCAAAGCTGTTGCTGCTGTTGCTGCTCGACCACTAAACGCCATCCTGTCAAATTTATTAAGCATACTTTCCAGCGACCGCTGGCAACGGCAGCAGCGAGCTGGCTGAGCTATCAGTTCTAACTGTCTGTCTGTGTAGTAGTTGCATAAAGTTTTCAATTTCCGCTCGCACAGCAGCACACACAGAGAGAGAGAGAGAGAGAGAGAGAGAGAGAGATGGCGAGCGAGCATCCGGCATTGAAAACAGCAGTAGCAGCATAAGCAGACGCAACGTTAAGACAACTCGCTCATAAATTATAGAAATATCATTCGCATTCGCATTGGAGGTTGCCTAAAACAGCTAAAGCAGCTACTACTACATTACAGTTAACACGACCAGGATTTTGATGGCAAAGTCTTTAGCTTCTGGCTGACAACAACAGCAACAGCAGCAGCAGCAGCAACAACAACAACAACAACGACAAGGACTGCAGTTGGACTTGTGTAAAGTTTGCTACAGGGGCTTCAGACACCTGCCTTTTCAGACACAGGCCCAGGTGTATATGGGTGTGTGTGTGTGTGTTTGTGTGTGCTGCAAGTTGTGTCCCCAAAGCTGTCGTCGTACATCAAAATGTTGTGCCATTGGGTCGAGTGGGTGAAGGGGTGGACTGGCATGAGTTTAACAAGTATAAAAAGCCAGCGCATAAAATTTAAACAAGCTGCTGCAACAATGGTCGAAAACCCTCAAAGACCCCCGTACCCACTTTGCACACCCTATCTTCCTCTCTTTTTCTCTCTGTCTTTGGCGTTTCATTTTCATTGCAGACTGTTGAATTTTTGAAGCGTATACGCGATTTTTATGCAATTCGTTTTTTCCGCTTTTCGTTTTATTATATTTTTGGTTTCTTTTTTTCTTGCTGACTGCCAGTGCCAGCGATACAAAACGAAAATTGCCGTCACTTGCTTGCTGTTGTTATTGTTGTTGTTGTTGCTGGTGGCACATGCAAACCGCAAATGATAGCCGGAGCAAGTTGAGCTGAGTGCGTGGCTGAAGCGCTGATGCTGATGCTGATGTTGCCCCTGCGGCAAAAGGAAGTCCCGTCTCTATCAACCATTTTACCCGTTCAGTCCCATCAGCCATCAGCCATCCCGCCCCGTTCCATCCCAATCCCGCCGCACTTTCAGTAATGTGACACTTTGCGCCATGCAATGTGCCAGCGGCAAAAAGCATACCCAGAAACAACAACAACAACAACAGCAATAACAACACTAAAAGCTGAACTGGGTACGTGTTATACCTTTTTTTTTATTTTTTGCTTTGTGTAATTTTTTTGTTATATGCAGTTCACGCTTTAAGGCACAGTAAGGCTACTAGCCCAAAGCGTTTGCTAACTTTGATCACAAAAGCAACATTAAAAGAAGAAAAGAATTGCGTTAATCGTTTAAAAAGACCACAACACTGAATCTAAACACATTGAGTGTATAGAGCTATGAGCAAATGACCTTAACACTAAAGAAAATATCATGCTATAGGGACTTAACTACTTCAATTAACTAAAAACATAGTAAGCAGCTCAAAAAGCTTGTCACAGACAAAAAGGAGAAAAACAGAAGAAAAAAACAAATTGTATGTGACGGACATTGTAATTTATAAGAATCCATTTTCCATCTTGTCAATGCGAATCGAAATCGTAATCTAAATATTTTCAGTTAATACTTTTTCTCAGCTAAATTGCAAGCCAAGTGCAGCGCTTTATCTTTCTTTGCTTTTTGTTTTCTTTCTTGCTGTCTATGCGGGATGAAACGATTTATATTAATCATACGCAACGTGGTGCCAAATTGTTTCGGGCATTGCCAGCACTTAGCCATTGTCTTCCTGCTGTTGCTGTTGTTGCTGCTGCTGCTGCACTTTGCCATTGGCTTTGTTGTTGTTGGCTTTCAGTAAATGTCGTGCCTTTAAACCTGGTACTTGCGTTGCTGATAAAAACGATGGCCACCACCCACATTTGGTGGTCAGCCAAGGATGCGGACATCCTTAATGGCTATGGCGAGTTCCAACACTTTCCCTACCACGCTTTGTTCCTCTCTCTCTCTCTCTCTCTCTTGTTTCTTCCGCTTTTTCTGTCTCACTTTCTCTATATTCTATTGTGTATGCTTGCAAATAAAAATAAATTTTGCTGTTCAGTTGCACCGCGCTGTGCAATTTAACGTTTGCCAAAATGGGGCCACTAACAAGGGCGTGCAACTGCATTGAATGGGCGTGGCAATGTGGCATCATTTTGATGATGGCCCCAGGTCTTTGATTTACGCATTGCAAATGCCCCAAAACCCTCTGACCTCCAAACGCCTCGCCACCTTCTGGCCATAGACTAATGTGGCATGTGACTTGGCTTCAAAATGCATTTGCTAATTAAATGGCTGCAAATGGGCTTGGTTTTGCTTAATACATACATATATGATGATGAATAATTAGAAAGCAGCGCAAGCAATTAAATTCAAACAGCAAGTGGGTGTGCGTGTGTGTGTGTGTGTGCTTAGTTAAAGCCATTTCTATAGTTACTTTGGCACCTTAAGCTGATTGGATCATTAGAAAAGCACACATGAGTTGCGCTTTTGTCACATCAATTTAAATGCCATTATTGTTTGGAAACATAATGAGGCTTCATGGCTTACACACACACACTCTTTCACACACACTCTCCCACACACACATACACTGTGATGTGAAAGAGCTTCAAGGCTTCAAGTTTCCAGCCAATTAGTATGTGTATTAAAAATAAATGGTTGATGAGATGGATCACATGTCATCTTTTTCCACATTTATTTCTGGGAAAAAGTATGAGTAAGCCGAACTGCGGCAGGAGTTGTGGTCCTGTTGCGGTTATAACTACTACAGCCCTGAGGTATATCATTAAAAGTGACTTTAAGAAACATAATATGTTTAAAAAAGTGAACTGCTCGAGTTGAACAGACTTAAAGTGTATCAACTTGTCAGTTTAAACGAATATATATATATATATATATTATTTACGGTCTGTGGTATATCTCATTGAACTGATTAAATTACAGAGCAGGCAACGTTTGCTTTTATAATTAATTAAGTAAATAACTACAATTTATACGTGTGATAAATTTAAAGTACACCAGATTAAAAATTGTTAAATCTACGAATTTAACTTGCTTAAATTTGGTGATAAATATGGGATATTAAAAATATATTGCAGCATGTGTTTTGAATACGCTTAACTAAATGTTTTGCAAACATTTAGCATAAGCTGGTATTTGTTTTAGCGCATTGCAGTTTTATTTTTGAATTTTTGAATTTATTCATGGACAAAGAAAAGCTTGAAACGTGTTAAAATAATATACTCATATTATTCAAAGTAAATTGATTTAATTAATTAAACCAAACCGTACCAAACCAAACGAAACGAAATGAAACAAGCCAATACAAATAAATCTATTGCAGTTGATTTGCTTGACTTGGCAAATTAAAACATGATATGAATATTTGTGGTCAAGATGCAGCATATCATGATGATTATTATTATTATTATTACTAATATCTGTTGTTATTATAACCATGGGAATATGTTGAATAACAGTGTAAGCAAAACAAATAACAAGCTCAAGCATTTAAGATGTACACCATGTTATCACAAGGATTAAGCATACAACAAATTTCCAAGTAAGAAACACACAGAGAGTGAAAAGAAGGGAAGGGAGGAAGAGGCACATTTCTATTGTCTAACTGTGTCAGAGTGTGCGTTTGGCTGTTTATCTATTTATCTGTTTATCTCAATGTTAAATGCCCTTATAAGCCTAATTGGTTCAATCAAATTGTCTTGCAAGATAATTAAGTGCTCTCAATGGCTGTTAATATTGCTGCTGCTGCTGCTGCTGCTACCTGCAAACTAATCTCACTAATAATTATTATGACACGGACTCCACTTTACATACGCATAGGGTGAGGCAGCGGCTCAGAGTGTTGTTGATTATTTAAGTACTTAAACGTGTTTGTATCTCAAATAAAATACTCATAAAAATGTCCAGCGGCAGCTTTTCGTCTCTAAGTGTTAAATTTTTAATGCAAATAACTGTTGTAAAGCAGCTCAAGTGATAAGGTGGGCGGAGTAGTTAAATGGGCGGAGTGACGGTGTGGTTAATGTGGCTAATGCCATTCGAAGCCAACCGAGCCACCATTAACAATTGACAGTTTGTGCTGAACGCTGAGCAAAATCTATTTACTATGTATGCCTGTGATTTAATCGCAAAAACATTTTTGTGTTGGCACAACAGACAATGAAAAATGTTTTTATTTACTTTTGATTATCTGCTTAAGGACGACAACAAAAACAGTTGCAGCAAAGTAAACACTGTTAAGGACACGCCACAAAGAGCAGAACAGAGCAGAAAGCTGGCACATACAAAAACACGCACAAACAGTGAAGAGACGACATAGACAAGCACAAAGATCATAACGAAGTGGGTTGGGAAAGTAGAAAACGGTGGAAGCAAAGCAGAGACAATAACATAAGAAGGGCAACGACGACAGCGAATGGCGGTAGAAATAACAAATAAACAAATAAAGCGACACAAAAAAAAAACACACACACACACAAGCAGCGGAAACAGCTACAGCTACGGTGACAGCAGTAACAGCAAGAGCAACAATATGGCTAACATTCAGCTTATGGCCAGGTTTAAATATTGTATCAACATATGTATGTATGTGAGAGGGCTGCGAACTGAGTTAGTCATTGTCAAATTCGATTAAACTCAATATTTATCGCAACTTGTTGAGTAAAAGCTAACCAGCAGTTTAAGTTATACTCCAAGCTAAACAGAAAAGCACTCACATAAGAAATAAATAAGGTATCGCAAATACTGTAAGTGAGCTCATTTAAACTTCATTTTTAATCACACTTTTTGCTATCGAATTGGTCTTGCTTGTTAAAAGCCTTGTGTCAGCCCTCGGTGTGGCGAATTTTGGTTTCTCTAGCTGCGGGCTGTTAAACTGTACATGTGCGGTTGCGGTGTGTGTGTGTGTGTGTTGTGGGTGTATGCGTAGTTGGTATAGGTGTCAACATGGCCTGTCGCGGCTTATGAATAAGCAAAGCGGCGAGACGCAAACAAGCAAAGAACGACAACAGCAGCAGCAGCCGCACACACACACACGCACACACACACACACACAATACAAACCTGAGTGTGTACACACAAACAAAAACAAACAAAACCAAACAATGAATGCAATTCGTATTCGCTTTTGCCATATATGTAAACCTATAAATGCATAGCATCTACATATATACCATATATTTCATATCGTGATTGTAGCCTGCGCGTCCATAAATTATCGCAATCGGATGCAGATATAACCAAAAGGTGACAATGGTAGGCAGCAACAACAACATCGACCACTGCAACATTGCTGTAGGAAATGCAACAAGTTAATCGCTTAATCCAAAATCATGTGAGAGCAGTTTACTTGAGGAATTGTTTAATAGTTTCGGCCATGTTTAGTTTATCGAGCAGACAAACCAAATTGGAAACTTGAAACCAAATTATCTTTGATTGCTTGACTTTGTAAATGACCGCAATACACTGGGCAATCTTCACAACGCCAATGACAATGTTTCTTTATATTACGTATACGCAAGTCAAATTTTTAATCAACGAGTAAAAAAGAAAGTATCTAATTAAAATATAACAATTCAATTTGGTACGTTTGTTTATTTTGGCGCATTATTTTGTCAGTGCATTTGTTATTGTTGTCACAAGTGATGGGCACTCAAATGTTGCAGTGACAACTGCAAGTGCAATTATTGTATTTTATCAATTTTGCATAACATGAAAGTGTTCAACTATGTCTCTCTCCCTCCATCTATCTCTCACGCCCTCAATGCGTGTCCGTCTGTCTGTGTATGTGTGTGTGAAGTGCTTTCAATTTTAATTGCTTTTGAACAAGCTGGACTGAGTGTTGGAGAGATGCGGGCTACTAAACATATTGACAGGTTAAAAATATGTAAATATATAACAACGGGGCGTATGAGTTATAACATTGCCAGTTACTGTTTGACTGGCACTATCAGTGACCCGACGTGTGCGTGTGTGTGTGTGTGTGAGCTCGAAGGGGGGAGAGAGATCGTGTGTGGCATTTTATGAATTCGACAGAATTACATTTTGCAGTTAGAAGTGTTATAAATAAATTTCGACATTTCCATTTCGGTTTCTAATGCTACTGTGGGTGCCATTCCATTTACCATTTTCCATTTATTTCTATCCTACGGCTTATGAGTAAGTTTATGCGTGTTTGTGTACGTTGAGTGCTTTACGGTTTATAGAAACTCTAACACAACACACACACACACACACATAGGGAGACAGACAGGCATTTGCAGAAACAAACACATTAGGATTACTGTTAACTACATTTAAAATGCAATTTGACATAAAAAAAATTGGTTGGCATCAGTAATGCAAACATATGACAGTGCATGTGCATCCAATAGCCTATTACCAGCATGCACTGCACAAAACGGGATGCAATTGTTTCTACAAATCTTCGTTCGATAAGAAGATCAGTTAATCATCAATGTTTTTTGTACTTGCAGTTCTAAAGAATATTATATTAGGTATTATAGAAGTAAACCTACTTGTCTTACAGTCAAGATATCAGCTACTTCATAGCATTAATTGATTGTTAAGATTTTGCAAAGCGATAAAGGTATTAAGGACTGTCATTAAGTGATCTAGTGCTAGCTTACCATTCACATAGGCAGAAAAATCGAAATCTTTGTAGGACTGCTCCTGCTTTGACTTCTCCGGCTCTTGTTGTTGCATCCAAGTTGTTGACGTGCCACCATTAGTGTCGCCATTATCCTCGCTGCTGCTGGCATCACGTTTGATTCGAGAGTGCGCTGGCGCCTCTGGCTGGCGCTGGCGTTGGCGTTCTGCGTTCACAACGGATATCGCATCATTTCCGGCCGCCTTGCCTGCCTGCGAGCAGAAGAGGAAGAGTTGTAGCAGCAGTAGGAGCAGCAGCGTTGGACGGGCGGTCATCCGGCTGTTGGTGTTGCTGCTGTAGGGAGATTGTGATTGGGGCAGCAGCAGCGTCCGCCTTTTGGGCATTGTCGGAACGTGCATGTTGGTGTAACTGCTGCCACCGCTGCCTGCGTGAGGCGTTCGCTTTGACTGTGAGTTTCTTAAGTAATTGCAGGATATGCGCAAGGAGCAGAGCGGTAGGCGGAAACGGAAATAGCGCGGCACCAAACTGACGCTCGTTGTTGCTGTTGTTGTCTCAAGTGTTGTTGTTTGTTTTGCACACACACACACACACACACACAGACACACCACTTAGTGTTGTATTTTGCCTTGGACTCCCCAAGCGGCCATCAGGCGGCAAACTTCGACCACAACAAACAACGCAAACAAAAACAAGAAAAACAAACTGCCAAACGAATTAGAAGAAACGTTTCTTTCAATACCAATTTGTAGTGTGTAAGGATATGTGCTCAGGATACGTATTTTGTTAAATAGTAAATGGTCACGTTTCTTGGCCTTTTTCGCTGTTTTGGCTAAGTTTTGCCGACGGTTGCGTTTGCGAATTGCGAATTGCGAATTGCGGATCGCAACTGACGCGTTTCGCACGCCGGCGTTGATGGCACAAAAACGAAACTTTGTTTATTCTCAACTCAGCAGCAGGACACTGAAAACGCGACGTGTTGCGTGGCCAACGTGCGAGGCGCTATTGAGCCAACCAAAAGCGTAGCCAGTGCCTAACATGGCACGGCATGGCATGGCTAAAGGCATCGGCATCGGCATCGGCATTCGCATCGGGTAACTGCCAAAAGAGCCGACGAACAGCACGACAAGCAAGCGATGAGACGAGCTGTTTTAGTGAATGAAGCATGTCCTCGTTGGCCCCCTCGTTGCCTCAAACTGTGTGCAGCGCCTGCGCCACACATAAAACGTTCAGACGATTCGATATGCTACAAGCATACATATATATAAATTTGTACTTGTATATATGAGGATATCAACACTTCGAGAACTGCGAGTCCTAAGTACGCGAAGTACAGACGTTGCAGTTCATTTGCTAGCTACGTGTTGTCCACTTTAATCTGCTGGTTTCTTTTTTTTTTTATTATCTTGGCTGGCCGCAACAGTTAGTAACAGCAAGAACAACAACGACTGTGCAAGTACACGTTGACAGCAATTAAAATATTTGCAATTGATTTGCTTGCTAATTTGATTAGCCAAATTCGCTTTGGCTTTGTACATATACATGCACACGTACAGACAAATGTACATTTCTATACATTTGTAGAAATCTGCATCCGTTTTACGCTCTAATTCTATCTGACTGTCTGCTGTTTGCCTCTGGCTCCTGTATGCTGAATTCTGGCTGCTGTTTACGCATCGCTACGCGTAATCAACAAATCAACACGCCGCAAATATCCGTAAATATGTTGAGCAAACATTTGCCGCCAAAAATTGTCAATTTTCGTGAAGCTAAAGGACCCCCACACACGACGATGAGGCAGCGTTTAAATAAGTATATGTTTGGGTATTTACCACAAATATATATCTATGTATATATCAACCGATATGTACATGTCTTTGTCAAGCTTATCACGTGGTTACAGCGCCATGCAGCACAAAAATAACAGAAGCCCTATAAATATCGCTTGGATTAGATTATGGATCAAATTTGTACACAATTTACAATGCGTTTAGGATGAAATTTGATTTAAATAATTTATAAAATATGTGAAAAGAACAACGAACATTTAAATACTGGCTATAAGATTGAATACTTCAGCTAAGCTCAGCTTTTGCAGTGTTTATATTTTCAAGGATTCTGAGAACTCCATAATTGTCGCTGTTGGTGCTAGATAATAAAGCCCCAACAGTTTTGAAAGCATCAATTGAATTCTAGGAATATATCTAGTTATTGGCGTGACAGATCACCAAAATTGTGTGATGTGTGTGCGTTAGACAATTAAGTGGATTTCCTAGAATTGCATAGAATTCAATATTAGTTTCGCACACACCCACGCACACACTTAGTTGATTGTATGTGAAACAGCTTGTTAGCGACAACAATGCCAGCTACAACAACAACAACATCCTTAGTTTGGCTCTGGCTCAGTGCTGTTGGAAGTTTTTGTATTATTATGCGCCTCAGCAAGTTAATCTAATTAAAGTTATCAGCTTATTTGCAACGCAGCTAGCATATTGTTGTTTGCTTGGGCAGGTTTCTGTCATTGTTTTCGCAATACATATTACTATTATTACTATAGTTGTTACTCTTATAGTTACTGTTACTGCTAAGGCGTTACTTGACTTGAATATCCTTGATATCAGGACACTAACAGAGTAGAGTTAAGAGGGATCTTAATGAAGGGCTCACGAGGTTAGCTGGCGCATCACAACAAGTCAACCATAGATAACTAGTTATAATGCGCTTAGTATCAACATTACGGTTCAATCAGCCAGCTAATTGACTAGTTTTTTTTTTTGTGAATTCGCTATGTTTGGTTGTTGCTGGCGCTGTTATCGTTGCTGTGAGAAGTGCATTTTTACAGCCGGAAACGGATGCGGCTACGAATGCGGATACGAATATGAATTGCTGCCTAATAACTGCCGTTGATGCAGCTTGTTTTTTGTTGTAGTTTGAGTCAAACTCTAATTGGACGTATGGGTTAAATCCGTTCACATAGGGATTGTAGTTAAAGGGGCTTTTGGGGAGCAGGGAATTTGATGTTAAGTGCATTTGGCAAGGCTAGCGCGTGGGAGATACCTTCCCCTAGAGCTGGCACAATGGACAACACACATAATAGACATGGCAGCCCGCCGGCAACGATTATTCAATTCGTTAAGGTCAGTTTTGCATTGTTTGACATGGCAAAGCAGCGGCTGGCAAAAACGCGTCAGGCAACTGCAACTGCCGCCAAATTCAATTTACTGGCGTCGCACTGATGAAAAGCCACTTGGAGTCATGTTCTGGGCCATGGATTCAAACGGCAGCAAGCACCAGAGCAGCCAGCAACAAATTTTGACCCTCATTAGTTTCAATAAGCGAATGAAACCTGCTCGCTTTTAGCCCTGAAGCTTTGCGTTCTCTTTCTCTGTGTATGTGGGCAGTAATTCGTTTTGAAGTGCACTTTTACGATGACAAAATAATGCAGGTTGTGGGCAAGTCATCTAAAGTTTGATTAGCATAAAGCACATAGTCAAGAATGACATTATGCCCGAGTAGCCACAAGAAGAGAACGAGGCCATTTTATTTGTCGCTAAATGGAGAATATTTAAGATAAGATATAAGATTAAGGCTTGTAATTATATTGTCATGTTTGCCTGCAGTAGCTCTTAGTGACAGCAATCCTTGGGATAATATGCGCCCAGAAACGTCTTGCAGGCGTTGCAATAATGGCTTGTGGTGCGGCAGCTATCCATCAGATACGGATACAAGCAAGCGCAGCAGCACCAGCTGAAAGATAAAAGCTCATTAATTGTTAACCTGAACACACGATTTCATTACCCACCCAAAGGAGCACAGCCAGAAGGCCCAGGCATGAGTGCGTGTATTTGCTGTGCGCAATAAACGAGTGTGTCCTTGCTTGCCGCAGGCAGGACACACAATCAAGCAGGCCTTGAGTCCAAATTTTGGCTGCGGCGTCAAGGCAAAGAAACCTGAACAAGTATATGTAATTGATGGAAACCTTTACCTGAACACATAAAACTTGTGATTACTTACTGCGCACCTTGGGCAGCATTAACTGTTGCTGGCCTTCATGTTGCAACTGTTGCTGCTGCTGCTGCTGCTGCTGCTGCTGCTGCTGCGCCGTCTGCTGCGCCGTCTGCTGCGCCGTCTGCTGCGCCGTCTGCTGCTCATCTTGTTGATGCAACAGTTGGCAAGGCTGCTGCTCCCGTTGACTGCGCAAATGCTGCGGCTCGGCAAAGAAGGTGCGACGCCGATCCAAATACGTTTGCTGATTGTTGCTCTGACGCAAACTTGTTGTCTCATGCTCAACAGCATCGTCATAAGCTGGCGGGTGAAGCGGTAGTTCTGCGTTGGTTCGATCTTGACTGTCTGGACGCAACAGCTGGGTGACTGGCTGACTGGGATCCTGGCCTTGATAAAGCATGCGATGCTTTAAGTCGGCCATGCTTGGCTCACGGCTATTGCCGGC
Source organism: Scaptomyza caliginosa (assembly GCA_035044725.1). Taxonomy (NCBI): domain Eukaryota; kingdom Metazoa; phylum Arthropoda; class Insecta; order Diptera; family Drosophilidae; genus Scaptomyza; species Scaptomyza caliginosa. The sequence goes on along the minus strand of JAWNNR010001065.1, from coordinate 865,105 downwards.
CATTTGGCTGCACTCAATTGCAGCTCAAAGCTTTTATGCGCCAGCAAATCAAATCGTATGAGAACACAGGCAAAACAAAACAAAAACCAAAACAGTTGTTGATAAGTGTCAGTTATTGTTTCAGTTGCTATACAGTTGCAACATAATTGAACAGTCTGAAGACCCGTTGACTATTCGCTGCCATCTACTGTTTGCTGCATGTCACGTTTACCTCCGTCTTTCCGTCTCTCTCTCGCGTTTCGCGTCACGTAAAGTATAGTATATTTTTGCACGTTACGTATGCGCCATGTATGCCGGCCGGAATGCCAGTGAATATTGTCAGCATCCGTTTCATTTCCGCCTGATAACTTTTGTAATATGTATGTTGTTGTTGTCCTGCCAGTTGAAATTGCATTTTCTACTCATACTCGTATCCGTGCTCGGTACTCGGTACATATACTATTTGCTTGACCCTTGACGATACATTGGACTTTAACTGTGCAACTCTTCAGCGTAACCTGACTAGGGTTGCATACACACACACACACATACGTTTGTAATCGATTGTGCTCATCTTTCTTAAGCATTCATTATTTACAATATGCTTATTACATACTCACAGTGTACAAAACGTGTTGCGGATGTGGTCTTTAATTTTTAATTTTAAGACAATTATGAGACTGAGGTGATATACATTTTGTATTTGCTACTCACACCCAATTATAGAGACTAATTAACATTTAATTAACATCTGTCATTGTTGCAATTACTTATAATGAAATTGAGAATGTGCAATAATTTGTTCTAGCCATTATTATTGACAGTAATTAATTATTGTACTTCTGTGCATAATTCGGATTCACATGGTGTGAGAAACTAACAGAAAGCAATATGTGAGTAGAAGCTTGCTTGATATTGATAAATAAAAGAGCATATTACGTATACGTATACGTTGCCAACCCTGAAACACAACTCGACTTACAGACACTTTTGAGTTGACTCCCACTGTGCAGACAGTTCAAATGTAGTTCTGTTTGTTCATGTGTTGTGGTTTGTTTTGTGGATTTGGTGTTTGTGTTTGGTTTTGAAGTTTTTCAATCTGTTTTTGCACAACTCCACGGCACACGAGCACAAACCATATGAAAAACAAAAAAAAAACAAAGTCACAGAGCGAAAGAGCAAAAACTCAAAGCTTGACTTGGCAAACTGATTGAAGAAAGTTTTCGAGTACTTTTTTTTTTGCATTTCATCGACTTTTGGAACTCGTTTGCTGATAACCTTTACGCATTTATGGAAATTTATGCGACCGAAAAGACGAAAAATAAATAAGCTTAATAGCAACAGTAAAAATAATTTGTCTGCATATATATATATATATATAACCAATTTGCATGCACATTCCCAGAGCCAGATACTTTTATGTAGGACTAGAATCATATTTCTTTACTCATTCAATGCCACATTCATACATGTTCCTAGGCAACCTCAAACCTGCTACCCTTTAACTTCCACTCATCATCATATCTCTCATGTCTCCCCTGATGGCAATTGAAGCATGACTTTTTATTTCTCACTTGGCACTGCATAAATTTTGTAGTCCATTTGAAATTCATTCGTCGCTTTGATGTTTGCTTTATTGCATTCTGTTCATGTTATTTTTATTGTTGTTGCTGTTGCTGTTGTCATTCCTCTTGGTGCTGATGCTGTTGTTGTTCTTTTGTTAGCTGTGCAAAACTGTGCCGGGCTGAGCGAGCTAAGCGAGCTGAGCTTATCGTTAAACGTGGCGTATCCGATTGCCGAGCAGCCAATTTGCCAACTGGGTTTGAATCCAACAGCAGTTGCTGTTGTTGTTTTTCTTGTTGTTGGGAGTTGGTTTCACAAATAAACAGTTGAATACGCAAACACTTGAGCTAAAGATTCCTGATACTTTTACCCCACAAGACCATTTGCTCGGTCTTAGTAGCTCGATTTACACAAAACACAAAACACAAAAAACATAAAGAAAACTGCTGACTTAACTTGATCATTATTCTTTGTCTAGCCTAGCATTGTTAAGTGTTCGTTGTAAGTTTATTAATTCGTATTGTTGTCAACAAAGGTATTTTTTTCTATTATTTCATACATTTCTTTGTTTGAACTATGTAAGTACATTTCGAAAAAGGATTGAGCTTTTATTTAACTAATTAAGAACTGATTCCCTTGAGATTGCCTTACACATACACACACTCAGACACCTCGCATTCTGTCTTTCTCTGTTGCTTACACTGAAACACACACACAACCACACTTTTGTGCATATGTATGTTTGTTATTGAACGCTGAACGTTGCGGCTTTGGAAATGTGTGTAAACAATATTTTGTGTAATTGCAATTAGCGCAAAAAGGTTTTTGGTTGTTCGGAAGTCGACGCAACGAGAACAAAAGGCAAACTCTCGAATGGCACGTTCTTACCCATACATACACACACACACACACACACACACACTCACACACTCACACATACAGTTTTTGTGGGAGTTGAAGTATTTGTGCTCTTTGTAATGCGTCCGTGCGGATTTTGGTGTTGAAATTAAACGAAATCATTATTAAGGCGTAAGCACAACACAGTACTCTTACACACACCCACACACACACAGACAAACACAACTACAGTTGGATAAAAATCAATGGCATTGGCTGCCAATAAGCTTTAGGGACTTCAAGCGTTCCCTGCCTCCACTATACACATCTATGAAATGAAGGCAAAGTTTGCTTTTAATATTATCCCAATTAAGATTATTTTTTAAAAGTCAGCCTTGAAAAATATATTTGTGATTGAAGTGTGAATGTGCTGCAGTAAAGCATTTAAAAGGAGTTTAAGCTTTAATGTTAATGTTCTTAAATGCCAATAAAACACATTTCTTCCAATTGTCAACTTTTCTTTAGCAATGTCAAGTTACTCTATGGAATAAGTATAACTTTTATCTTTTTCTCTCTTTCGTTCTGGCACTCAAAGCAATAATCGCAAATAATCACTGAAACTTATCGAAGCGTTTACAGGAGAATTTTCAATTGTCGTACATCGAAATCGCAGACTTGAACTTAATCGCTAATCTAAAAGCCGCTGCTCGAAGCAAAGAAGAATGAAAACAGTTGAAAGACACTTGGCTTGTTAATTTTGCTATGGAAAAAAATGTTGAAGGTGCGTCGCCTTCAAGTGTGCGTTCGAGTGTGTGTGCGTGAACGAACGGAAGTAAGCACTAAAATAAGTAAATAAAACGAGAGCGTGCTGGAAGGGGAAGAGGGAAAGACAGAAAAGTAAAGTAAAGTAAATGTTCGCTCGTTCGTTCGTGTAAAATAGTTGAAGTTATGAGCCAAAAGCAGCCAAAGAGCAAAAAGCGACTTACAAGCACACAACGCACACACACACACACACTCAGACACTTGAAGTGCACAAAGTACACACAGAGTGTGTGTGTTTGTGTGTGTCTGTCTATGTGTGTGTGTGAGTGTGAGTAATTCACATTTCAAGCACGTTTCGCTTTTATGCTCTTAAATGGCGAGTGTATCTGTGCAATGCCTTTCCTATTTTCCCTCTCCTCCCCTCCCCCCCCACAACCCCTCTGCGTTTGGCGTCTTTCCGTGCTGTGGCAAAACGATAATTTTGTTGATGATGCTATGATTATAAGTTTTAGTCCAAGCTCCAAGCTCGTCCCAAAAAGTCGAACAATGGGCGACCGTCACCACCGCAATCAAGGGTTCAAGTAGCGGCGTTTACATGTGTGTCAGCGTCTAACCCCACACCACCCCCCCCTTCCCTGACGATTACTCCAAAGTATCTGTATCTATTTCTAAGTAAATTACACACACACGCAGGCGGATGCGGACGAACGGACGGAAGGACGGACGGATTGAGAAATTGGTGGGGCCTGGCATAGTCGCATCCTTTTCGCGTGAATGACCCACATAAATAGCCGCGTGGTGAAATCGGTCCGTTTTGTGCTTTGGCTCTGGCATCGGTTTTATGGACACGTAGCAAACAAAGACTTGTCCCTTTCCCCCCAGTCTCCCTCACCGAAAATAAAAAAGAGAATGAAATGCAGAGAAAAAAACAAATTGAAAAGAAAAGAAAAACACTATTCAACTGAATGCCACACACACACAGAGATCACATGTTGCCTGGGGAAAAGGGACTAGTGTTCATTTTGGGATATTGGTGGCATGGGATAGCATTTTTCATTATAAACTTGAATTGATTTCGCCCCGTTCGTTTTTATTTTCATTTTTCACTCATTTAACGTAACATTTCCTTATTTTCATTGTCGGATTTTTCCCTTTTATTCTGCTGCGTCTGAGAATATACTACGTTATCGCATACTATTCAATTGGCAAAGGACATGATTTTATATAGGTGTATATATTTGTATATAGCTGATTTAAGTTCATCAGCTATTTGTGTTGCATGGCTTTGTTTTATTTTCTTATAATCTTGAGCCTAATAAATAAGTCATTGTTTTGTTAAATTTAATTGTATTTATTCTTTAAACTAAATACACACATTGTTCTAAGAAACATTAGCAAAGTTATGCTTTTGGATTATTTGCATTTTAGTCTAAAATATTTGTACAATAATTGATTTAGGAGAAAGAAAAATATAATTTAAAATTCGTCGTATAAATTTTTCAAAGTTGCACTTTTGTGTATTTTGCAATTAAAATTAAATAAACATGCACGCAAATATTTTTCCAAATGCCATGAGCTGCCATTTAGGCCATTTAAAAATTATATGTATATATATGTGGCACTACGCAGCGTATGCGTAATTTTGCAAAATTTACTTGCAAGTAGGTATGTTTGTATGTGTGAACAAATGAATTGTTTATTTATTGCACACATGTCGATGTTTCATCTAGGCCTAGCTGCCACACTCTCACACACACACACACTTATACACTCTCATACACACACTTAGTAAGTGCCAAAGCTATAAATTTTCAACATGACATGACCATGTTCTTCTTTGGGCTATTGATTTATTTTTGGCCTAATAAAGGCGACGTCTCTCTGCAATGCCGTTAAGTGCTCTTACGGGCGTCCCATCAAACACGGTGCAGACGGGAGGGTTACTTCAATAGGCTTTGCTGCTCATGGCACGAGAACAAGAACAATAACAAGAACGGACACACTGTTATATGTGGTACAAATGATGCCAAGGCAATGTGTTGGACATGCTTGAAAGGCTTATGATTTGACGTTTAGGTCAAGTAATTTCCAAATTTATAGCTTAGAAATTTCCACAAGGTATGCATCTAAGTGCTATACACATATATGCATGTGTGTAATTTGGAAAAAAACAACAACAACAATAGCACGAGAATCTTAGACTTGCGTGAGTGGAACGTAAGCTGCTTCTGTTTTGATGTTGTTTGTTACTTGCTGCTAATGCTGCTGCTGCTGCTGTCGACAGTTGCATTAACTGTTTACCCTGCACCCTTTGACTCCTAACCTTTCTCTCTCTCTCTTTCTCTCTGTACAATATATATTGCTAGACAATGTGCAAAATGTTTACACTGCCCTTGGACGGCAACTTATTGTTGTTGCCGCTGCTACTGCTGGCGCTGTCACCAAAGTTGTTAACTGTCTGCCCGGCATTAATATTTCAATTTCGTAGCCTTTTACTTAAAATTGAGAGACAGACCCACAGGCAGAGAGTGAGAGGAATCTGATGTCTGACATGCGTCTCGGTTGCTGCAGCAACAGCAATCAAGGCATCAATGTCAACAAAACACTTGATGCCAAGAATGAAGTTGCAACTTGCATGCTACTTGCGTGCGGCAAGCTGCACACTCCCACACAACAAGCACACTGACTGACGTTCTTTCGTTCGCATCCGCCACGGCCAAAAATTCATTTTACGTTTTTGTTGCAAGCTGAAAAACTTGACAAGCTCCGCTTAACTTTTCGCTCAAGTTTCATCGCACCGGCTGCAAGTAGTCTCTACGTATGTATTTGTGGGTATGTGTGTGTGTATGGTGGGAATGCGTGTGTTTTGGTTTTGGCACCGCGGTTTTTGTTTGCTTTTCCTAAAAAGTCTGCGCTAATGTTGTTTTTCTTTTGCTTGTGTTTTTTTTTTGTGTTGATTTTGCTCTTCCATCCTTCGGCATCTATTATTATTCTCTTCGCCAGGCACTGTTGTCAGCGCTTACGGTTGAAGCATAAGGCATTATTCATGCAAATTATGATGCCAAAAAAAACAGGAAAAACGAAAGGAAGACATCCATCACCATTCACCAACGACTAAGCAAAAATGCTACGTTGCATTACACACGAATGTTGAGTAAGTCCCAAGAACTTGTCTAATTACATTGCCAACTTTTAGGCGACCAAAAATATCCTATACTTAAGCTTAATAATCATATTGTTTAAAATGGCTTAACAGCTAAAAAGGAGCAGAGAAAGAAGCCTAAAAAAACAGAAAGCTTTGCTATTTATTCGTTTGAAAGTTTAATTATACGACAAACCTAAAAATATCAAAAAAATATGTTGAAAAAAATGTTCCCGCAAGTATTACTTTGGATTGGTTGCTTGATTTACTCTTTTATTGTAAGAGCGCTTTAAATGTGTGCGCCACAAATTGATACAGAGTGGGTGCTACATATGTGCTATTAGCATGCACACCAATGGTTTTGGGCTCTGGCCTCCAATATATGAACACTCAAACTTACATATACATCTACACATAAGTATGCAACGCATTCACCCTTCAATGTTTCCATCATCGTCTTCAATGGAAGAGAATAAAACACATTTGCATAATTTAGCTTGTACACTTTTTTGTTGTATTTATATGTATATTTTTATCATTCTTTTTTGTTGTTCTTGACATGCTACAACTACTACTACTACTACTCCTACTACTATATGTGTTTGTATGTACACATGTATATTTTAAAGATATAAAACTTAATGCTTAAATGGATGGAATGACGTAACATCAGTTTGTTTGCTTCACAATGCAATTGTATGATTATTGTATATGGTAAATATATGTGCTAACATTGTAATTTTAATCAGAATTCTTCACGTTCTAGGATGAAAAAAAAAACTAGAATGAAAAAAGCACAGTAATCAGTGCCTGCTTCTAGAAATTATTACCGCTACATTTAAAAATAATCATATTGTTAAAAAAAGAGAATTTATTTTGCTATCAGCAGCGAATAATGTTGCAATAATCAATTTTTTTTATATTTTATGAATAGATCAGTCAGTGAGTGCGTGTGCAATTTTCATTTGAAAGCACTGCCAAACAAATACATTTTTATGTATAAATTATCAAGTTAATTTGCAAAAAAAAGAAAAAAAAATGGATTACAATGTAATGCATAATAATTAAGTAGCCCTGAACTACATCTATAAATATGCGCATAACTAAATATATATATTTTAATATGTTTATGAACGATGATGACAAAAAAAAAAAAATGTATAGAAATCGATTTGTTTTAAGTTTTTTGCTTTCTATCTTTGAGTTTTCTCTCAGGCCAGGCAAAAGAGTTTTTTCCAGAACGAGGGTGTTGGCGGTAATGTTGTGGGAACCAAACCCTCCCAGATAGCCGTATCAAAAACGTCCTTGACTTTGTCCTGTAATGAGAAAGAGGAATATTGTTGATAAGCAATATATATAAAGAATATGTATTGACGTCTCTTTATTCATTGAAACAGAAATATTTAACAAAAAAATCTGTAATAATCCCATTTTAACAACTAAACTTAAGCATAACAACTGCATTCGCTAACAGCCTGATAAAGCAGGATATAATACAAAAATTGCATCTTCCTCTTCTTTTGTTTGCAAAGTCAGGCAGCCTAAGCGCCTCCTTTGGGCCAAGTAACGACGAGTGCAATGCACGGCTGACAAAAAAGGTGGCTTTTGGTCCTGCTGTCCTCGGCGAGAACGACTCGGAAGTTTGTGCTGCGGCAAAGCATTAATGCTGCCAGCCAAGCAGTCAGGCTGGCAAACCAAGCTGTTACCGTTACACTAACCAGCCCGAAAACCGCACAATTATGATTATTGTATATGTAAGTGTGTGTGTTTGTCTGTCTGTCTGTCTGTCTGTCTGTCTGTGTGTGTGTGTTTGTGTGCTTTGTGGCTGAGAAGAGCAGCGTGTTGTAGCACATTGCCTCAAAGGCAAACGCCTCCCAAGCGTCATCGTTGTGCAGAGTTTTCCTTTTTAAGTGTTTGCATACAGACAGCGACAGCCCAAAGGATTTGTGGAATATTATTTGTATACCCTTGCAGTGTTTGGGTGTTGTGCATTTCATTCGCTTACGCTAACGAAATGTTTCCCATTTAGGTAGTGTAAAACTATATTTACTTCAGTTTTTGTTCTTGTCCAGCTTATTAGTTTCTAGACATAAATGTTTTTTTTTTTTTTTTTGTTCAATGTTTGTGCCTTAAGGATATTGCAGCTTCGGTTTGGCCAAAAAGATGTCTGTTCTTTCTTGTACTTTTTGTTGTTGTTGCTGCCACTGTTTGCTGGTGCAATGACTTTGCAGGCCAGTATTCTAAGTGTGTGTGTGGCAACAGTCGCTGTCTGTGTTGTTACTGCTGCTTTAATTAATATGATGGGGCGGCCCAATGCACCCACAGTCGTAACATTGCAACAACATTTTATGTTCAGTCATTCATTCACTCTCTCAGTCACTCGCTCAGTCGCTCAGTCACTCAGTCACTCATTCACTTACCTGTGTGGCTGACGAAGTCTCAATGTATTTGGCACCAATTGTTGTTGCCAGATCCCAGGCGTCTGCATATGAAATTGGTTTCTCGCCATTTGTCTGCTCATCCATGGTAAACGGCACAGGCCCCGAAGCACACAACAAATATGAAATCAAATAAGAATTTCATAAATATTTGAACAACTTGTGCTAACCAAGTGCAAGAATCAGCAAACCTCACCTGCAGTTTGTTCAACACATTGAGATTACTACGTAAATCGGCTTGGGTGCCGACCAATATGAGGGCCGCCTTTGTTTTGGCAAATTTGGGTGCCCATTTCGATTTGATGGCACCAAATGTTTCGGGCTTGACCACCGAGAAGCAGAGCAGAAAGACATCGCTGTCCGGATAGGAGAGCTCCCTCAATGGATCCAAAGTGTCCTGGCCGGCAGTATCACAGAGTGTCAAATGGACGGGGCTCTCATTCACATTTACCTCGGCTGCAAAAACAGAAAATATATATAAATGGGTAGTTTTGTAGTTGTAATTAAAATTAAATGCATTTTCTCACTCCTTTCTTTCGTTGTAGTTGCTTTCTGCTAATGAATCAATCAAAGGACAAGTGAAAGAGAGAGAGAGAGAGAGAGAGAGTAAGGGACAGGGCAAAGCAAGAGAGAGGGAGCAAACAGTAAAATGTTGCCGTGCAAGTGTTGCAGTTGGCAATTTAATTACGCCGACTTGTTGTTCCAACATCGAAAGCTGATTGCAACACATACATAAGTGTATGTTTGTACATCTTACATACAATATTGTATGGTATATATACTAACTACTATGTGTAGTATATTTAAATGCCTCATCTCATTTTGTCAGGTATTTTCGATTGAATTCCAGTTGGAATTTAATTTCAAACCGTTACCATCCCAATTCTCGGCTAGCTCCCACGCAAGTTGCACATTTTTGGCATAGCATACTTCAGACACACACACACACACACACATGTGTATGTGTATTTGTATAGAGATTAATATGCCCTTTGACTCACACTTATCGCACACAAACACACTCAGAAAGAGGGGGCCAACAATGCGTGGCATTCAGGTCTGCATTGCGCTGCACTTCACTTTGGACAGAAAAGACCAGACAGACAGACAGACAGACGGACGGACGGACGGACGGACAGAAAGACAGACTATTGGGCCAAATCCTTTGGCTAAAATTTTCGGACCACATTTCCCAGACAACGAACGCAATGCAAGAATGCTGCTGATAAACCTTTACACCATTACAAGCATTGAAGATCCAAAATTTGTTGTTAACCTCACACACACACACACACACACAGACTGATTTAAACACACATGCATGCATGCATAATAGATATGGTCAGCAATGCATTAAGTTGCAAATTATTTCCTAGATAACAGCATAGCACATTTATTCATGTTAAATTTAGGTGAAAATGTGCTAGCCTCTGCATTTAAACTTAAAGGTAATTATTTCTTGTAATTATCATCATTTTCAAGCTAAATGCACAGCCAGCAGATATATTTATTTATGACTTAATCTTTGCAAATGTTTACTGCGTAAACAATATGCCTTTGCCAAGCCAAACATAAAACAACTTGCAAGGCACACACATGGAAAGTATTTTTGGGAATGTATAATCAACAACTTTAAAACTTCGTAAATATAATTGAAATTAAGCACAATATCAAGAAACCAAAACAAGCCAGTGTGTATGTGTTGTCTGTTGTTGTTTCAAGTATCTGTTTCTGTTTCGCTTACGTTAGACACATGTATATCTGTGTTTGTATATAATACGTAATTGTGGTTAGTTGCAAGCTGTGTTTTGGTTGTGGCAACATATTCGAGTTGGTGGCAAGCAGGAAAGTTTGTATTTTAATGCTTTTTTGAATTGTATTTGCGTTGGGTTTTATGTGTAATTAAGTGTGCTTTCATTCAGCACAGCGCGCTTCACTTTAAAACTCTTTAATTTTGTATCTTTTGCTAAAGCGCACTTTGCTTCTCTAATGTTTTTCATTAAGTTATTGAGTTGAATTGAGCGCGACAGAAGACAAAACTTGGTTTGTAATATTATTATTACAAACAACAGTCTGGCTGTGCCTTAGTAAAGACTGAGAGAAAAGTATTTTGTACAATGCCCAAAAAAGTATGCAACACATTTTGGGCGCGTTAAAATTCACTAATTGCCAGCTGTTAGCTGTTTGCTGTTTGAACAGGAAGGCGGCAGCTGGGTGGCAACTGAATTAGCATCGCCTTGTCACGCCCACTCACGCCCAAGTTAGGCAAGTATGAGTGTGTGTGTGTGTGTGTGTGTGTGTGTGAGTGTAAGTAGTGCATTCATATTTAAAACGCGTGTAAAATGATTTGAATTGCCAAGAGCACAACGAACAGAGATGAAGATATGGAGCAAGCTGGAGTGCGAGAGAGAGGGAGAGCGCTTTAGCTTGTTTCTCATGCACCGTCGAGCGCATTTGACCTCACGTCTTTGCCTAACCGTACAGCCCGTACCCATTTCCTACTCTGCACTTACTCTGTTGTGTGTGTGTGTGTGTGTGTGCGTGTGCTATCTAAAAGTTAATCACGACTGCCTTTCAATGCAGCTGCTACTGCTAGTGCTACTGCCTGAACTGCTGCCACTGCATCTGTTTACTCAACGTAAATAAAGTTGGGTGTGCTTTCCAAGTTTTTAATCAGCAGGTCGCCGAAGGTCGCCCTCGTGGCTCATGTAAAATATATATATTTAATTTTTGCAGCGCATAAATTTCATGAATGCATTTTGCTAAATTTGCAAGTCAACTGCCAACAAAACCACACTTGACGAGCAAGCTAGTTTGGTTTGGGAACTCAACTATTGTGTGTAAAAAAAGAGCACTCTTGCCAGCTAAAGTTCAGCGCAGTTAGTATTTGTTGTTGCCTAACAAAACACAAATACCCTGGACCGTGTAGCGGTTAAGAAAGTAGTAGTAAGATGTCTTGTTGTAACAGCACAGGGTATATCTGCACACACACACACACACACACACACACAGAATACACGTACACATGTAAGGCATGTTGGAGGTGACAAAAGGTATACTTCTTCTTCGTTTTTTTTTTGTTGCTGCTGTTGTAAAACGCCGCCTTAAGCTCTAAAGGATGGCTGATGCTGACAAACTTGAAACTTGACTGGCAGCATTCAACAACGCTTTCTTTGCATCCATCAATTGTTCTCTATTGGCTTTTGCCTTATGCAGCTCATATGCATAAAAACGCTTATGTGCGCTCAGTTGCCGCAACCCCTCGTGTTCACTTGACTTAAATCGCATAGCTGTGGCTGGTTCTTAAACTTATTGGCAGCACTCAATTGTGTGGCATGCTTTTAGCTATGCTGCAACGCAACGAGTCGTGTCAAGATTGAGAGCATCTCTACTTTGAGTACGTTAACAGGCGAGCGATGAAAGTGATGATGAAACGTTTTGCCTCGTTTCATTTTTATTTCGATTATAGCATACTTTTGGACATTTGCGGTTTGGGGTGTTTGGGCATCTCATTCAGTGTTGGCTTATTAATCGATTATCGATTTGGCCATTTGAAATAATAAAAGTGTGTCACCATAAAAGACCAAATGCGAATATACGAGCAAATAAAAACACAAAAACACACGCATTCAATGCCGCTGATGATGACAAAAGCGTCACCCAACGGCCAAATGGCGCATAACAAAAGGAAGACAAAGCTTTCTTGGCGGTTGCTAAGCTTTTACTGCCTGTGGCCTTTCTCCTACTTATATGTGTGCGTGTGTGTGTGTGTGTGTGTGTGTGTCTGAAAAGCAAAGCGCACAATTGTGTAATTGTTACTTGTCAACGGCCATTGAAAGTCAGTCAATCGCTTGGCTGCTGCTACCGCGGCGGCTGCTGCTGCTGCTGCTGCTGCTGTTGGCGCAACCTTATTGAAAGCTAATTGAGTCAGTCAGTCATTCAATCACTCACACTCTTCGCTCAATCTGTCAATTAGGCTCAATAGAAACGTAGCAACAGATACAGTTAACAGCGCCAGCCAATTAGTCTGTCTAGGCCCGCCTGTTGGGCCCATTGATATTAAAGTCAAATGAACTCAATAAGCAGCTGAATAAAACCACAAATCTACATTTAGTCTATGTTAAACCAACACTTGTTTATTCAGAGACTATTAAAGTGGATTTCACAAGAAAAGGGTGCTAAGAATCTTAAAAGAAAAAAACCCATAAGTTTCATCTTTTGACATTGCATTGTTAAGGCAAAAAGTCTGTACGCAATCTGTTTAGCTGCCTTTTTTTCTCATTCGCTAGTTTGATGCGATTATGTTCTAGTTATGCAGTTTTCTCTCTTCTAGTTGTTCTTTTCACATTCTTGTCCATTGAGGCAAGACAAGTTAAGCACGTTTTGAAATTGCCCGCTTAGATGTGCATTCAATTAAAGTAATGGCATTTGATAGATGTTGCAGCTGTCTGCGTGCACACTCCAAAGCTCTGCCTCCTTCACGCCATCTCCATCTTACTAATCCTATCCTTTGGCTTGTGGCTTGAGGCTGGCACTTGATAATTAGTTAAACTATGCACAAAAGTTATATGCATGCATGTATGGCGCAACTATGCAAAGCCTCTTGCAAATATGCAAATCACACTCAGACACGTACACACCAACACACACACACGCATAGTATACATTAGAGACTTAAGTTAAGTTAAAGTCTCTACCCCCAATGAATTTATAAGTTTGTCTTTTTCCTCGTATATCCATATGTGTGGGTTTTAGTTCGCGGAACTATGCCTTTGCAATCTGCACTCGAAAGGAGAGCTTGTTATGCCTGGCATTTGGCAAATGACGCACATGGCGTTTGTATAATAAGTGCAAAAATAAGAAACACACACGGGTGCCGTCTACGCAAGACGCAATAAAGATGTATATATATTCTATAAACAGGAAAAAAAAGAGTAGGTAGAATGATGCGCATTAGTGGCCCTATTCATTGCGACAATCGGCATTTCCAGATCAATGCGGAAAAAGCGTTGGCGTACCCAATTTCTAAGCATTTTTTTTATATTTTTTTTCTCCCCCTCGTACTTTCGTTTGATAAATAAACTACGCATCTTAGGGGAATGACGCACATTGCAATGCAATAACAGCGATAAAAGTATGTATATATATAGAAAAACTCCTGCTTTTCTGTATTCAAGTGCGTAGTTATACAGAATCTCATGTATATATATATATTTATATATTTTTTTTTTTTAATTAGGCAAGCAGTAAACAACAAATTAGGTCATAAAACATCATTGGACTCTCAACGAAGTACAAATGCGCTTTAACTGGGAAAATATACAAAATATACAGAAGATTTATGGCAAATTTTGAGCGAAGGCTGCAAGCCATTCTGCCAGAGGATAACGAAAAGTAATGACAAATTCACAGATTAAATGTTCGATAAAGAAACTAAAGACAACACTTACAGACCTAAAGAGAAAGAGAGAAAGGCATAAGAGATTTGTGCAAGAGCTATCTGAAAAAGAGAGAGTATACAATACTCTTCAGATTGAGGGCATTGCGGCATGAAATAAATGCACATTCATGCAAAATTTATTAGAGTCAGGACGACGTCAAGTGGCAGAAGCAAGCAGCAAGCAGCAGACTCGACTGCCGCATAGGCGCTGTTTATATCTGTGTGTGTGTGTGTGTGTGTGTGTGTGTGCGGCACAACATAATTCAATCACTTGCAGTGTAAGTGCCTACAAGTTGAGACATAAAAGGCTATGTAGTAAAAAGATGGCAGCAGGGACAAAAGGCAAAAACAAAAATGTGCAAAAAAAAAAACAGGCGTCTGCCATTTTTATGCGCTTGTTGTTCCTGCAGCTGCTGTCATCGTTGTTGTTGCTGCTCTGAATAACCGCAAATTTCAATTTTCCGTTCATTAAAATTCGTGAATAGCACACAAGGCACAAGGCGCACCCTACAACTAATACAAGCGCACACACACACACACACACACACACACACACATATGGCAATGAGAGCGCACAAATGCGGAAGCAGTGAAAGTCAAATGAAGCTGCTATCCTGCCTGAAATCCTGCCTGACTGCCTGACTAGCCGGGCCGGGATCAGTGAGGCAGAAAGCTGTTAGAGGAGTGAGACAGTGTTGTCGGGGATGGTGTATGGGTGTATGGGTGTATGTGTGAACGGCCTGCAGGCCTCAGTTGAACATCATTTTCGCCTACTTCCGTCAGCTGCTGAGACTGGCCCCACACACACACACACACTCACACACAAACACACACGTACAAAACGGCACAGTTGAAATCCCAAGCGCGCCGCATCCTTCACACGGAAACTCAGTAAAGATTTCACAAATTGGTTTTCAACAAAATGAAAAATTCATATACGTGGCAGGCAGTCGAAGGTCGAAGGCGGCTACTACGAATAAGAAGAAGAAGCTGCTGTTGCTCTGTGTGTGTGTGTGTGTGTACATACCGAAAAATGCCGTTAAGTAAACCTGTTGAAAAGCGCAGTCAGCGCCAATTGACGACAACGCCAACGAGGGGCAAAGGCAATCAACATTCTTACAGAGAACGAGATACCAAAAGAGAGAGAGAGAGAGAGAGAGAGAGAGAAAAAGAGGGACAATTTTTCACGGTTCGCAAACTTACCGTTATAAATATCTGATGCCGTCGGCACATGCTCCGGATTGAATCGATTCTCCAGATATGACAAGATCAAATTGGTTTTGCCAACAGCGCCATCTCCAACCAGAACGCATTTAATTGATGGCTGCGTTCGATCCTTTTTACCTAAAAGAGTTTAACAACAACAACAACAAAACAAAGAGAGTGGAGAGGAAAGTGTGAAAAAATAAGAATTAGTTGCTTGCAAATTTGCAATTAATTAAATGCATAGCAAACAAATGATGGTAATTTGCAGTTAAACTTTCGTTTTGCTTTCTTTCTTTCTCTCTTGTCTTACCTTTGTGTTCGCCATTTGCAGCATCTGCTGTTGTTGCTGTGACAGTTGTTGTCGTTGTTGTTTTCTTTGATTTACGTTTACGCAATAAAAACTTTGCACCTTTGCCGCTGTCCGCGCTTGTATCGCTCAGAGATTGCTGCTGCAATGAGAACAAAACGAAAATTGATTTGTTTTAAATTTCAGCTTCAATGGTATAAGAAACTTTAAATTTTCTTCAGTTCCCAATTCAGTTAAATCTCATTTGCAAACATGTGCACAAAATGGCATCTGGCATTAAATTGCCCACACACACAAACACACACACACTAGTCTACATATATCTACACATGTGTGTGTGTGTGTGTGTGCGTTTGTTTATTTGGTTAGCGGTTACTTAATTACCGAATTGTGCATAAAGCGAGCAGGAGCTAGAGCAAGAGAGAGAGAGAGAGAGAGAGAGAGAGAGAGCGATACAGATTTGTTTTCCAGTGCTGGGCAACTCAAATGAAACTCAATTTTGCTATTCTCAAATGAAACATTGCGCATACGACGCGTGCAACACACACACACACAAAGCAAGAGAAAGAGACAGATAAAGAGAGATAGACCGCCTGAGACTGTCAATTAAATAATAAAAGCCATCAGTTTGAAGCCCTGTGCAAGTGTGCGAGTGTGCGAGTGTGTGTGTGTGCGTCTTTGGGTGTGAACTAATGCCAAGCGCGACACTTTATGCCGACTCCGGCTAATTTAATATGCACATATAAATTAGTCAAGACGGCAGACGACAACGAAAACGACGGCAACGACGACAACAATGCCGCAAGGCAATGCAAAAATCTTTTGCGACAGCTGCACAACAAGCAAAGTAACGGCAACAGCGACAGCAACAACATTTACAAGCATTTCAGCATTGGGTAAAAAACATTTGAAACATTACGTATACGACAGAGAGTCAGAGCTAGAGTGAGAGCTAGTGTTAACATCATATACTAAATAAGTATACAACTACAACAGACTGATTGTTTTAACATTCTTCTCCCCTTGTAGAGCTAAGCTAATTGGTTTAGCTGTGTTGCCTGGCCTGCCAGCTGGACAACAATAAAGAATTAATTAAAATGCAGTTGTTTGTGGGACTTTGCTGTTGTTACTGCTCCTGCTCCTGCTCCTGCTGCTGCTGCTGCTGCTGCTGCTGCTTGTAAATAAATAAATGCGAAAATTGTTTTGTTGAGTGGCATTTTGTAATACAATTTTGATTTATGCACTGTGCTTTTCGCACAATTCGCACATTTTAACGTGCGCTTTATATGCAATTTACAATTTTTGCACTCTGTTGCTGTCGCTGGCAACAAGCGCTGGGCTAGCGCTACTGTTAAATGGTCAACAATCTGCACTTGAATTAATTATTCGAAATCAAATTGTTGCACACAGCAACAACAATAGCAACATCAACAAGAACATTTTTTGTGAATTTTGTTTAATTGAATTGCATTTAATTCAATTAAGTCGCTTTATTGATGACCAGATGATTTTAATTTATGTGCGGCAAAAAAGCAAAACAAACCAATATGAGCGATGTGCAAAGGCGATTATTGGATAACTAATAAAATGAAATACAATTAAATAAAAACAAATAAAGCCGAGTAAATTGCATTTTTTACTTTGTGGTTATAATATGTGTGCACAAGCGTAGGTATTATTAATAAATTTGATTAAAAAACAAACCTATCATTGTTATGCTCCAAGCGCTGTCTCTCTCTCTCTCTCTCTCTCTTTCTTTTGTTTACTTAACACATCATTAAGAAAAGCTACAGTCACTTAGATAATAGCTTTGGGTTTTTGCTAAAGACAGCTGTAAACACAAAACGTTGACAATTCATTTCTATTTTGTCAAGATTAATTACATATTTATCTCTGTGTCTGTGTCTGTATTTGTATGTGAAATTCAATTTATTAAACGATAGTTTAAAGCTAATGATTGAATGAAAATGTCAAATCAATCATTGTACAATTGCCAATTAAAGAAAGCATCAAGGACATTGGGCAAATACCTAAAACAAGTACCATATAACATAGATCCATTCATAAAGCGTATCGACACTGACTTTAAGCTCCTTCCCACACACACACACACACCTTGCCTCTTTCGCCGACTATGGCATACTATGTAACTACATAAGTATTTACAGGCGCTATCTAAATCAATATCTAAATTGCTGTGCATCGTTGTCGTCTGCCAGAGAGACTCTTGTCTTGTCTCGTTTTCTGCTTCTTTTCTTTTTTTACTGAAGGTTGCTGCTGGGAGCAAAGAAGTTGGCGGCATTTTCCGCTTGTTAGGCGATAATATCACAAGCAACTGCCAAAACGAAATGGCTGAGAAAGTTGGCCCTTAAGTGAGAGTTGGTAGTCATAAGGCTTTAAGATGTTGCCGTGCACAAATTGTACATAAAATTTGTGTTGTTTTGACTTTCAACTGTTAACTTTTTTTCAGATTTACGCACGACTTAACGTTTGAATTATGGCTTACTTGATATACTTCAAGCTCTTTGGCCATTAACAAGAGTTTAAGTAAGCAATATTATTAATAAGTTAACTAGACTATGACTATGCGACAACTCAACGAAATCAATATTTTTGTCTTCTTGGCCATGTTTCGTAATATTTTTTGGGTCAAGTGATTAAACAATTGCAATTAGAAGGCTTAGTTTCTTGCAAATGGCTAGTTACTTGCTGTAGTTGTTCGTAATCATAATTGTTGTTACCATTTTTGCTATAGTTGCTGCTATTGTTGTTGTTATTGCCGTTGCGTGCCTTGCAGCAACGTTGCTTGTGGTAACCTTGTTGGCAACAAAAGCAAACGAAATTGTGGTCTATTAAATGGCATGCCACTTATTGCATCAAAGAGTTACACAGTAGTGAGGTGTGTTTTTGGGCGCTGGCGGGGATGGGGCACAAAAAAAAAGGATCGTGTGGCAGAAACTCGACAAAAACTAAAAGCCGTAACAGCAACAACAGCAAACAACGATAATAGTTGGGCAAAAATATGGCCACAAAATGAATTTCCTTTTTTGGCACACACACACACACTGGTCGAGAGAGTGCGAGAGCGAGACAGGTGAGGGCGGGCGGTGGTCTGCGGGTGTGGGAGAAAATGAGGTAAATGCTTGCTTGTTGGTAGTAACTGCTCGTATAGCAAAGTTAGCGCAAACCAAACTGATGCTAGTATTATTACACAAAAGCGCTGACGTCAGGCAAAAAACTGTAACTGCAAAACTGTGGCGAAAAATTGTTTCATAAGCAAAAGTCAAACCATTCACACAACACCAGGCCAACCCGTACGGTAGTTCGCACCCCTTGCAATTACAAACAAAGTGCAACACATTGACACAAAAGCAAATATGTAATTTTTGCGTTTTTGTGCTCGATACTAATAACCGCAAATGAAAATGGCCAAAACAAGCAGCAAAAAAACAACAAAACAAAACGCAACGCAACGCAACGAAAAAAAAAACGTTGTATTAATTCAACATTTATTGCGTTTTTGGCTGTTAAGGTTTAATATAGACAGACGATTGTGTTTCAGGTAATTCTAAATAGATTTGCGGCTAAAATCATAGTTGTTGTTGTTGTTAACAACAAGAACAAATGCTAAATCAACAGATTTAACAATAAATTTAAACAAATAAAAACACACAAAAACCAAAAACAAAAAAAAAACTTCTTTTGTTAATACATGTGTATGTGTTTGTTTGGCAAATATCACAAAATTGCTGATATTTTCAGCTATAAATATTAATCAAATAATTGCCACAAATGGTTTTTTTTTCTTTTTCTGCCCGCAGCAAGACCGCAAAACACGTTTTCCATTATTATTAGTTTTATAATTTGTTGGCCAATTGCTTTTTGCTCAACAAATGTCAATTTAGTTCGCAAACATAATTAGTTTCAGTCATCTCATGCCATCTCGCTCTCCATATCTCGCTCTCTTTCTGCATCCCGCCTAGTTTGTGTTTTACCAAATGACATATTATTTGTTGCACGTATTTCAACCACAAAAATTGCACAACAACAACAATGTCAACGGAAACTGCTTTTGTATCAGCGTTTAATTCCAGCATAAATATTTCATAAACTAATGAAAAAAAGGTAACATTCCATTTGCAAGTGAAATTAATTAAGATCAACCGCGGAAAGTTCTTAAAGTTTTTCATTTAGCTACAGAAATATGCAATTTGATTTCAGCTTTTTTGTTGCAGCTAATTTGATTTGTGTTTTAAATGCTTGACCACATACCTACTGGCGCACACACAAACACACACGTACATATAGGGAAAAAAGTTTCTGCATATGCGGCCATAAACACAAAGTATAAAGTATAAAGTATAAAGTTTATTTGGTTTATGGAATGAAGGGACAAATGCGTGTGCGGCCATACAATATACATTTTTGGCAACTATGACAACGCTTTTAGAACTCACACACACACATATACACACACAAATCAAATGAAAAATCACATCAACAAAATGTATACAAGTGAGAAGTTTTAGTTGAGTGAAAATGTTTTCAGCTTTCGGTTTCTTAAGCCATTACTTGATTGTGTTTATATTTGTATATTATTAATTTATATATTTAAAACACACACGCGCCAACACTTTCATTATATGAAATATTTAAGACACAAGAAAAGTCTATAAATGATAATTTGATAAATTTTACTTCCATTTCGCTGGCAGCAGCTGTGCTTAACAATCTTATCCTTTTACAGCTTCTGTTTCTCCCTTTCTTATCGAGCCTTGGCATAAATATACAGAGCATTATTTATGTACATACACTGAGTTTTCCAACGGCATTTATACCTATACCATCACTATATCATTATTTTCTTGGAGTATAGCTCTACAACAAGTTTGCACATGTGCACCAAAACAAAGTTTCCACGCTGTCTATTCTATCGTTTCGTCAGTTAATGGCAAAGGTAGTAAATACACCAAATATGGCGATGGGGTGAGAGAAAGGGAAAGTGCTAGAGTGTGTAGAGTCGGTTTTTGTCGCATCCCTGGATATTTATTTATTCAATTGCCGCAAAGAACATACCACACCCCAGCAACAACAAACACCCCCACCCACCACTCACACCCGCACACCAGACACAACAACGAGAAAAGTAAGAGTTTACGATGCCATTTTTGCTGTCTCTTTTTTTTTTTTTTGGGCCATGTAAATTACAATTCATGCGACTGTCAACAGCTTTTTTACTCCAACCCTGCAAAAATGTAACTCAAAAAGTGTAAGAGTGTGCGAGTGTGTGTGTGTGGGGGAAGGTGGGGCGGTTGGTGTGTGTGTGTGCTTAAGCGCAGCTGTTGTTGCAATCAAACATTTTTTTGAAGCTATTCGCTGATTTTCATGTGTACTCGAAATGTATTTAAAGTTTATACGTTGACATTTGGCAGCATATTTCTTGCAACATTTGACCCATTTTCATTTTAAAGAATTTTTAAAATGCAACTGTGTGTGTGTGTGTGTGTGTGTGTGTAGGAGCATTGCCATGTACGCCTTTTAAGTATGATTTACATGCCAAACTTTTAATGGCAAAATTTTGTGCAAAACAACATAAACAAGTTGATGCCGCATGTGCTCATTGGAAATGTGTTGAAAGTGAAGTGTGGCATATACATAATACTACCTAAATTCATGAATATAAACTGATTTGGGTAGTATGTGTCTTCCAATAAAAATTCTCACGTTGCCCTGTTTCTATGCAACTTCACTTTGGGCGCAAGCACTTAGTTTGGATTTTTTTTGTAACAATCATATTTCATTCACGTGATAACATAAATTTTGGCATTTGATTATGCTTTCTTTTTGCTTGAGTTAAGTAAAAGTGTTGGAGCGAAAGAAACTGAAACGTCGCGCACTTTGACTTTTTATGCAATATTTTATTTGATTTCTTGACTCTTGTCTGTTAACTTTGTCTTTGCCTTCTCTCTCTCTCTCTCTTCCTTTCGCTGTCTCTTTTCCTCTGTTATTGTGTCTCTTACTGTCTTGCTGCTTAAATAACTTTTTAAATTATACATGAAAAGGAAATCGTCGTCGTCGTCGTCGTTGTCGTTGTCGTTCTCGTTGTCCTTGCCATCATTGCTGTCTTCACTTCTTCGTGTCGTGTCCTTTGAGTGTTGAATGCTGAGTTCTGACACAATAAGGTCTGCTGCTGCGGCTGCTGCTGCTGCTGCTGCTGCTTCAGCTGCATTGCTTTAAGTAATGCCTTGATTTATTTTGTCTCTTTGCGATCTCTTTTGTATGATTACTTTTTGCACTTTGCTTGCAAGAAAAGCAAAAAGCCGGAAACTAAAGTGTTTGCTAGAACTATGTAGCTATCTCTTCCTCTTTCGCTTTCCCACTCTCTCACTCTCTGTCTCTTTCTTGTTGGCAATAGTTATGCATAAACATTCTTATACATATTTCTACAACAATTATTTGAGTCAGCTTGCTAGCCAAGTTTACGGGTTAAGGCGCCAAAACTTTTGCGCACAAGCAACCCAAAAAACTTAAAAAACCACCAAGTATTTTTATGCTACCACCTTAGGGCAAGTGGTTTGGTCGATGGCAAGAGGGCGGAGTGCGGAGTGCGGAGTGCGGCAAGCGGCTTGACTTGAATGAAATTATTAAAAAGTTGCACATTTACGAGCATCGAACTGGACCCAAAAAAAAAAAAAACTAAGGGATCCCCCCAGAAGCTTACAGCTTCGGCTTTAGCTTCAACTTCAACTTGAGCTTGAAGCTTAAGTTGCAGAAGGGTCCACGTATCGTTTGACATTGCCTGGCAGCTCGTCAGAGGCTTATTTAGTTTAAGACGCACTTACACACACACACACACACACAGACACACAATGTAAAAGTTTGTTACACAAAAAGTTGATGCCAAAAACTTCAAGTTGAAGCTTTGACTTTCGTTTTATGCGCACGGCAAACGGCAAAATAATTTTTAGCCAGTTAGATTTGGTGACATTTTAATTTAATTTTCCAGCCAAACAGCACTGAAATTGAGACAGAGACAAGCACAGCGAGAAGCAGAACCTCAGCCTGTTTGCGTTTTATTTACTTTTTAGTTAGCTGACAAGCAAAGTAAGAGTCATTGTTATTATATCGCAGTAAACATGCACTAAACTAAAACTTAAAAGCGAAAAAGTAAAGTTCAAAGATGTGGAACATAATTTCAACACACGCAGCAAGAAGTTATCGAAAACTATTGCTAACTACTCCATATAGCCTTTGTTTGTGTGGAAATTCATTCATTTGTGCACACAACGCATGTTCAATATTGAATTTATTGATTAGCGTTGACAATTTGCCTGCGGCCTGTTCAACTGGCGTGTCAGTAACGCTGCTCGAATCTCTGCATTTGTCATTTGTAAGCCTTAAGAGTCTGGTTGTTGTAGTTCTCAATACTCAGATGTCTGTTCAGTATGCAGTGCACAATGCATTCTGTATGTAATATCTTGGCATCGAGCATTGCCACACGCAACACGTAGCTGTTGCAACCACAACAACAACTACAACAACAATAATGATAACAGCAATGTGTGATTCCAATTGACAAAGTCGAATATTGTATGCACTCTCACATTTTTTTAAATTGTACATTAAGATGTTACTTGAAATCTATGAGAGCAACTATTGCTTGAGTTTGAAAACCTTAGCTTCAATGCTTGTCAAAGCAAACAAATAACACTGAAGTCGAGTGCAGAAAAATTGGCATGTGACATCTGTTGGTAAAGTTATATGTTAGTTATGTGACTATTGTGACAATTGCATTATTTGTATATATTCTATCTATCCGACAACGGCTGTAACGCCCACAAGCATTGTTTTTCGCCCACGCTGAACACATTAATTTGATTTTTTCTTTTCTTTTTTTTTTGTGTGGCGTGAGCCACAAAGAAAGCCGGTTTGGTTTGGTTGTTTGTTTTTACAGCTATCAGCTGATTGGGTTCATGCAAAGGCCGCTGATCAACAAAGACAGAAAAGGCCAACAATATACGAAAATACAGCAAGGACGACAGCCACATGTTTGTCAATATATACAAGCAAACACACACACACACACACACGCACACACACACAGCATGCATGACATATGCAAATGCATAAGGCTAAAAGGCGTCGAAGCGTTTGCATTAATTGAACGAAATTTGTTATTGAACCTACAGCTCAACACCAGACAACAAAAATATATATATATATATATATATATATATATAGGCAGCCAATTAAACGAATCGTAGCATGTCAGCTGCATATGGTATATGGTATGGGGGCCACAAAGTCCAAATGGTCAACATTATTGGAATATATTGGAATTTTCATACACATACACAAGCATAGTTATGCATACTCTGTACAAGTGCAGCTAGGCAATAGAAAGTATTCGTTTGTCAACTACGAAACTTTACTTTAGAAAAGGCAGTCTTGATTTTAAGTTATTGCTTATAACGGCTGAGTATAATATATTGATATTGATCATTTTACAGGGTAGTTGTGGTAACAACCTGTCGAATGGCATAATTTGTTTTGTATGTTGTTTATTTTTATTGTTGCATACTTTTGCGCGTGAAAGCAAAAAACGAAAGAAATGCGACTGGCAAGCAAAACACAACCAGAAACCACACAAAATGCAATAAAAATTTAAATGCAAAAAAACACACGCAACGCATACTGTTCGTGTGTGTGTGTGAGACATAGAAAGACATGAAAAGAGAGAGAGAGAGAAAGAGAGAGACAGAAGGGGGAAGCGGGTGATAAACACAATAGCTGCAATTGGAGCATAGACGACGAAGCCGTCGGCGACTGTGGTGCGAAAACTATGTGAAAAACGCCAGAGAAATAAAAATTATTATTGCAAGCGGCAGAAAGTTCAGAATGTAGGGATTGTTGGGCTGCTTTGGTGGTTGTAGACGCAAGTCATGGCAATATTTGTATATGTAAGTGTACTAGTGTATGCATGTGCAACAGTGCGTATAAGTTATGAAGACAAAATAGTACAGAAAACCAAAAAGTAATCCATTGCAGCTTTGTGGCATTTGTTGCAGCCAAAAGTGATAAAAAGAAACTTACAAAATTGTCATGAAATGCAGTTGTTGTTCATATTGTTGTTGCAAATAAGCCGCATCAATGAGATAGAACAATCCGATTTGATTGTGTTTACTTGAAATTAATGAATAGCCATTTGTCCCATATGTTTTTGACTGAACAAAAAACATAAAACATATTTTTAAGTCTAATTGGATTTTGACTAAGTATGATTACTAAATTTTTTTCGTTTTTTTTTTAGTACTTGCTGTTTCACGCAAAGCAGTTGTTCGTGTTAAATAATCGTAGGCAACTGCGTTACAACAAGAGGCAATTAAATTTAATGTTTGCTAAGTCGTTGATAAGCTTTATTTATCAAGTGTCAAGAGTACAATGCGACGTGTTTATTAATGTACATCAAATACAATATGTGTGGCTTAAGTATTGCAATATCATCTATCATGTGTCGCATCTGTTGAAAGTGCCAGCACTCTTGCAATCTAAATATGGCTCTATTTCATACGAAATTGATTTACTGTGAGCCTTTAAGCGGCTTTCGTTCAACCAACCAAGCAAGCAGGCAGGCAGCCAACCAAACATTCAACTGCAACTGGCAAATCAACATTGCAACATGGCGGATTAAGTATTCACTGATTACTGACTGACAGTACAACATGTCGCTGTCTCTTTCCCGGTGCATGTGTCGCTGTCACAGTCTGATCTCTTTGCTGACTCGCCGGCTGCCTGGCTTGCTGAGTGACTGACTGGCTGGCTCACTAGTAGAGCCATGTGTCATAATTAAAAATTCAGCAAATTACACATGCAATAGCATCAGCCACAACCACTGTGGAGCCTTGTTGCGAATTCTGGTCCATACACATGGTTCAAACACACACACACACACACACACTTAGTAACCTCAAACACACTCACATGCTACGATTCAGTTTCAACTTTAGCTTCAGATTCAGCCTTATCCTCATTTTCATTCTCATTTTTATCGCCATCGCCATCGTCGCTGTATTGTTGTTGTGTTGTTGTGTTGTTGTAGAGGGGCATTTGGCTTCGACTGCTCTTGACTATGACGCTGACGACGACCCCAAATTCGCACTTAACACCACAGTAAACCGCATCAAGCTACTTGCGGTAAGCAGTGTAGTAGCAGCGATGTCGAACCTGATGTTCAACCGACAGTGGTCAAAAATGCATTATTAACTTCGTGCAACTTGATTTTTTTTAACTGTGTAAACTATTGAAAATACCTTAAATATTGATGACAAAAGTTGGCGGGGGGGAAAATAAAAACAAAGTGTTTTATGGCTAAAGTTTCAAACAAACGATACCATTGTACATCATTTGCAATCGTTGTGCATGCGAAATATACAAGTGCACTTTTACTAGCCATAAAGTTAATTAAACTTACATTTAACAACCAGCGCTGTTGAAACAGAAAAACTTGCTTGCCACACTACCAAATTGTGTGTCAATTAATTGCCACAGCTTTTTAACTTCGTTGGAGGAACAGCCTGGTAGCCCCAATCATTCAGTATGTTGTTAAAAATGAGAAGACAAACAAACAAACGATGCACACACAAAACTGCTTAACAACAAACAGAAAAGTTTGACAGCGTCGACAAGTTTGACAGCGATGACACCTCCATATACAACATTTAACTGCTTGGCCAGATACCCAAACAAAAAAAAAAAACAAAAAAAACAGAAAAATAATACGGCCAATTGCCAAGTACCAACAGGCAACTGGCAACTGGCAACTGGCAACTGCTAACTTTGCACCAGAAAACATTAGTCGGCCAAGCAGGCAGGCAGCATTCAAAGCAACAGCTTCGTCTGTCTTTGAGTGCTTATCGACTTTGAAAACTAAACTCACTTACAGGCGACTCCCAAAAAAAACACACACACAAAACTTTTTAATCAAATAATGCACAAGCTAAAGAAGCAGATGGGAAAGGGAAGGGATTTTGTGGCGTAAATTTTATTAACAACTGCAGCATGAAGTGAAGCTTAGCAGTTCGAGGGTCCAAAAAAATACACACACAAAAGTCGTTACAGAGTAGCAACAACAACAACAACAACAATGACAACGACAATTGTTGTTTGTAATTGTGCCTCATGGTCAGTATTAAAGCTGCAGTGCAGCTAACAATTTAGCTTTATTCAAGCTGAAAGTGTTTACTCAATCCAAAAAGCTTACTAAATCAAAGGCATTACCAGCCATTTTATTGCCAAAAGTTGCCAACACTAAAGCTAGATGCTGGTCAATCTGTTGAATCGCTTCGTTGCTTATTTTTGGCTCTGGCTGTGACTGTGTAAAGCTGAATTCGATTCAGACTTTGGCTCAGTTGCCAGACAGAGCGACGCAATCCGACAACTCAACTATGTGGCAATAATCACAACAGACAACTGCAGCACCAACAACAACAACAACAACCGTTAGCAATAAAAACATTAAGCATTGATTTCAATTACTCAACTTTTCAATCAATACAATAGTTAAAGAAAAAACAACATTTGCTGCATTCGTTTTTGGTTAAATCAGTTAATCCCCACTTAAGTAGCATTATTTAAGTGCACTGATTAGTTAACGCAATGAATTAAAGTGTTGGCCAAAAAGGTTGCTAATCTCCAGCCCGTTCAATAGGGCTTTTTAATACACAATAATTTAGCATAACTAAATGTAATTTATGTTAATAGAATAATTAAATAGCATTAATACCATTTAAATCGATTTAGAATGGCAAACAAAACAATACAAAATCAAATCGAAAACAACACAAAAATAAAATAAAATCATTGGGAAACCATTACCCTTAAAGTTGTTAAATACTCTATAAGAGTAACTTTTGTTTAGAATTCTTTTATGTTTGCCGTTGCAGTAGTCTTAAAATCATATTTTTTTGTTGTCGTTGATTGGGTTTTAAGCTGATTTGATTAGGTATTGCGCTTGTTGCTCTCGTTATTGCAGTAAGTAGCATTAAAGTTGTTGCTGCTTTTGATGTTGATGTTGATGTTGACGTTGTTGCTGTTGCTCTTGCTGCAGTATAAACCGCAACCTTGTGTACAAGATACAATAACACACACACACACAAACACACACACACAGGCAATGCACAATTCGTGATGTGTGTCGTCTCATGTGGAACAGGCAAGCAGCTATTTATGTATTTATAGTCTCGATTTATTGTCTTGTCTTGTTTGTGACTGGGCTGCCAAGGATGGTTTGGCTGGCCCGATTCGCAGTCGCAGTCGCAGTCGGAATCGGAATTGGAGTTGGTATTGGTATTGGAATCGACAATTGAAAACGACAACTTGACAATCGTTGAAGTCAACTGGCAACTGGCATCGCATGGCATTGGAACTAAGATTACACACAAAAGCAAACAGCTAACAGGTGAAAGCCAATTGACAATTGCAATGGTAATTTGATATAATTTTTTTATATTGAGCATTTCCAGCAATCATCAATCGTTATTAAGTACTATTTATACAGATAAAAGTCTATCGTTATATAAACAAACACACCTTTCTCATCTCTTTTGCTTTCTCTCACTTTGCACACACCTCTCTCTCCCTCTCTCTCTTTCCACTAACTGTGCCTGTTTTTTTTTTACCATTAATTTCCAACGGTAGGCAATTACAGCAACGATAAGAGCACTTGGCTTGCCACCTTGAAGGCAGACTGGCAATTAAGCAACTTAAATGCAATTACGAATTTCTTTTTCCTACTTCATACTACCGCATTTGAATACTCCTCTCGTAACTCTGGCACCAGATGGAGTATATTGAATATTAGATAGCTAAAAAGATATCTCTATTTTAAACTGTTTGCTGTAATAGATTTTTGTCGAGTTTAGCTATCGATAAGCCGAAATAAACTTATAGTAATACTTGTATCTGGATCAGTAATCGATTATCGATACGTTGAAGACAAACTTAATCCACAAATCTTTATTATAATCATTTATAAGAATATATATAGATAAGAGCATTACACAAAACTAATTGTTAGTTTTGCATATGATATTAACGTTAGTTTAGACCCAAATGCATAGTTAGCATATAATTAAATGCATGCATGTAAAGACACACACACACACATGTAGTTAGTTAATATTGATGGCAGCCCAGGCGCCAAAAAGCATTACATTAGCGCAATTTACATATTTAAGTGCCACCGCCGCCGTTGAATTCAGTTTGGTTTGATGCAGTTTTAAGTTGGCTCATTAGCCGCTCGATTTGTGGGCAACATTTTTGGAGGCAACATTATATTCTACAAAACGTATCGGTCTATCTGACTGTGTTCTTTTTGTCCAATTGGCCATTGGCCAGTTGCAGCCGTTAAATGTTGGCCGCTTTTCACTCGTTTTTGCTCGCCTCATGCATTCATTTCATTATTAATTTACGAAATGTGTTTTAATTTCGCTCAGTGCTCGGTGCTCAGTGCTGCGAGTGTTTCGCGTTTTGCAATCCAGTTTTTTTCTCGCCATTTCCCTTAACAGTTTTCTACGGTTTCTTTTCGACGAACTTTTTTTTTTGTCTGATTTTTTTTAAATTTTTTTTTTTTGTTTGCTGCCTTTCACCAATGAAGAAAACGTGAAAATTTCTTACATTTTATTTGCGCAACATTTTAATTTGCTTGGCATTAATGGGGGCGAGCAGCAAAGGCGATGTGCAAACTGAAGAGGCGGTTAAGAGGAAAGGTGCAGCTACCGTTTTTCTTATTGCTCTTGCTCTTGTTGTTGTTGTTGTTGTTGTTGTTGTTATTGTTGCAGTCAAGTCGTCATCGTGGGCTCTGCTTAAGTTCTGTGCTGAGCATTGAAAGGCAGTCTCCACAAAACTCAAACTTGAATGCTAGACACTGACATGGGCTTTGTTATATTGTCGTTGCAAAGTATATACATACATATATATTGCTTTTCTTATCCATTTGTTTGTTTGTTTGTTTGTTTGGTCTGTCTGTCTGTCTGTTGAGACTCGTCTCAAAGTGAAAAGCCGTAGGTGAAATGTCTTGGCCATTATCAGAATAGACAGTCGTGCAATGAAATTGTTGAAAGCTCGTTTCAATTCGAACACAGCAACAGCAACAGCAACTGCTGCTCAAATTCTTAAGACCACTCCCAACAGCAACAGCAGCAACAACACCAACAATCAATTGCATTCAAATTGTTGCCACCTTTTTGAAATGTGCTTTGCTTTGTTATTTTAAGGTGTTTTTGTTGTGTTGTGTTTGCAAATACATCTCTTTCATTAAGCGCTTAATGGTCACTTTTATTGCTTAGTGCATGCAAGCAATCCTGGTAGAAATCAGGTAAAAACATTGCAACTGTTAATCCCCTTTGTTATTAAACTCGAATGGTGCTTTGGCTACTTTTCGCAGCATTAAATGCTAATTAGATTAATACGCTAATATATAATTAGAGAAATTAGGATCTTAATTAGATGACAGTTGTTAGCTAAAAACTGTAGTTTTTTTGCTTGTTGCCTCATTAAAAATGAAACTTAAATGAAATAATTGCATAGAACGCACTAATTAATTTTATCTGCAATGGCGTCGCTTTGGCCAACTTTTTTACAAGTGCTTTGGCCCGTTTTGCAGCAAGTGAGCAAGTGAAAGAAACAGAGAGAGAGTGAAGCAGAGACAGAAAGAGAGAGAGAGGGAGAGGGAGTGAGAGAAACAAAGTTGGACAGAATTGGCCACTTGGCAAACGCTAATTACCCTAGAAAGGCAGCGAGCATTGAGGCCAATTTCGAAACAAAGACCAAGTACAGCGAGCAGGAGAGAACTACTAAATGTTGGGGTAGAAGATTTAGAGCAGGATTGGGAGTTGTGTGTATATGTATGTTTACTTACCAGCGTATTGTGCTCCTTGACGGCCATTGCATTTATCACAGGCTGATTGAGATTGTTGTTGTTGCTGTTGCTTTTGCTGCTATTACTATTGTTGCTGTTGTTGCTGCTGCAACGTTGTCGACCATAATCCGTTTGCTGTTGCTCGTGCGAGATGCCAAAGATAAAGGGACCGGTAGCATTGGCATTGCCAGATGCAACACCAGCCCCAGCAGCAGTAACAGACGATGTTGCACCAATGCCCACAAAATCCACATTGCGACGCGTACAGAAATCATCCTCAAAACGTGAGGGTGTCATATGTTGCTGGTGCTGTTGTTGTTGTTGTTGGTGTTGATGTTCCAGGTAATAGGGCACATTGCCATAGCGTGGAGGGGAACCGTTAGCAGCCGAATTGGAGCTACAATTGGATTTGGTTGTGGCCGTTGAACTAGTGCTCGACACAGCCTTAAACGATTGCTCCCGATCCCTCTGTCTGCAGTTGTTGCTATTACTATTGCTGGTATCAAAACAAAAGTCACTGGATTGTGCTGTCGGAGATGGTGGACTGCCGTATGGATAGCCAATGTGTGGGCTACTTTGCAGATGCTGATTGTATTGCTGTGAAAGGGCATCAAAGTCATTGAAGCCGTGCAAACCTTTGGCACTATCCCTTTTCGATTGTTGCACATACGGTGAGACATAGGCGCCAGCAATACTGCTGCTCGCAACGGCAATATGATTGCGTTGCGGTGGCAACGGTGGCACTGCCGGCAATGGTATGCCAGCCATTGGTGTTGCCACTGTACCTGTTCCAGTTGCTGTTGTTGCTGTTGCTGTTGCTGTTGCTGTTGCTGTTGCTGCTGCTTTCTTCTTGGTAAGTGGTGGACAACGACGATCGCCGCCGAGCAGGGGGCGCTGTGAGTTATTGTAGGGATGATTACGTTGCATGCAGGCTGAACTAAGCGACATATTGTCATCGTAATCATCGTCCAGCTCATCCTCTTCCATATCGTAGGCATGTCCATAAATAGTCATTGCGGCAGGCTGATGATGATGATGATGATTGTGATCATAATATTTGATGAGCTTCATATTGGCATTTGGTGGAGGCAATGGTGGTGCCTGCTGTTGCAAATTGCTATTGCCACCAATGTTGCCGTTGCTATTGCTATTCCCGCTCCCGCTGCCACTGCTGCCAAAGAGTTTGGCCAATTTGACAGTCATATTGGCAAACGTGTGTACGTGTGTGTGAGTGTGTGTGCAAAAGGACCGCGAAAACTTTTTCAATTACAAAGTGAAGGACAATGTTGCAGCTGCTACGTTTGGTTGCAGTTTTAAGTTTTAGTTGCTGCAAAGACAAGAGAAAAATATATGGAAAGAAATTAATTTATGCAAGTCGAAACAGTTAATGCACTAACCGTTAATGCAGCTTTATCGGCTGTATACATAATTTAGTATTAACAAAAAAATATATTTCAATTTAACAAAAGTCCGGTCAAAAATCTTTAAGTTACCCTAACTTAAACAACTCCAACACAACTAAACTCAAGAGGAAAACAGAGAGAGAGAGAGAAGCGGACATTGTAATGACAAAAGTTGCAGTCATCTTGCCTCATCTTGGGTCTCATTACTGCAACCGCAAACGGAAAGTGTAATAGGATATGCATCAGCAGGCAAGCAACAACAACTCTTCTTAGTTAGCAGCTAACACATTAAATGGATTAGAATAGGGTCAAAAGAAGATTTAGTAAACGATTCATTTTGCATCAATTTCCTTTAAAAAAAAAAAAAAAAACTAAATATATAATAGGGGAAAGGAAAATATTGATTGCCTACTTGATGGTTAAGGATTAGCAGGGATTGTGCCAAAGGGCAACCTGAGAAATGCAATGCAGGCAAAAGCCAAACCCGCCAAGTGCAAAGGATGCAAGTTGGAATTGAGTTGTCTATGGTCCATCAGTTGCTTTAAAAGATTCACATCACTCACAGCGTCGTCATGGAAGCAGCAACACACATACACACACACACACACACACACACACACATACAGTTGAAAGCAGCTTTGTGACTTTGGTTATGTTGGGTTTTTGTTCAGAGCCACCATTAGTCTAGCATTTGGCCCCTAGTGTTTGTTGGTTGGTTGGTTGGTTGGTTGAGTTGTCCATGGTCCAGTAACTTTTTCACTAAACGAGTGTGTGCGACTGAGTGTGTGTGTGTGTGTGTGTGTGTGTGTGTGTGTAGTAGGAGTATCTATGTATATATCTATCTGTCTAACCCTCACTCTTTCATTCTGACATTGGGTTCTGTGTTGATTTCATATCATTTTTAAAATTGCACAGCCAGCGACGGTCAGCGAACTGAAATGAACAGAACCACCAACACCAGCAAACAAGTGTCACGCCCTTGCCGCCTTCTGTGTTGAGGCAAGCAACGAGATTCTCATACATGATGCCTAGGTCAAATAAAGGCAACAACAAGAACCACAAGAACCATGACACAACTCAACACAAAAGGCACAAAACGCAAATAATAACAGAAATATATGTTAGCCAGAGTTGAATGTGCTGGAATCAAAGATACCCTGTAGTTGGATCTAAGCTAAATACTAGTGATGCAGGGCGATTCCTTCAATATTCACAGGCTATGCTTGGTGAAGTGTGAGAAAGGTCCGTCTGTGATTGAGGAGAGAGCAAACGAATTTTATGCTCCACCAGTGAAAGAGATTGCCAAACAGAGTTAAACAAAAAAAAGCAGAGGGCAAACCAAGGGGGCTAGCTGGAGTAGGGGAGCGACAACATGCAACAGTTTGTAATTTGCGTCAAGAATTGACGTAGCCGCCGCAACGCAACGAACGAGAAGCTGCCACAGAAAGAATGGGGAAAAAAATTAAGTTGAAAACAAGGCAGCAAAAAGTTGCCACTGGCTATGACAAAAGCGGAGGGATGCACGACGGGCCGAGGGGGGGAAGGCAAAGTTGACGGGTCCTGGGCATAATAGCAAAGTTCGCTTTGTCTTTATAGTACTCATAATGTGCGTGTGTGTGTGTGGGTGTGTGTGTGAACAGTGGGTGCGTCATTGATGCAACACAGTTGCCTCTGCTGCTGCCTGATTGTGTGGCGCACAATGTTAATAAGACAAAACACGTCAAAGATATGTATGTATGTATAGGACAGTGGCCAGCACTGACGACAAGAAGGCGTCAAGTGCGAAAATACAACAATCAAAGCAAGAACACAAATTTAAAGCGCGGCTGCTTAATACTCTGTTAGACAGTGACTCTAAAACTTTTAGCTTGAAACTTTAGCTATTAATTTGCGCTGTAGCTTGAAGGTTTATTAAAAGTTTAAAGTCTTAAACTTGAACTAAGCGAGTGCAAACTCAAGACAAAAAACAAGAAAAACAAAACAAAACCAATATAATCTCCTACCCTTTGGGAACAGCGTATTAAAAAGAAAGAAGCAAAGCATAGAGCGCCAAAAAAGAAAGAAAAAAAAAACACCAGTTGGTTGTGAAACAAGTTGGCAGCCCATTCCCATTTGTATTTATCGCCAGTGCACACTTTCAAGTTGAGCGTAATTGCATTAGGTGGAGCACATAAAGCAGGCGGTGTCATTGGCGGGGGTGCCTTAGGGGTTATTGTTGTTGTTGCTGTTAGTGCTCGTTGACTTACAAGGATGCAAATCGATTTTGCAGCGGATCACTAACTCGGACAATTGGCTAAAAGAAAATGGCAATCAGTGTGGCTAAAAAGCCGATGATGATGATTATGATGTTTTAGTTAAGAGCGTGAATGCAGTAAAAAAAAAAAATAAAGAAAAAGACATTGCAAATATTAACGACTATTTGATTGGGCTTGCGGAGCAAAAAACAGCTTTCAATTTGGTCACATCAGGTTTTTTTCTTTTTTTTTCTCCATTAATTTTTTCTTTTGGCTTGCTCAAGTGCGATAAATAACAATCATTTGCATTTGTATAGTTTGTTCCTGTGTCAAAAGCGGCTGTTGCACATCCATAATTTCATTTCATGTTCGTTTGCTGCTTGCTGCAAGGATCCAGGCTATCAACGCTTTGTGGCCATTTGTAAGCCTTGCTGTCTGTCCAGCCCTGACACAGTCCGGTTGCATACTTTCTCGGTTATTTTTTTCTCCCATTTTTTTTGGGCTCATGTCGTTTTTAATGCAGCTGCCGAAACTTTCGTTCGCCTTGTTGCAAATTGTTTGTCAGTTCGTCGTCAGTTGCCGTTGTTGTAATCTTGGGACGGAGGCAAAGAGGCCTGCAGCACATATTTCTTTTCATTTACTTTTTTCTTTTGCGTTTCTTTTCTTCTCTTTTTTATATGTACATATGTATGTGTGTGGCAAACGTGACAGGAAGTCGCCAGCAGCACCGCATAACCGCATAACAACAAAAGCAACAATTCAAAAGCCATATGCAATGAAGTAACTGTCAAGCCTGAACCCCATCCATCCCATATGCAGCACCCAGCACCTAACTCCACTTGGTATACTAGCATGAAATCGAGTTATCAGATATATTTTCAAGCTTAAAGACTAAGAAACTTGGCAAAACTTGCATAACCCAGAAGGTAAATGAATAATTTTTATTTCTCTCGGCGCAGCGTTTGTTACACTTGTGAAAAGAACAACAATCAGTGTGTAGTAATGTCAAAATGATGACCTTGCTGATGCTACAGCAGATAAGGAACACACAAGATACAACTGTTTTCGCCTGCAGCAGGTGTAAAATGTAACAAATCTGTTGCTGAATCGCAGACAAATAACAAAAACGATAAGCAGCTGAAAATGTGAAATGAAGCCTTTGCAATGTTTTCGAACCGGTTTCACAAAACGATCCTGACCTGACAACAATAAGATGCGCAGCATACAAAACATAAAAGATACAGATACAGATACAGGTAAGCAGGTAGTTTTAGGCCAAACCAAACCAAATTATATTGAGCAACAAAAGCAGCAATCACTGCGCAGCGGCACAGATACTAATACACTTCACTCTACAGTCAAACCACACTATGATGGACAATTTTCAAGTAATGAGTGTTCAAATGGTAAGTTCAAGTTAAAGAAGCCCTACTGTA
Source organism: Scaptomyza caliginosa (assembly GCA_035044725.1). Taxonomy (NCBI): domain Eukaryota; kingdom Metazoa; phylum Arthropoda; class Insecta; order Diptera; family Drosophilidae; genus Scaptomyza; species Scaptomyza caliginosa. Next base: position 829,441 of record JAWNNR010001065.1, on the reverse strand, counting down.
ATTGTACACATGACGCTCATTAGTTTAGAACTTGGCGCGCAGCAGCCTTGGTGCGACGCAGGGGTTAGATTCTGGGTATTTTGGGTATCTAGCAGATACATTTTGAAGGCACTGCTTTAATTTGTATTTAATTGTTTGCCGCCTGGGGCAGCGTCTGTGCCAGACCGACCGACTGTCCGGCTGCCTTTGCTGGCTCAGCAGATATTGTATCTGGCAGATACAAAACAATAAAGTCACAGCCAGCTGTCGTCGTTCAGTCCGCATCATCTCTCTATTGTGCCGGCAAATTGATTAGATACAAAAAAAAAATACATATATATAGAAGAAGAAGAAGAAGACCAAGAAACGAGCAGAAGATTTTTCCAAACACCGGCCAGCTGTTGTCGAAAACAAAGCCAAGCAAAACAAAAGATAGAAAAATAAAAAAAAAATCAAATAATAAAGAGGAATACGAACTAAACGTATCTCGAGCGTGTGAAACTCTTTGGCATAAAATTGTCTGTGTGCAGGTGGCCTAAGCAACAACAACAACACACACACTCACAAATTCATAAACTGAAAACTGAAAACTCTAAAACTCTTAGCCTGGCTGCCTGCCCAAAATCAGCGCATTGAATGTCAGCATAACGAAACCCACTATAACAATTTAGTTGTTGGCTCGTTGGGCACACTTGAAGAAAAGAGAACTTAGGAGCTACTAAGTGTAAGTTATTTATAGTAAAGCAGCTTTAAATTCTCACTGTGTACTTGTGTTTGAACTCAACAAGCAAGCAACATTTGCTTTGGTCTCAAGAAACACGTACTTTACTTTACTTTACTTTAGTTTTTCATGGACTTCTATGCATGTTTGTATGTTTGTAGTTTGCGCACTTTGTTGCTGTTGCTGTTGCTGTTGCTGTTGCTGTTACTGCTGTTGCTGCTGTTGCTGCTTGCGGGCAAAATCTTCTTCTGCAACAGCAACAACCAAAAAAAAAAGAAATACAAAAAAGGGGTGTTGAAATTTTATCGCTCACGCGCATCTACAAAATGATTTCACGACAGCAACAACAACAACAACAACAACAACTTGCTCTTTCATTATCAGCACGTCATTATGTGTCTGTGTGTGTGTGTGTGTGTTTGTAATGTTGTTGTCGTCTTCTGTCGTTGTCGTCACATTTGTCGATGTTTATTTAGTTTTGCCCTTTAACTATTTGGGCAGCACTATTTGTTGGCCGCTTGCGGCCTTTTCTTTATAGATGCACCTTGATTAAATTCTTGGAATTGAGCCGAAGACGAGGAAGAAAAATATCTTCTTGCAGCACAGCCAACAAGCAGATAAACGGGCAGACAATAACAACAACTACTAATAAACATTGCTAGCAGCCAGTTGGCTGCTGCTGCTGCTATCGTTGTTGTTGTTGTTTAAACAGCCTCGCTTGAAAAACAAGCAGCCGAAAAAAAAAACAACAAAACAAAATAAAGGAGAGGCAAAGCAAAGCGAAGAAAAATCTTTGCCTTCCATTGTAAATGCTAGGCCATTAATGATGCAGCAGTAAATGTTGGCAGCAACAGCAACAACAGCAGCAGCAGCAGCAACCTGCAACACAGCAACACTGCAACGTTGCAACATTGTTCAGCAAAGAAGAAGAATTTCCATTGTACATATTTTGTTTGCTTTTCTTTTTTCTTTTTTTTTTTTTGCATACACTTGGCGAAAAATCGTTATCATCTATTGTTGATTTTATTGCGCATTGACATTAAAACTGCGCACAGTGCATGCTAAACTGTGCAAGCTCAGCGCCTACGCAACTTTCATTTCTTTTGTGCTTTTCTGTTGCTGCTGCTCAAACCTGAGCCTAATGATTATTATACATTTATTTTTTTTTAACATCAACTTTTTGTTGTTACGTACGACTCTGGGTTAACTCATTCGCCTCAGTTGTCTTTGTTGTCACATCGTTGTTTCTGTCTGTTTCTGTTTTTAGTTGTTTTTTTCTGTATTTAGCTGGCGGCATCGAATGCAACTCACGAAAGCATACAAAAGCAATTAAGCGCTTTCTTTGCAGCATCAAGCAACAACAACAGCAACAACATACACATGAGTAATGTTGAAAATGTAATATCATCAATCACAAAACAAAAAAAGAAAAGAGCCAAGCAAGAGGGTGACTGCTTCTATGTGGTATACACCCAGAGAGGCACTACACTTAAAGAAATAAATAAATAAAAATAATATTATACTTGGCTCAGCAACGAAAACAAAGAGAGAGCATTGTGCAGTCGTTGAGCTTGCAATCTGCAAGCAACTGAAGCAACGACAACGACAACTTATGTGCAGTAAATGGTTTCTATATACACATACATATATATATATAGGGAAGCAAGGGTATCAGAAAAGCTTTTAGCTTGAGCCAAGCCCGCAACTTGATTGGCTAAGACGGCATCTTAGTTTCACTTGAAGAGTATCCCTGCCTCTGTCCGATGTTGTCTGAGACACGCAGAGCTCACGAAATCCACAATAATTTTTAGCTTGATTATTATGCCATGCAACCAGAAACAACAACAACAACAACAACAACAGCATCAGCCTGGTAAACTGGCATGCTGAGCTGCCTTCCGAGCAACAAACAAACAACAACAACAACAACAGGAATTTTTTTCTTTACGTTTTTATCTCATATATTGAAAAATGCTTCAAACTAAAAGCCAAGCGCTGTAATCATATTTAACTTTGCCTGCCGCGTTTGTATCTCTTGTTCATGTTGTTGTTGTTGCAGCTTCGTCTTTGCTTCTGCCACATTATTGTTGCTGTTGTTCTTGGCTTGGCAGCCAAAAAAAAAAAACACACAAAAAAAACAAAACCACAGCAAAGCCGCAACAGGTAATTGATGCCGTTTGCGCGTTGCAAGAACTTTAATCAATTTTTCAGATACGTTGTTGTTGCCGCTGCCGCCGCTGCTTGTGCTGCTGCTGCTGCTGCTGCTGTGTGTGTGTGTCTTGTGTATGTTGCAAGTGGCCACTAACAACCAAAAACGGCAATCGAAACGACCAAACAACAAGCCAGCCAGCCAGCCAGCCAGCCAACAACAACAAACTTTACTGCAGTTGCTTGGCTGCCCCATGGTTTAGCTTTGTGGCCAAGCGAACAACACAAAAGCAACAGCAACAGCAACAACAACAACAACGCAAACAGCGTTTAATGGCCAGCAATGGCAAGTGCCTGGCAGCATGTTGTAAGTTTGCAAGAGGATCACGAATAATGTTAAGAAATTTTACACACACACACACACACACACATACAAGTATTGGTTAGATTGAAACGCTAAAGGAACAACTTCGTAGTATGCTTAAATATTTATAACAAAAAAAAAAAACTTACGTATACTTAATATTTTTGGAAATGCCAAGTTTATAAAACCTCAGCCAAGATCGCTTGGAGCATTAAGGCATTGGGAATAAGGTTAAGTCATTGTTAAAGCATTTCGCACGTCATGAACTTCATTAAATCTCATAACAATCGCGCCAGAGTCAAGTCGAGTCAAGCCGCCAAACCAAGCCAAGAATTCCCAACAGATACACCGTGTGTATGGCTAAGTAAGTATATAAGTTGAAGCCATTTACGAATAAGTAAGTAAGTGTATAGACTGTAGTCGTCTCTCTTCGTCTCGTCTCTGTTTCTATCTCTCTTACAGCTTGTTACCTTTGTGAGGTCGTTTCGGACCCAATTATATAAATTACACACAAAAAAAAAGAACCAAGAATTGTGTGAAGGGCATCAAGAGAGAGAGAGAGAGAGAGAGAGAAGCCGTTAACTATGAATGATGTAAGTAGCACGACTTACAAATACTCTTTGCTTGAGCAGCATATTTAAAAGCTTCCTTTATCAGGATTAAATTTTCTTTGAGTCTTGAGAAGCATTTACTATGAGTCAAAAGGTAACTAGATATGTATGTATGTATGTTTATTTATAGCTTTTTGTGAAACCGTATTCAAGTACTTAGTGTATATGTATATGTTTGTATATGCAATTAAGCCAACTCTGAGTCTGACTGACCGTTATATAATGCCTTTTTTGTATGCTTTAAATCAAATTTAATTTGCAGTTAGACAGCTTTAGCTGCTGCTATATGTTCTTGTTGTTGTTGTTTTTCTTGTTGGCAACGTGAGCAATTAAGTGCATGCAAAGTTCATTGAGAAGAGCAGCAGCTGCTTGGCTATTGTTGTTATTATTATTGTTGCTGTCTGTTAGGGTATTTTTCTTTTGCTCGTTTTGCAAAGCAGCAGCAGCAGCAACAGCAGCAGCAGTCTTCTTTATATGTATATGTTTATGTATATGAACATATATCGATGCAGTACTTTAGTCAGGGCAAGTGGGTCGGTGGGTGGTTGCTGGCTTGCTTGCTTGCTTGGTTTGCTAGTGCAACACATGTGCATTTAATTGCCAGGCTATGCGAACCATTTGACTTCTCTTCATTTTAATTGTAAGTTGCATGCAGCTTGTTGTTGTTGTTGTTGTTGTTAGCTGTTTGCTGCCATAAATTGTTGTGCTGAACGTCATAAATTTGTTTTAACTGTTAAAGAGAGGCCTATGCTGGCAAAGTTTGCCAAGCGCCAGGCCGTCAATTCAGGCAGCAACAAAACACAATAAAAATAAAATTATACATAAAAATAGTATGAAAAAAATGCAAAATTAACAGCAACAATATAAACGACAGTGCGAAAAGCTATTAAAAATTGTTGCTGCTACATTTTGTTCATTGTATTATAATTATTATATTGCTCATGTGCTGTTTTTGAGATACACTACAGGCACTTCACGTAGTAGTAGTGTATTCAAGCGTCGTTGTAGATGACTTTTGAAACTTTTTTGCTGCTATTGTAAAGTTTTCATAGGTCGTTGGCAGCGTTTTCTCAGCGCTCAGCGCTTATGTACCTAAAAGGCGAAATGCAAAGCACCGTTAAGTGTATTTTAATTACGCCAAGTGAGCAGCAGCAGCAACAACAACAACAACGCGCACTGTGAGAAAGTCAAGAGTAAATTCAACAGCAACAACAACAACAACAGCAGCAGCAAATATAAAAATAATCTAAAAAGCTAACACAATTAAACAAATAACAATTATAAAAAGAATTATACTTATTTGCAGTAGGTTTAGCTTGAAGAAAACCATAATAATAAGTAAATAGAAATCTTTACACTGAAATCAACTTAAGGCGATTCAAAGAAACTGTCAGAGAAAATTCTAATTGAATTGAATTAATTGGTTCTGAGAGTTTCGAATGGCAAGTTGCGATATCAATAACTATAATTTAAATCGCGTCTGTTTGCTGCTTACAAAGCAAGTTAATATCAATTAAATACTTTGGTTGTTATTCTTCTTGTTATTGTTGTTGTTGTTGTTGTTGTAACAGTCTGCATTTCAAATTGGGTCACACGGAAATGAGAGCTAAACGAGCAAGTTGTCATACAGAGTCAGCCGAAAAGCGTTCTAACATTTAAATTTCAAATCAAATCAAAGCGAAAAGCATATAAAAAAGAGGTAAGAAAGCTCAAGTCAAGAGAGCTCGACGCGAAGATACCCTATACGCTGGGCTAATGTTGTCTGGTACAAACATTCTCTGGAATTCATAACAAAAAAGGATGTAAAAAAACCTGAAAACTTTGTCGGCAAAGTATAAATAATATTTAAATAAAACAACACCCCAAATGAAAAGAATTAAGCAAGGACAAAATTAAAAAAGAATATATATATATATTTATTTGAGACATTCAGCTACAGGCTTTAGCTGTTTATTCTAGTGCAAGACATTAAATGAATAACTACATTAGATGAAAAAAAAATTATGCTTTACTGTGAATAATAATCATTTAACAGTAGCTGTAACAGTTCAAATAAACTAATTACCATATGCAAATTCTATAATTGTAACTATTATGTAATGGGCAACTCATCAGCATCAAATTGTCAGTTAATCAACTCTCTCAACTGAATTAAAAATAACAACAACAAATAAAAATTAACTTAAACAGTTGAATATTAATGAACTTGCCTTTTGATTTCAACGCCTTAAATCACCTTTTATTGATTTTAAGCGTTATTTTTTTTGTTGTTTTGTTTTATGGAAAGTTCTTCTTTTTTTTTGGTTTTTTGTGCCCTTTGTTATCAGTGAAGGATTAATTTGCGAACCAAAAGTGTACACAGCATTCAATGAGATAAAGAAGATAAAATCGCTGAGCATTAAGTTAGATTCGAATACTGAGAAAAAAAACAAACAAACAAACAATTAGGAACGCAAACCGAAATGGAAACAAAAATTAGACTCGTGCATAATTCAAAATCAACTCAAAACAAATCAAGTTAGCTGCCTTTTGCTCAACTTCAATTTACCTTTTTTATGTTGCTTTTCATTTGAAGCGTGCAGCAAATTTGCCGCCCTCGCCCTTTGATTAATGAACTTGTTTGTTTAAACAAGGAACAAAAAAAAATACAAATAAATAAATAAAGCACTTTAATGCGACAGACAAACAAAAAGAGGAAAGGAATTGGTTTGCTGGTCAAGTTCGTCACAGCGTAAATGTTTGCGTTTCAGCTTACGAGTGTTTGGTTTTTCGTTTATTGGAGCAGTATGGCCAGTACGGCATGCATCTCGATTCGAATCTCAATCCCAATGACAATCGCAATACCCATGCAAGGCCAACCAAAGTTACGCACCAAGGCTATATGGTCGATCAAAGGGCGCAATTACAGCGAGACTCTGTGCCCCATGCATTCGGTTGCATAAATCAAGTTCGCCAATCAGGCGACTGACTGGGCTGCAACATTTTTCTCTTAGTGTAAAGGCTTATTGCCATGTATTGAACAGCAATCGGAGTGGTCGAACGTGAAATCAATGAACCTCAAAAAATTGTCCATAAAAGGTGCCGATAACAACTCGAAGGTTGCCCGGTTGCCCGGTTGCCCAGTTGCTATTGTTGCCATTGTCGTTGTTGCTGTTGCTGTTGCTGTTGCTGTTAGCCTTGCTGCTGTGCTTGTGTTGCATGTGCATTTTCAATTGAAATTGTTTTTCCATAATTATTTCGGACTTGTTGTCGTCGCACAGGTGAAAAAAGTAAGGCAAAACCAACTCCACACACACATACACACACACACAGTAAAAAACAACAAGTGTATTGCGCTTGCCAAATAAATAAAGGATGGAATATTTTGCAGTCTGGCGAAGTCAACGTTTGAATGCATGTATGCATGTATATATGTAATTGAATTTTGTTTTTCATTTCCCATTTTCCATATTCCGAAGCAGACTTACACTGTACTTCTGTATTATATGACAAGCCGACAAATAGTGCTCTTTGAACTTGTTGCAAGTTAAAGTTAAAAAAGGAATCTAAAATTGTGTAGGATTATTTCAAAACTAAATGACTAAAAAGATGGAAAAACACCACAAGCATGTTTGGTACATTATAGGTACAATTGTACCAAACACACATGCCCGATTGTGTTCACCCTAATCGAGTTTTATGCAATACAATTCCATTTCATTTTTGGCGAGCGATAAGAAATGGCTTTGCTTATTTGTAATGCACACGTAAACATAGAGTCAGATAAAAACGAATCCACCTGTGCAACTGGCTGGCAACTGGTTTGAAACCTAAAAGGTAAATGATTCATGGTTTTTTGTTTGTTTGTTTCTTCGATGCGTTCTTAATTGAAACAGTGAAAGAGCAAGCAAACAGAGAGTAAAAGAGAAAATGAATATAACTTGAGACATTTCTCATATGCAATCCCCTCTGCCCTTTCTAGCCACCCACTTCTTGTCCTTCGTCCAGTGAGTATCCGTTGAAACAGAAAAACTGAACACAGCGCGCATATCTTACTCGAGTTTATTTACTTTGCAGCAGTTGCATGGCACACTCCATGTGTCATTTTTATCGCTTCAACCACCCCCCCACCACCCAAACGACGCCCCCTTTATTCCAGCACTCCCTCCCTTTTGGAGTCGTCCAAGTGCAGCAGCAGCATAAAATTTCCAACTGCAGTTGTCGTCGTCGTCGTTGTCGTTGCTTTTATGACTCAGAAGTACTTTACGCAGTGATTGAGTTGACAGGCCGCAAAAGCAGCAAGACTTGAACGCACACACACACACACACACACACACACAGGCAGTCTGTATGCGTGTGCGTATTTGGTTTACGTGATTTGTGACCCACAATCGTCGTAAGCTTCCAAATGACAGCCAGCAAAATGTGCAATTGGCAACCGTAGCCAAAAAAAAAAAAAAAAAAAAAAAACAAGAATACACTAAAATCTCACATTGAATTTATATCCAAATTTATTTTCTTTCGATTTTTTTTTTTTTTTTTTTTGTTTGTTCGCACAAAATGTTTTATTTAAAAATGTTAGGCATTGCATTAGAGTTCAAGAGTTCAAGCATGTGCATTGATTAAAGAAACTAAGCTAAAGAAAAAAAAAACTATTATTATATAGTAAATAAGTTCTTTAAATAATACTTAAAGTCAGAAATTTATAAAAAAAAAAAACAAAATGCTGCAGCAATTAGGGCAAAAATATATTTGATATGCTTGAAATTGTTCGAAAACTTGCACAAAAAACTTATAAAAAGCAGTTTAAAACATTTGTCTCAAGTTTCCAATCACATTTATAGCACATTATTATTTGTATTTTGTAGCTTTGTCTTCTTTTGAACACTAGTTTTGTTATTTTTTAATGGCGCTTCGCTCATTTCTCATGCTATTTATGCAAATGCAGCAAAGCATTTCCCAATAAAAGGCATTTCGTATAATCCAACTAAGTTAAGCTTATTGAAAACATAAAAAAAAACACCGAAACGAACGCACTAAAAGATGTTTTAAAGAGCGTTGCCCAGTTGAAATTAAAATTTGTTTGAGTTGAATGTTAAGTAACGTTCGAAAGAGGAAAGCCATATAACACTTTTGACCCCATTTAATGCAATTTCAAACACGTTTGCGTGTCGTTAAATTCATAGAAAATCAACTTTATACTATATTTATACTATATATATATATATATTTATGTGTTGTCAAACAGCTTTAATTTGTGACTTGTATAAAAGTGTCAGAAGTTTGAGGCACACCTGCGGAAAGAGCAAAGTGTATTATAAAACAGACTTTAATTATATTTCATAAATTATATATGCACATGAATAAACATGCATATGTATGTTTGTATGCATGTAGGTAACAGTAAAGCCACAATACCACCCCTCTCCGCCCTGCTCTTGGCCATGTGAAAAACCACAGCAATGGGAAAACTCCCATACTCAACTGCAACTGCTCTCTATTTGGGTGTTCAGTTGTGTTGCTATTGTAATATTTCTCTTATTTTTCGCATAAATTTACATTAATTTATGCAATTGTTTTGTTGCCGTTACTGCGTTTTTCCTTATTTTATCGCCTTTTTATTGCCATTTGTGTTTTTTTATTGAACACTTTGTGACATTTTACGATTTTCAAAGTGAAAGGTACATATTTGGTAAATTGCCATGAAAAAGAAGGCGGCAAGCAATCAAATGCACGACTTTCAAATACCCAGCAATACTGTGCGTACAACTTGTTTAAGAAGTATTCGTTTAAAGTTTGAAACCAACAGCTGCGACATTGTTTTTGTCTATGACAAAGTCCAAACACACACATCGAGTACATATGGAGTCAGGTAGGTATTGGTTTTCTCGTTCCTGCTCTTTGGTTGCATTGTACCCACAAAAACAAAAAAACCATTTGAACTGGTTTCCTTGGGTTTTTGCTTGCTTTTAGGAAAAAAAAAAGAGAGAGCCCAACATGAAATGGAAAAATGTGCACGTACTTTTCGTACAGACTGTTAAACATTAATGGAAAAAAAAAAACAAAGCTGAGCTCGTTTGTTGCCCATTGTTATTGCACTTTCGAATGGTTCAAATGCAAGGGCAGGAAGTTAATTTTCATGATCTTAACGAAACAGCATACACAAATCGTTAGTAAGAAAGTATACTTATAATATATATTCTAAAACTACTCTACTCTACTCAGCATTTCGGTAGTTACATAATAATAATAATCGCTTGAAACTGTCAAAGGGGCAAAACCGGAACAAAGAAACGTTTATGAATGTCAAAAGCAGGTCCGGAAAGTGTGAGTGAAAAGCGCAGCAGTTGGCTTGCCTCTCCTCTCTCCTCTCCTCCCCTGCTTCATCTCCTCCCCCAGCGGTATTTGTCATTTAGCATTTGGCCTTAGTTGATTTTACGCTAATTTTGGTACGTGCAATGAATTTCAAAGGAATATACATACATATTTACCATAAACTCTCTTGCTTAACGTGCAATTCCCATACATAAGTATGCTTTGGCTATATATATATATATACTTCTTTGGGTGTGTGTGTGTGTGTGTTTTGTGCAGTGTATTTTTGGGTGGCATTTGCATGCGAAAAGTCAACACAATTAAAAATGGGCAAAAGAAGAAGAAGAAGAAGGCGAAGTTGAAGTCTGCAAGTCAAAGTCGTAAAGTCGCAAAGGTAAACAGACCAAAAGAAATTGGCTCTTTGCCAGCTGTGCGGCAGCTTCAGAAATTAACACAAAATATGGGCGACCAAGCTGCCAAGCTGCCGTGAAAACGAGCTGAATTGGGGGAGGAGGGAGGAGGGAGAAAGAAGTGGGGGTTGGGGACAGTTGGCAGCTGGTGCTGCTGCACTCAATTTGAATTTAAAACGTCATAAAGCAAATAAATATTTTTGTTCATAAAGTCGAACGGAAATTGATTTCAGCTCTTTTGCAAATTGCAAACGTTTTTTTTTTATCGTTTTTTATTTTCGTCCCCTTCTATGCAAGCTATCTATTTGCAATGGGAATCCAACTCGGACAGTGCTTTTTGCTTGCGACTTTAATGTATTTATGTATGTATATATATATATATATATATATAAGCAAACTAGTTAAGAAGTAAGCTGCAACGAATCGAAAACCCAAAGGCGGAACGGAAGCATGCAACAGAAGTTTCAACGAATCATCGATCAAGTTTTGGGGTCGAGCTTACCTCGCTGTCATCAGATGATGTTGCGGCTGTTGTGGTTTCTGTGGTTGTTGTTGCAAGTCTTATGAAAACTCTGAAAGAAGCAAAAGAAAATTCTTAAGTTAGAAATTGTTTATTAAATAATATAGAAGTTTGGTAATTTATATTTTGAAAATGGCTTAAAAACTTTTAAACATACAAAAACTCTCATCAAAGAAACCAAAACAGAAATCTACTTGAAGCTCTTCTAGCAAAAAAAAACTTTTGTCTCTTTGTCTTACATAATATCATAATATCATTGCAAACTTCTATTAACTTTAACTTGATCCTTGCTACAGCTAGTAGCTTGCACCTGAACTCAACCCCATTGCGAATGCAAAGGCGTGTTCTCTTGCACCGCAACATAATGTTGCAAGTGTTGAATGTGAAGTGGGGAAAATTTTTGCGACTGGCTCAAATGTGCGGCGCAACGAACGAACGAAAAATAAGAGAAAAAAAAAAAAACAAACGTAACAAACCATAAAAATCCGCACATAAATTTTATAGAGAAGCAGCAGTGAACAGCTAACAGCTCTAGCAGCCAAACAGCCAAACAGCTGGCAACCCTGGCAGCCAACATACGCAAATGCAGTGCTCAAATTTATGGCCAAGCATTCGCAGGCTAAAGCAAACTAAAGCGGCGAATGGCTGACACACAGACTGAGACAGAGCCAGAGACAGAGACTTCTCCCAGCGACTTCTTCGCTCAAACGCGTCTCAAAATGTGGCGAATAAATTACAGCATCATTTGCAGCTACCGCTACTAACAAAAGAAAAATGTATATCAAAAAAAAAAATAAATAGAAACTCAGCTTAAGACATGCAATCGATCAAGGTCTCAAGAAGAAGAGGTCAATCAATGGAAGTGAAGTAGAATCAGTTTGATAAGCAGATCGATACAAATCGATTACCGATAACACAATAAGTATCGACCGAACAACAAAAGGATCTCCCTTTGCAGAAATGGCAAGCAACAGTGAAGCTTCGAGAATGTCAGAAGGGGAGGCCCCTTTTGGTACAGTCAAACTTTCTGAAAATGCTTTGCACTTGGACTATAGTATATTTGCAATTCGAAACTAGCTGAAGCCATCGAAAGTCAGTGCACTTTATGGCAAATACTTAACTATATTTGAGCATGTGTGTGTGTGTGTGTGTGTGTGTGTGGATGGACGAGTGTATTAGTGCAATAAAAACGGTTTGCGCACTTAATTGACTGTGAAATGTGCAATCTTCAAGTTAATAATCGGCTAGCAAATTGTGTCTGGCGCTCAAAACAAGCGTAACAACAACAAAAACAACACAAACAACAATAGCAACAACAACTAATAGATGACTACTACTACAACATGTTTACAAGCCGCAACAAAAACACAAGCAACAACAGCAATAACCTAGCCAACACACATACATACGTACATACGTCTGCCAGCCAAGAACAATGTGGCGTATGCGTAACGTTTGCATAAAAACAATACGCAAACAAGACGAAACATAACCGACAGCAACAACAACAACAACAATTGCTACATCAGTTCATCAGTCAAGCGCAAAAACGCAAACCACTCGAGAAATGGCATATGAAATTGGAGTTTGGCATCGAAGGCAAAATAGATGCCGCTTTGTTGTTGTTGTTGCTGTTGAATGTATATTTAATCATCAACATAAAGAAAAACATTACAATAACAATAACGAACGCATATATTTATATATAGTTATAAAATTAATTTTAGCTTTTTCTTTTTGTTTTGGAATATAGTCAGCGTGACTAAAAAGCACAGACGAGACTGGTTGGATTAAGTTGCAGTTGCAGCTGTGATTCATAGCTCTATTGTTGATGGACTCATTGCTCTTTGTTGTGGCCAGCGAAGTGAATCATTAACCACAGCAACAACAACAACAACAAGTATCTAAATCATTCAACTTAGCTTGATATTATAATTGCAGCATTGAAGGATAACAAAACACAAGTTTTTGATATGATTATTAGCTAACATTTAAGCGCATCTTTTGCTAAGACGTGTGTTTTTTTTTTTTCGTCTTTTTCAACACTAGCCGCTGTGCAAATACATGAACAAAAACACTCATCATCATAATTGGTAAACACTCGAGAGGTTTATGAACCCAACAAGCCAACAACCAAAGCTAAACATGAAAAATAAAAACAGCAAAAAAAAAACAAGACAAAACAAAAACACTTATAATTACCTTGGCTTTAGTTTATTGCTGTGTTTTTACTATGAATCATTGGCAAGCTGTATTTAATATATACCAAAAGCATCGATTAATGTTATTATGAAAACGCAATGAATTTTACTAGCTAATTGATTTTGAGTTCAAAAGCAGCTTGAAGTCACAGCTGGTGGAAAATGAACGCGTCCGAATGAGGGCAGCAGCTGACTCTGCGCTCCTTCATATGTGCATGTGGTCCAGTTCTACACAGAGAGAAAAGAAACTATTCTATGATAGTTTTTTTTTTCTCTTTTTATCTCAGTTGTACTTTCTTTGAGTGTATATTCATCTACTATGCTTGCAAACAAAAGCTTACACAAACAACACACACACACACACACACACACACACACACGCATAGACATGCATGTTGAAGCATGTGTAGAGTACCTTTGTTTGCTTCACAGCTATTCTCTCGCTCGGATGCCCACTGGCCATAGCAAATCGGTTTTCAAATGCAATAAAGCGTGATTTACCTCGAAACTGAAGCGTGAAGCGAGCGGGCAAACAACAACAACAGCAGCAGCAAACGAGTGTTGCAAAATCTTCACGTGAGTTTTGTTGGATGGCTTAGAGAGAGAGAGGGGAAACAACACGATGACAAAGCACAAATGGATTCTTCTACTTGTTGGCAAAGCGTCTAATTGATGCAATTAACAAAACGAGCTATTCGCCAAATGGGCAAAGCATGCAAAATTGAATAATAAACATTTGAATATTTAAAATATTCACTTCACAGTATCTGACAAATGTCAGCAGATCACATAATATACATGCTATATAAACGAGCATTTAAATGCACAATTGATTTCAATTTAAATGGGCAAGTGCATTGAATAAAATATGAAAAAATTTACTTAAAAACAAACAGAAATTTCAATTTTGTATTTCGAGAGGCCGAAAACAATTCGATTCGATTGAGAGCAGAAGTGGGGCGTGTTTGAAGTACGAGTTCATCGTTCAACATCATCGATGACAAGATGCAGATTGTCACAACAGCAACAACAACAAAATGTTCCCTATCTCTCTGTCTCTGTCTCTGTCTCTTTTTCCTCCCACTGAGCTCTTATCTCGGCGTCTCGCTTATCGCATAGACTAACTGAAACAGAGAGAGGGTTGGTAGGGAGGTAGAGGTGCAAAGGGAGACTGAGAGGCAAAACATGCACAAAGTGCGCCCCGCTTATCAGGCTTATCATGCGTAAATGATAAATGGAATTGAACACAGTTTTTTTTTGACTGTTGTTTTGTTTGTCATTGTTCTTGTTGTTGTTGTTACTGCTGCTGTTGCTGTTGTTGTTGTGCAGCAAGCGTGTTGCGGCTTTGGTTTGGTTTCTAACCATAAAAGGTTTAGATACTCTGTGACTTGCCCGAATCTGTACCTCCACGGTTTTCTATTTGCTCAACTTTATTTCATTTGTTCGTTTGCATTACAAAAAAAACGAAGAAAAAAAAAAGTACAGCAGACAAACGAATAAACAAAATTGCAACAGCAACAAAATCTACAACAATTAGATAGATAACATTATGGCCAGACACAGACACTCCGGGGACCCCAACATGGCCATGTGACATGAATTGACAAAATGTTAAAGGCACAGAGTAAGTGAATGAGACGGCCAAACCAGCAAAGTAGATGGTTGGATTCGCAAGGCCAGTCGGTCAGTGTCAACTGAGGAAAGCTGTATATTCGCCTTTTTCTAGTCCATGATAAGTTTGCTATAGGCAAGCGCCTATTTGACAAAGTATTTGAAAAAAAAAAAAGAAAAACAAGTTTAATCAATATTTAGATTTTTGATTGGACAGCACGCGGACATAAATTGATATGAATAAGTGGGAAAAAGCGATTTATGATTTGATTATTTTATGATTGATTTAGTGTGGCAACATCCTAACAAGAATTTGACAACATTATCAAATGGAAGTAGAGAGAAGAAAAACGTTAAACCGCATAACATGGCCAATTTGCATAATGATATGGCAAAAGTTGAGTTCGTTTATAAATTGGTATGCAATTAAATTGCTTGCAACTGCAACGGCAACGGCAACGACAACGACAACAACAGCCAACGGAACATAATTCAATCAAATGGCAAAACAAATTGTTTTATTTCTTTATTGTTGCTGTTGCTGTGAAAAACGAGAGCGTTCAAATGAATCGGGCCAAAATACAATCAGGCAGCATTATTAACATAACCATGAACATTGCCAGATAATACGAATGGAAAAATGATATACTATATATGTATATATATATATAGTGTGCATATCAATTAAGTATGTCGAGTGCAAGTTGTTGTTGTTGTTGTTGTTGTTGTTGTTTTTACTCTTGCATAATGCGCGCTGAGAAAGCGAAAAAATAATTAATTAACAGCAAACATACACTTGGCAAAAAAAAAGAAGTTTCTCTTTTAATCACATGTATATATTGAACTGGGTTTTCCTTCATTTTTTCAAGTGTAGTAAGAACAAAGGTGGTAAAAGAAATTACTTGCATTCGAGTGCAGCGAAAAGAAATGACTTTAAAACTGCGAATTATTTTACTTACATTCGGTCAATGGCAATTAACCCTTCTATTAAATTGGCGTATGCAAGTGTGTGTGTGTGTGTGTGTGTGTTGCCTCTTTGATCGCAAGTTTCATATTAATAGATTACATGCACCAATGCCAATTACCAAAAATGCAAATTCCCTAGCCATGCGGGGTGCTCAAGGGGCAGGGGCTGATGCTAGACGATGCGACAGCAAACAAACAAACAAACAGTTTGTCAAAATGAAGTGAAACATAACCACAGCGAGACAGTGCAAACACACAAACAGAGAGAGGGAGAAAGAGAGCGAGAGTTGCCCCCAAAACACACTGCACCTTATACTTCTGGGTGTGTGTGTGTGTGTGTGCGTCTCGGGCAAATGAAATGTAATTGAAGTTGAAACAGTTGAGCCAGTAAATTGTGTGCTCTTTATAACAAAAAACAACAAGTCAAACAGATATGCACGACTTAAAGATGATCTGCTATTAAAGTTAACATCTTTACAGAGTGTTTACTGTATCAGTTTCCTGGAACCAGAGTATAAAACAACATTGAATTGCATTTTATTTATTGTTGTTGGCGTTATGCCATATTATGCCAAGCCCACAAACAACTTGACTACGCCACCTGCTGTCTAAAGTCTGCACTAATATGCACCGTTACATGTCGATTGTGTCTCTGTGTGTGTAACTGTAAATGCAGAATGGGATGAATGACATGAAATGAATTGTGACATTTATGCAATTGCATTGCATTTTCATTGACGTTTATCTCTGACAGAGCAAAAGAGAACGAGAGAGAGAGAGAGTGAGCGAGAGCACTTGGGTCAGGGTCACATGTCAAGGCACATATGAAGGCAGCTCGTTTGGCCAAATGTCAATTTTTATCCGTCTTGTAGGTCAATGCAAATTATAAAAATTTATAGGCATAGCCGCAAAGAGCAAGAGAGCGAGGGAAAGAGCGCAAAACTTTATTACTAACGTTTGCTTTTTCAGTTTTACAGCACTTCTGCTTTATCTGCTTCATCTTTGCCTTCTTGTTGCTTGTTCATATCAACCACATTTCGGGTGACTTTATTGCTGATGCGGCGACAACAAAGCCCAAGAACCAGGAACAACAACAACACCAACAACAACAACAACAGCATAGTTACATAACTATAAAAAATAACTCACATTTTCAGTGCCTAGACTTCTTGCTCTGTGATTCACCTGCCCCTCCCTCCGTCGCCCCTTGTTTGGTTTTTGTTTTGCCTGTCTTCACAGGCTCTTTTTCTCTAGGGGGGGGGTTGCTAGAACAAGTTGCAACATTGCTGCAACAAAATTGTGCGGCAAGCGGCAAGCGGCATGCAATTTGCTGACTTACACAGCAAAAAAAAGTGCATACGCAGCTTACACTGTGCCAAAACTGAACCATGCAAACATCAAAAGGAAATGTATAGATAAAAATATACGTTTTTTTTTTGCTCAGTGTATCGAACATATGCGCCTCTAAGGCCCAGCCGTGCATGGCCCCTAGTGCAATTTGCCTATGCAAGTTGCAAATGTTGAAAAATCTCAGAATGAGAGCGAGAAATTTACAAAACTCCACAAACACACACACACACACATAGGAGTGTGTTGTTTATGACTGTGTGTGTGTGTGGGTGTGTGGGTGTAAGTCAACGTTATCCTGGCACTTTTGTTGGCTGCTGTGGGCCTCCTGGGAATTACCTTGGTTATTGTTTCAACATTTTTATCTGGCCCGAAAAACGAGACAGTAACCGGAGAAATGTAAAACTGAGAACCTGCCAGCGTACCTGACAAGCGACACACAGATGCTAGGTGGAAGAGAGGGAGAGATGGAGAGGTTTGGATGAGCAGGAAAAGCTAGAAAGCAAACATACACATACACATACACATATTTGTATGTATTTCACGAGTGCGTTTGTGCATAAATCCCAATTTAATCCATCCGGCTTTTGGCTTGTACATTTTTCGACTCAACTCAACTCGACTCATGTGGATTTCCCTTTGTCCTTTTCTACTTGCCTGTTTCCTGTCTCTCTCTCTCTCTCTCCTTCTCTTTATCCTCTTGTTCCCTTTGCTAATTCTCTTACATAATTACCTGTTTAGATTAGGACTTGAATCGAGTTTTAGGATTTAATAAGGCAAATCGATCTTGTAAGTGTTAAAAATGACATAAAGAAATATTAAATAATGCTTTGTCTAATCAAATGACAAATGCTTAGTAACTGTTAAGTGCGTGCAGGGTATCGGAAAGTCGACTTGCCTGCTCCTTTTGTTGCTTACCGTTATTTTTTGCAACATTGATTCTGCATCTGCACCTGAGAAACCAACCCAAACCCAAACCGAAACAGAGACAGAAACAAAACTGACCTGACGACTATACTGTCTCTGTTTCTTGTTTCTTCTTCTTCTTCTTCTTTTTTGTTGTTGTTGCTTTCTGTTCATATGTGTATAGTTTTGTTGCAAGTATTTTTTTGGCTTTTTTTTTTGTATGTTGCTGCTGCTGGGCTACAGCACTCCCCAGGGCGCAACTGCAGAATTGTGAAATTGTAAAAACTGTTTCGGTTGTGCCGCATTTTTAGTTTTTATGTTAAATGTGTAATGTTTAATGGGTTCAGGGTTCTGGGGGCCGCTGTCTGATTCCCTCACCTGGCCACACTTCCTGTCTCTGGCTCTAGCTGCTGACCACACATTCTTATCAGCACTTAAGCTGCTGCATTTCAAAACAATAAAGCTGATTAAGCTTCTTTATTATTGGCTTAAGCTTTAACTTTCAGTTGATATGCAAATAATATCTCATTCCTGGCAAAGCTTCTGCTATGAAATGGAATTGGAACTGCCAAGAGAGAGAGAGAGAGCGCAAAAACTAAGAAGAACTTTGCAAAAATCACTGATGTTGAAGGCTAAACAGGAAGAGGCAGAGACACACAAGGACACACAAGGCCGAAGTATCAGAAGATGCGGGGTGGAATGAGAATAAAAAGGAAAAAATAAAAAGCAAACAGCTGCTGTTTTTGTCACTTTGTCCTTTTGCTCGATACAAGATCGCCTCTGGTACCTGGCTGCCAATTGCTTGAGAGCGAGCAAAGGAGAGAGAGAGAGAGAGAGAGGGTGAGAGAACCTGACGCAATTCACGAAATTAGCATAGACTCGACAGGAGCAGGGGGTAGAAAGAGGAAGAGCAAGGAGTGGCCTGATAAATATACATACAAACGAAATATTGCAAACAGAGTATTAAAAATTAGATCGCAATGCTGAAGCCAAAATAAATGAATATCGATATCAAGCAAATATATACAAAGAAAAATAATATGATATGAGCTGGTATTAAAGTCCAAGTATTGTAATTGTATACAAATATAGCAAAGAAACTGCTCTAAATACTTGGATAGCATTTCTCAAATCAACATAGCCAATAACAATAAAGAAAATCATAAATTTATAAACAAATTAATCTCAAATCTTATTTTATATTAAGCAACTTTTACACACACAAACATAGATTTCCATTTCATAGCACTCCCAGAAAAAAAAAAAAAACACAAAAACAAAGCTTTAGAGCTTTCCATGCATGCTCGAACATGTCTATGTAAGGGGTTCCCATAGTGAAAGTTCTCGTTGCGAGCTGCGTTTTGGTTATGTTGCTGTTGTTTCTCTCTCTCGCTCTATGTATTGTTTTGTTTTTTAGACATGCAGCGACGTGTGACGACGTGACGTAGCGTACAAACATGTCCGTACATGTCCATGCAAGCATTGCACAAAACTATCGAACCCCCTGCCCCGCTCCACCTTCGCCCCACCCACAATCGAAACTTACCTCACAACTATTTTCCGTTTATTTTGATAATCCAGTTTTGTTTGCTTCCGATCAACTTTCAATTAGTTCTTAATACTTTTGCTTGACATACAACACTTGAAACAGCAACAACAACAAAAAAAATAAATAAACATACACAAAAGCTTTTAAACACACACAAATAAAATGTATTTGCCAAACTTGCGAAATTTTAAGGCGTCGATTTTAGCCGGCTTTTCATTTAACACAACTCACGAATTATGCTCCCGAAAGAATAAAAACAAAACAAACAGATAAAAAAGGGATCGCAGCTACTATCGAAAAGAAGACGACGACAACGACGACGACGACGACGATGAGGAAACACCTGCAGTAAGGCACAAACTTGAAAATGCCGCCGCGACTGCGCAAGCGTCGCAGTGTGTCGGTATGCGTATGTTTGTAGGTAGTTGTTGTTGTTGTCGTTGATGTTGTTCACATAGTAAATATGTTAACGTGTAATAACTTGTATTGGGCACTTAATAACAACACAACTCACAATCAAACGATCAAAAAACGCAAGCGTTTAAGTAAAATTATTATAATAACAACAATAACACGAACGAGTATTGTTAACGAACGTTAAAACAAGAAAAAAAAACGGAAGAAATACGCCAAAACACGACCGACAACGAAGCAAACTGTCGTCGCTTGCAGAAAACTCGAACTGACGATCGTGTGTGACCCTGATAACGTAGCACTAAAAAGCCACTGCAAGAGACAAACACATACCAAAAAATACTAGCAAATATCAGTTGTACAAAATACCAGGCAGACTACAGTGATATCGATAGGCATACGATCGATAGTAGCTAATAATAAACAGCAGCAAAATACCAAAATTTTTAGCTTTCTAAGCATTAAAGAGATTTTAAAATATCTTTTCTCCGACAGCAAATGACTGTTTACAAGAACTTAAAAAATGTTTGGCTCCCGCGCGCATGATATATTTTTGCTGCTGGCTATCTTTAAATTAAGCGCCACGGTCGCACTACTTTCAATACCGTATGGTAAGCCAATATCGTAACAGTATTTTTGCCACCAACAACAGCTGTCGGTTAAACAGCTGATAATTTCATTACCAACTCCACAGCAGTGTGACCAAATGCAAGTAATCAAAGCAACTCTGCCGCTTCAGTTGTTAGTGACGCCCGCGCTCAAAATTAAAGCTAAATTTGCAATAAATCAAAATGTCGTATTATAATTTTCCGCGAGTGCACAGCTACATAGCAAATTTGTGTGCATCGAATGAAGAAGTGTGCCAACTATTCAGTCAATTCGAGAAGGCATTAAAAGTAAAAGAAGATCTTAGCATTGTCCAGAGTCGTACGTTTACCGTTACACACACACATACATGCAATAACAGTTAAGGTTTTTTCTTTTACAGAGGCGCTAAAAGATAGGCAAAACTTGGAACTGGATTTAATGTTGTTGCGCAAAGCAGAAAATGTTAAACAACAAATGCAACAGCAAATTAACGGCGTTGAAAGTATGCTAATGGTGTCGTACGATCAACTTCTGGAATTGGGCAATCTACTTAACGATGATAGGATCAAGAATATGCTGCGTTTTGGTGTGTTGCGCAAACAAATCGAAGTTCAAGAGAAACTCAATCGCATTGAGGCGCAGCAAGTTGCCGACATGCAGTACAAGGCGTCCATGGAAAGTCGCACAGTTGGTAAAGAACAACAACAATACTGTAACCAAATAGAATTCTCTTCGTAATCATAACTTCTGCTGCAGTGCAAGAGTTTCGCAAATGGCAGCGCGCCTTAAAGGCAGCCGAAGATCGCT
The DNA here is from genome assembly GCA_035044725.1 of Scaptomyza caliginosa. Taxonomy (NCBI): domain Eukaryota; kingdom Metazoa; phylum Arthropoda; class Insecta; order Diptera; family Drosophilidae; genus Scaptomyza; species Scaptomyza caliginosa. Next base: position 808,005 of record JAWNNR010001065.1, on the reverse strand, counting down.
ATGCGAGAATCCAATTGGAAACCGCTGAGTGCAACAATCAGTGGCGCATCAAAATCGATAGGGTAACAAAGCTACGCAACCAGAAGATTGTGGCCCTGCTGCAGATACGCAAGCAGCTTTTAGAGGTAAGCTAGATGCAAAGGCTTTACTTTTCATTCAAATATCTTTACTTGCAGCTTGAGGCGCCACCCGAGCAGCGAGAACTAAAGGAGAAAGCTGTTATGCAGCGTGACAAACAACAAAAGCCGCTGGCCTTTCAAACAGCCATCGATTTTCTAGAGAATTATCCCATTGCAGAAACGGTCAAGGATGTGCTTATGCCCATTGCGGAAAAGGATGAGATTGCGGCACCATTGCAATCCATACTGGTAATTAATCGTCCGCAGGATACGACCAATGAAGCGAAACCAATGAAGCAAGTGCAATTTGCACCATTGCCATCGCCCATTCATGTGGAAGCGTCCGCAGAGAACAAGGATGAGCCTGTATTCGACATGGACATGCCAGAGGAGCTATCCGAGTCGGAATCCGAACAAGTCCAAGAACACACTGTGCCAGCATCAACTAAAGATTTTCCAGAGCGTGCCATTGTTGAGCATGTGGAAATTTTACCATCATTACAGTTGTCAATGGAATTTCCCACATTGTCCAATCAGAATCTAAGTTTTAAAGACATATTTCCATCCAATGAATCCAAGCCTGTTGAAAGTGAAGATAACAAATTGGATGACTACGAAAGCAACAGCGACAGTAACTGCGAAATGACTTCCACAAATACGCAAAACAATACCAACCATCCACCAATGGAGAATGATGATGCTGTTAAAGACAATGTGAATGACATTGAAGATTTGAACGATAGTATGGATTTTCCAGGACCGAGTCGATCGAATCAGAACAATGATTTTTTTCTCTTTCAATTTGATGAGAATAGTGCAGATCAAACAAATATTCGTCGTTCCTATGATCTGTGAACTATTTTAAATTTTATATTCCTGTTTCTTACTACTTTGTAATAGATTTTAAGCAACATCATTTGTTAAACATTACTTTTCAAGTTAAAAACCATTTAAACGCAACGTTTCTTCTCGCTTATCGTAACGGTATTATTTTGTTCAGCTGTAACTCGAGCAGTTAGTATCTTGAAAGTAACAAGACTGCGGTCACACCGGCAGCAGTTCGTGGCGCCAGACAAAATTTAATTCAAACAAATAAGATTTAAAAGGCAAAATTCAATACAAGCTGAAATGTATAATGTTTAATCAGAAAAGAACAATTCTTTTAACTGTTTTCAATGCTTTTGTTTAAAAATCCATATTTTCCTTCCCCCTGTATCTAGCCAAAAGAAACTAAGCAAACGAAAATAAATCACATTTTGTTATACATTTGTTTTGTGTTTGTTTTATTCTTTTTTTTGTTTGTTTGTTTGTTTTGTTGTATTTGTTTTCTTTGCTTTTTAATATGTTGTATTTAATTTTATATTATTATTTGTAAGCTTACAACTTAAGGCATAAAGTTACAAACTAAAACTTACGAGCTATACATCATTTTTTTTTTCTTTTGCCGTATTGGTTTTGTTTTTTATCAGCATATTGTTTATATTTATTATGGTATTGATTTATGTATATATATATATTTTGCATAATATGGTTTTTGTTTTTTCTTATCATCATTCACTTTCGGTTTTTCTTTGCTCAAATAGAAAACCGAACTAAACAAAAAATATATTGAGAAAAAAAAACTATCGACTTTGTTAACATTGTTGTTGTTATTGTTATTAATTTTAATACATATATATATATATATATTTTTTATGTTTGTTACACATACATTTTCATTTTTATCTGCTGTTTTGTTTTTTCCATGATTAATGCAGCTTTTCTTGTTGTTCTTTAAAATTCGGTTATTTATTAGGTTTTTGGGTTGACATTTCACATATATATATAAATATATATACACATACACACATATACATATATTTATATATGTATAAGTAGTTAAATATGATCCTGGAATTTTGGATTCGTTGTTGTTTTTTTTTTTTTTTGTTTTGTTTTTATTTTTCTGAGGCGACTCTGTCCCTAGTTCAGTGAGTAGAATATATGCTCCAATGGATCTAACTAATATGGATATATGCTGCATATCTGTATAAATATATATACATACACATACACACACGCACATCAACTTACACATACTTATACATATATATATATATATATATATTTTTATTGTTGTAGCATTTTTCTTTTTTATATTTGTTATTATTATTTCACTCTCTCTCAATGCATTTTTATAGATACATATAGTCCATATAGAATGTGTTTATAGAATATTATGCATTTATATATATATATATCTGTATATATTTTCATAAAAAAAAAATCGGGACTTGCTCTTAGCTTATTGATGCTGCCGCATTGGCTAACAGCCCTTGCAATAGAGTTGCATATCTGTGTATATATTTGTATTTGTATTTTTTTAGATTTTATATGTATATATATGATCAGATCCGTTGCCGTCACGTCGCGTTTCATTGAATTTGTTGTTTACATACATATATAAATATATATATATTTTATTTATAGTATAAGTATTTATTCATATTTATACACACATAAGTTTCCGTTATATATTTTACACATTTTTCAGTTGAATAAGTCTTAGCGTTTGTTGTTTTTTGTTTAATCCATTTTTTTTTTGTTTCTTCTCATTTAGTTACATTGTGTATTAAAAATATTTTATTTTGTAAATGGTTTTTTTTTATTTTTATTATTTTATTTCATTCTCCGCCTTGTTTGCTGCATGTAAAAAATAAGTTAAAAAAAAACATAAACAGTAAAATAGCTAAACACTAAAACTGTTGTTTTATTTCTTTCTTATTATTTGTTGTAAGACATATGTTTTGTTATATAAAAAAATATGCATATGTATATAATAGTTGTAATCATAATCATAATCATAATCATAATCATATATATATATATATATATTGTATATATATATACACACATATATATTTAGGTATACATTAATAGATTTTTTGTATTTTTTGTTTGTTTTTTAGTTCTTTTTTTTAAACTTACATAATCATTATTATAATTAAACGTATATATATAATTTTTTTTCTTTCTCAATAGCATTTAGCATATATATATATATATATATATTCATAATTGCATACACACATACATAAAGTGTATATGTATTCATAAGTTTATTTAAAAAAAAAACAATAATTTTTATAAATTAAAACTTACACATAGAAAATAGCAAAAAAAAAAATGTATTTAACTTGATACAAAAAAGTAGTTATGGTTTTTAGGCTTACAAATAATGTTTAGATTTTTTGTTTGTTTGTTTTTATGAAATTTACACAATATTGTTTAAATAAATGGTTTTGCAAGTGTCCTATATCTAATATATATGTATAATTACGTGTTTTTTCATGTATTTATGATTATTTCTTGTGTTTTTTTTAAAGATTTTTGTTTCTTTTTCTAAGAACAGCCCAACAGTGTTTTTTTTTTCTTTACTTTAAAGTTTTAAATATATATATATATATAATTTTTTACTTGTATTTATATATATTTGTTATAGTTTGTATCTGGTATTTTGTTTTTAAATATACATATATTTCTTTTCTTAAATTTTTTGTCACTACATTTTACTTTTCACTTATTTTCGACTCAAGTTTTGAGGTTAGGTTAACGCTTGGTTTACAGCAAAATGCTCGTAACTATGGTCTAAGTAGTAGAGTTGCCAACGTACAGAACAATAACAGAGAAAGCGAAAAGCTGCAGAAGAGAGGGCGAACTATTACACTGATCTCAAAAGTTGTCTTGTCAAGTAGACGCGTCAAAGCAAACATACACACGCACACACACACACACACACGCACACACACAAACTTGCTTAAGCTTTTCACTTCTAACTACAGTTGTATATTTAAATAATTTCTCTCATTTAAGGACGTGCGTACATTGAGTGTGTGTGCGTGCGTGTGGCGTGCCTAATGCTAATCGGTCTTAGCGTATGTGTGTGTGTGTGTGTGTGTGTGTGTACAAGTGCTTGTGCTCTCACTCTCTCCTTCACGCTTTCGCTGTGTGTATTGAGAAACAGGCGCTTTCAACATTTACAATTTTACTTGATTAAGTTATGTTGTGTTCCTTAATAGTTATAAATATACACCAACTTAAGCATATACTCTTTTTTTGTCATTGTTTTGTTTTTCATAATGTTGCTTGCTTTTGCAGGTGTTATGTGCCTGCCAATATCAATAGATGGCGTTCTCTGTCTCTTTAGTAGTAGCCATGTCCAGGAGCTGGCCCGCTGGCATAATGATGCGCAGCTGCGGCCGCGGCTGCAGCGGCAGCAGCAGCAGCTGCTGCTGGATCCGCATAGTGCTGAGCACTGGCATAGAGTGCGCGATGTTGTTGCAGATGATGATGTTGCTGTTGCTGTTGCTGTTGGTGTTGATGTGGATGCTGTGGGTGTGGATGTGAATGTGGATGTTGTTGGTGTGCAACCGATTGCAGCGGTGGTGGCGGCAACAATGCCGTCGGCTGATAGTGAGCTTGATGAAGATGACGTGTTGATGACGTTGCCGATGTCGAAGCCGAAGCCGAAGCCGAAGCCGTTGCCAATAATGATGGCGATGTTGCTGTTGGCGATAACGATGACACTGGCTGCGTTGTTTGCGGCAGATGATGACGTCGATAGCCGGCACTTGTCCACGTTATCTGCTGTTGCTGTTGCTGCTGCTGCTGCTGCTGATGTTGGTGGTAAACGTTGGCTGCGCTATGTGTATTACCTGCTGAAGGCGCCGTCGCTGCTGCTGCTGCTGTTAGAACGCGCATGCCGGACGACGACGCCTGCAGTCACAACTAATCTTCGTCGCTAAGTGCCTCATACTTGGATGACAGCAGAGGCTTTGGTTCGCTGGAGGCAGCTGCTGCGGCAGCCGCGGCTGCAGCTGCAGCCAACACACTTGAATTCATTTGTCCACCGCTGCCGACACCAACGCCGACGCCCGGTGGGCCACCAACACCAGGACCGCCGGCGCCACCACCACCGCCGCCGCCGCTGCCAACTGAAGCGCCGGGTCCGAGGCCACCGCCCATGCCGCCACCCATGCTGCCGCCGCCAACGACCAGACTTACGCCCGCTGCTGCAGCGCTCGCCTCACTCAGTGCATGCGCTGCCTTGGCGCTCAAATGTGTGGGCGGCGCCGATTGATGCGCCAGCGGCATCGTTGGCGGCGGTGGCAATCCGCCCGCAGCACTAGGCACAGTCAATGCACTAAATGGATACGCATACGTGCTGGCCGCGAACGCATTCACCGCTGATGGTGGTGGCGGTGGTGCCGAATGGTACGGTGAGGGCGCATGATGGCTGTTGGAGCCAGCGCTGGAACCGCTGCCCGAACGACGTCCACTGTCAATGTCATATTGATTGGGTGTCTTGCGCGAGACGCTTAGCTCGTGCGTTGCTGGCGGTCCTGTTGATTCCTTGACGCGATGTTGCTGCTGTGCAGCTGCTGCTGCTGCTGCTGCTGCGGCTGCTGCTTGATGTTGCTGCTGCTGCTGCTGCTGCTGCTGCTGCTGTTGGTGTTGCTGCTCGGCGGCGGCGACAGCGGCATGAACGTGTGCCGCATGAGCATAACCAATATCGTCGCGCATCGCCTCAGCAATGCGATTCTTTACATAACTGTCGAAATTGGAGCCCGATCCACCGCCACCACTGCCACCGCCAGCGCCACCAGCACCGCTGCCGCCGCCACCACGTTCAGCTCCTCCACCTCGTTCGCGCGGCTCGCCAACTGTGGGCGGCGGTACAACAGAGCCACCGCTGCGACTCACAACGGAACCGGGTCCGGAGAGGAAATAGTGCGTTGGATCGCCACCAACGGGCTGTTGCTGCTGCTGTTGTTGCATAATCAGCTCGTGTGTATATTTGCGTGGACTGACCGCCTGTGGCATGCGTATGATATTGCGTGCATCCTCGCCGGGCGTATTGGCTCGGCCACCGCTGGATGGGCCGCTGTTGCTGCTATTGCTACTGTTGCTGCTATTGCTGCTGCCACCGCCTCCGCCTCCACCTCCGCCGGGGCCACCACTGCCAACGGCAACAACTCCACCCGACACAGTGATAATGGGCGATTGCTTGGCACGCTCTGCAGCCGCAGCAGCTGCTGCCTCTTCTGCTTTCTGTTGCTGCCGGCGATTCTGCTTCCAGCGTTCCGGTGGCAAAATGGCCTGTGCATCCTGCATGTACGATACGAGAGCGGGACGCGAATAGTCATTGGCTATTATCGAATCGGCCAGCTCTCCAAATGTTATCTTCTTTGTATGAATCTGCTGCTGCTGCTGTTGTTGTTGTTGTTGTTGCTGCTGTTGGCTGGGCGGGCCGCTGCCAGCCTGTGAGATGGGTGTACCATGATGGGAGGGCGGTGGACCACCCTGACCACGCATCTGACCATGCACCGAGCGCTCCGAACCAGATGGTGGACCAACTGATTGCTGTTGCTGCTGCTGCTGCTGTTGCTGTTGCTGTTGTTGTTGCTGTTGCTGTTGTGTTGGTCGCTGCTCCTGATCGAGATCAATGTTAATGACATTGGGTGAACTGGAATTGGCCGTGCCATTATTCTCGGCGGACAACAGTGAAATGGGAGCGCCATCATGCGATTGCCGCAAGTCACGTTGATACTGTACCAAACGTAAAGGATAGGATAATAGTTAAAAGTCAAGGCAATAAGTAAATTGTTTGTGTGTATTGTACTCACGTAGTTGGGGCGCGGTATTTCGCGGGGTAGACTGATATCGCCGGTGCGGCTAATCTCATGCTTGATGATGGCATCAATCAGACTCTGGGCGCTAAACTGACCGGATGCCTCCTCTGGCGGCTTGCCATGTGCCTGACGATAATACCTGCAAGATCAAAGCAAGTAAAATTATATAAATAATAATAATAATTAGATAGTAATACTAACGCTTCTCGATCGCGATCGGGTATGGTGCGCGGCGGTCCACTATCCGGCACCGGACCGCGCATATAGTGCGCATTAGCTGCCAACAACATGCGCTCCATGTGTCGCGTTTCCCGCTCACGTTCACGCTCCCGCTCACGTTCACGTTCCTCGGCAGCACGCTCCTGTTCGCGTCGCTGCTGTTCGCGCTGTTGACGCTCCTGTTCGCGCTGACGCTCAATGATGCGATGCTGCGTCTGCATGTGCTCCTTTTGCAGTTCGCGATCACGTTCAATGTTGTGATTATGCTGCCGCTGATCCCGCTTTGCCTGATCCATGCGTCGCTGCAACTCGGCGGCGGCAGCTACCGCATTAATTTGCTGCCTGTACTGCTGCTGGGCCATCTGCTGATGCACTGCAGCGGCCATCTGATGATGATAGCTAGCCGTTATCTGCTCGTTGCGATAGCGCATATCATGATGAGCCGCTGGCGGCACCGGTTGCCCCACCTGGCCATGCGTTATGATCTGACCATGTGTCGATGGCGGCGGCTGCGGCTGTGGCGCTTGCGGTGGCGGCGCCTGCGATTTATCCTCCTTTTGCGACGGTACCGGCAACTGAGGCTGCTGCACGGCAACATCCACAAACGAGGCCAAAGCATCGTGGCCAGCTGCGTTAGAGATTTTATGAAAATGAAAAACAAAAACGAGTGTTAAGTAAATGTTCTTTATTATTGCACGTAACTAGTATGAGCAGGAAGGAAGTAAAAAGGGAAGGCAAAAAGGGGGGGTTAGTGTTTGAGAGCGGTGTGGGTTGTGTACACATATAAACTTGGATTGGATTGTTTTTCATAACATTGGAGGTTTTGGTGTTGGGGGGGATGGAATAGAATATGTTGTACAATAGGAGCAACATTAGCTGCAGCAGCAGCAGCATCAGCAATATGCAAAAAGCTGTAAACAGAGCGGGCAAAAAAAAAAAAAAAAACGTTGCAAAAAGAAACGACGAAGAAATCTACAGCCAATCGTGTTGGATAGGTTTTGTTTTGGAACAATAAAGAGATGAAGATTTGGTAAGGCATTTGCGTTTCTTTGCCCGCTCTGGATTGTATGAAGTCAATGTGAATGCAAATTTTGTTGATGATCTTTATTTAGTGTATATTTGTATATGTTTGTATGAAAGCAAAACACAACAACAACAACAACATCAACAGCAACAACAACAATAATAATAACAACAACAAACACACACACATATATATATAACCATGGAGTTCAGAGAGACAGAGAGAGAGATAGGCAAAGAGCGAAAGAGATGACCATATAAATATACGTATTTAATGTTTTATTTTTTGTTTTTTTTTTTGTGTTGATTTGACTGATTGATAGATTGTTTGATTGATCGATTGATTGATTGTTTGAAGTGACGTGAGCTTTGATTGTTGTTATCTATGACTCACTTTGGTAATAAGTAGACGCTACTGCAATTTTTGTGACCATGGAGTACATGTAGGAAATTTAAGAATACGAAAAAAAAAACAAAAAAAATATATATATATATATAGATTACAATGTAATCAATTGATTTATTTTCATTTGTTCTTTGGTTTTTTTGTTTAGTATCTGTTCAAGGACTTGGCTAGCTGGAGTGACCATTAGTTTTGGGTGGGGCGGGGCGGCGGCGGCTGCGGCGGTGGATTAGTTATTAGCTTAGGGTTAATCCATTCAAATATATATATATATACATATATATATATATAGATTTATGGAAAGAGAGAGAGGAAGAGACAGACAGAGATTCCAGAAGCTAAAAGCTGTTTTCGTAGCGCAATTAAAATAAAGCCGCAATGCAAATTAAACAGCTGCGAGCTTTTAAATCCATATATAACTGGCCCGATAAAAAAAAAAGTTATATATATATATATAGATTTCCCAGAGAACAGATCCCAGACTGAACGTAATCTTACCTGGCGGAAAATTGTAGGGTGTCACAATGTGCATGCGACTCGGTGGTGGAGCCGCTGGCGATGGTGGCTTCGAGCCCGTATTATGACGCTGTATGACACCCTGACGCTGCGGTGGTGGCGTCCGATGTGGACTGGGTGTGCTACAGATACAAACAAAAGAGAGAGAGAGAGAGAGGATTAATAATTAAGTTGAGTTAAATCGCTGGCTCAAATTACCTATTGGAATGATCCGCTGGCGAGGCGCGACTTGAATATTCAGCACGTCCACGTGGCTGTGGCTCCTTCTCGTAGCCGGCATAGACAGCCGAACCACCACTTACACTATTCCTTGGCGATGGCGATTCCTTGTCGGAACCGGAACCAGCACCACCGCCAGCACTGCTGCTGCCACGTGAAACATTGCGCTGTTGCTGTCCCTGCATCTGCTGCGATGTGTGATAATCGTTGATCACAATCTGACGTGAGCTGAGCACAGAGGGTGGCTCAACCACGCTGCCATAGGGTGAACGTGAATAGGGTGGACCCACGGTTACACCCACACCATAGCCCTGGGGTGGTGGTGCTTGTGGCGATGATTGCTGTGGTGGTGGTGGCGGCGCCTGGGCCGGACTCAAACGCTGCGAGCTCTTGTAGTAATCATATTGACGCTTGCTCTCCAAGTGATGCGGCGGCTGATGCTGGGGCAGATGTAGTGGTGTACCCTGCGTTATGGAGCCATGTTTGCCAGTGGTATCGGGACAGCTGCCGGGCGGTGTTTGACGCACGAGACTCTCATATTTGGGACTGGGCAACGATGAGGAGGCTGCGTGCACAATAATCTGTTGCTGCTGCTGTTGTTGTTGTTGCTGTTGTTGTTGCTGGGCGCTGTTGGCGGGCGTACCATGTGTTATGGAGCCACCCTTGACCAGCTGTAGCTGTTGCTGCTGGGCCGATGCTTGCTGTTGCTGCTGCTGTTGCTGCGGTGGCAAATGTTGTTGCTGCTGCTGTGGACTCAACTTGGGCGGCAGCTTGGAAACACGCGTCGGTGGCGGTTGCGGCTGTGCCGGCGGCGGCGGTGTTGGCCTTGTCAATTGACTCTGGCTCAGGGGTACAGGTACGGGTTGCACATACAGCGGTCCAGGTGGACCAGCTGATGATTTGACCACACCCACACCAACGCCATGCAACGGCTGATAGGTTAGGTAACTGGATGTTGGCGGCGGCGGTGCACCGGGCAACGATAGCGCTGGCACCGTTTCACCACGATACATGGGTGCCGTACGCACAATATGCTTCATGGAGCTACTGGTCATGGGTGGCGGTGGACCATGATGACGTTCAACAATGCCAGCGGCGGCTGCTGCTGCTGCCGCTGCAGCTGCAGGACTGACGCCACGATGCGGCGAGTGACCTTCACGTGGCGTCTTCTTAATGCTTAGATCCAGAGTTTGTGGCTCTGGTTCGGCGGCAGCCAAACGTTGAACTGAATGTGTTGGTGGTGGTGTTGCTTGTGGCACTTGTTGCTGCTGCTGTTGCTGGTGGTGCTGTGTGGTCATGTGGCTGCCAGAGACATTATAGATTATTGTCTCGGGTGTGGCTGAACTCTTCTTAAGCACAGGCGTTATGGTTGCTTTGTCTACGGTGAGCACGGTTTGCTGATGTTGATGTTGCAGCTGTGGATGTTGTTGCGGCGGTGGTGCATGTTGCTGCTGCTGTTGCAAGAGTGGATGTGGCGTTAGCACATGATACTTGGCTAGATGGGAATTGACCACAGATAATGTGGCTAAGCTGTCGCTGCTATTGCTGCTGCTACTGTTGTTGTTGATGTTGCTGCTGTTATTAACGTTGCTGCTGCTGCTATTGTTGCTATTGTGACTGTTGCTGCTGCTGCTGACACTGCTGCTGGGTGGCGGTGCTGCACGTGTACCTAACTTTTGCACCGACGTGCCATGTGGCAGAGCAGCAGGCGGTGGCGCCTGTTGCTGCAATTGCTGCTGCTGCAACTGTTGCTGCTGCTTAAGCAAACTATTGCTATCCTGTCTGTATTCACGCACTGTCGTCAACTCTTTACGTTCCAAATTATTGTGCTGCTGGTGCTGCTGGTGCTGCTGCTGCTGCTGTTGGTTGCCTTGTTTGCCCTGATTGCTGCCGGGCAATTGGGGATTCTTGGCCTGCTGCTTGAGGGTCCGCTCGATGACCGAGAAGACGCAATCCTGCACATTGTTAACAGGTTCACGGCGCAAGCTCATCGGTCCATTTGGCTGTTGCTGGTGTTGCTGGTGTTGCTGTTGCTGCTGTTGCTGCTGTTGCTGGTGTTGCTGTTGCTGTTGCTGCTGTTGGTGTGGACTGTGTGCAATGAATGCTGCTGTCGTCACAGCCGATGGATGAGGCGGTGGCTGCAATCCAGCCACATTGTTGCCATGACCATGAGCTCCATGGCCGCCATGACTGGGATGACTACCATGACTGCCATGACTACCATGACTATGAGCATGAGTAACTGCATTGAAGATGACCTTGGGACTCTGACGATTCGCTGGCGAATTCTCATTCTCCTCATCGGCCGTTTCGGTGGCCGACGAATCATATTCCTCGCTGGTCTTTTGCTTCTTGGGCGCCTGGCATGCTGGTGGCAACAAGCGTTCATTATCATTGGCAGCCGCTGCTGCTGCTGCCGCTTTGGCGCTCATGCGTGTTGGTGTTATGGTTAAAGCGGCACCCGATGCATCTGCCACACTACGCACAATTGGTGGCTGTTGATGCTGCTGATGATGTTGCTGCTGCTGTTGTTGATGTTGCGCTTTCTGTGGTGCAGGCGGTGGCTGAGGCAGCTGTAGTTGCTGCTGTTGCTGTTGCTGCTGTTGCTGCTGCTGTTGCTGTTGTTGCTGCTGTTGGGCTTGCTGCTGCTGCTGCTGTTGGTGCTGCTGCTGTTGCTGCTGTTGTTGCTGCTGCTGCTGCTGTTTGCTTAGCTGTGATTTGTGCCGCTGCAAATATTCGGGACTCTCCACCGATGCGGTATCGGAGCCACCCGGTTCGCGTTCATCGCAACTGGATGTACTGACATCAGTGTCATCGCCAGCACTGGCATCACCACCAGCACCACCGCTGCGTCTGCGCTCCTCCTCGGTGAGATTCAGCTGAGGATCTAGTTTGCGTCGTATGCGCATCAGACACGCCGAACAGCAGCGTGTGGCATGTGGCGGTATTTGGAATTCGGCCATCAGAGGATCACGCAACTCGGGTGATAGCTCAAATAGACGTGTGGGTATATTGCGTAAACGTTGCGCCCGATCCTTGGGATTGGGACACGAGGGTAGCGGGCAATTGGGATAACGATTGCGCACCGATTTACACTGACAGCTATTGCAGACTCGGGCACCAGCCGGTATCGTTTCATCCGGTATCGCATACTGCTGGCCGCGACCCTTCTTCAGGGGTCGGGTGCGTGGGCAGGCCTCTGCCTTGCAGACGAAACAGTTTGCCAGTTTATCTGCAATGAGAAGAAAAAACAAAATTCAATTAATTAAAGCACAAAAACGGAAAAACAAAAAAAAAAAACAAAACTGAAACGAATAAGGGCAAAAAGTAAACAATTTTAACGCCAAGATGCGCCGGATTGGGAAGAAGGCCGCTTTCATTAAGTCACTTAACAAATAATGGGCAGACCAATTGAATATTTTAAACAGTTTGAGCTGTCTCACTGCGAGACAACGAGAAGGGAATGCAGATTGGCTTGGGTGGAGAATATGGATAGATTATTTAAATTGTTATCGAGGGGCAAATTGGTTTTCCATACACACTCAATCAAAAGCCAGGTCATTATCGATTATTATCGATAATGAGAAACTTCTTACACAATTCGTAAAACTGAATATAAGAAAAACAATCCCTTAAACCGACAGCAGTCTGTCTGAATTTGAGCTGCATTTGCGTGTTTGTCTTAGTTTTTTGTTTGGCCATTTAATATTTTTTTTTGTAATTTTAATGATGTGCAAATAGCGACGAGAGCAACAAAGTAAGCGAACGAGCGAAAGAACAACAACAATGTGCTGGCACATTTAATCAAAATCAATGTAATTAAAATAAAGGCAAATAAAACGCAAAGCGTCTCTGTTAAACGACATAAAAAAAAATAAGAAAATTAGGGCGGATTCACAAGCGACTGGCAAGAAGACAGGAGCGTAGTTGAGTGTTTTTTTTTTTTTTTTTGAGTAGCCAGCAAAAGTAAAATCAATCAACATTTAAATGTCATGAGACAAACGTCAAGGTTCTTCTCACACAATCGACAATGACGAAATGCGACAAGGATATGCCACATATATGCTCAACACCCCCCCCCCCTTCCCCACTTCTCCTGCATCCACTTTAAACTACTGCACTTTGTTGCCATTTCCTGCCTTCCGCCACCCTTTTCCCTTTTTTTTTTCTCTCTGTGCGTTTTTGGCTTCTCTTAGTCGTCGTTGTCTCTGTGGAATATGAAAATACATCAAAGTAGCCAAAGCCAACAACGACGGCCTCATTCTGCTACTGATTCTCATTCTCTCTCTCTCTCTCTCTCTCTGTGTGCCCCTGTAATGCCCATGGTAATACTCATTCTCGTCCTTGTTGTCCTGCCCCTGCATGATTGTACTCAATTTCCATTTCGGCCCAAGATAACCAACAGAGAAAGAGAGAGCAACAAAAAAAAAATAAAAATTGCTTTTTGCGCGCGCAAAGTGAAGCGTTTAAATTTTAATAAGCCACTCATTTTAATTTTGATTGTCGCGGGAGGGTGGTAAACGAATGGCATCATTGGGTGGTCAGTTGGTTTGTCGGTTGGGTTTGGGGTTGGGTTTGGGTTTGGCTTGGCTGCTCTGGTGCTTGGCCTATGATTGTCTGGCAATGGCTGTGACCATGAAGATCTCTTGATACAACGATTCGGCAACAGTTATGAGACTTGTTCGTTGAAACTTCGCAACGTTTTGACGATAATCGAAAGATTTGTAATTGATACTGCGTCAAGCAGTGCACTTGCCGCATGCCCATAAAAGTAGGCAATAAAATAAAGTGTTGCCGCTGATTTGATTTTTATTTGATTTGGCATTTTGCAATTTTTGTTGTTGTACTGCGTCGCGTGCGGCAGCGAAAAGGCCAATTAAATTGATGGAGACGCGCGAAGCGCTCAATCAAAATGCAATTATAAATTGCAAATTAAATAGAATTGCAAAATAAATATTTAATATTAAAAACAGCAACAAGAACAACAGCAGCAACAGCAGCAGCAGCAGCGAAAGCAATGCAGACAAAATAATCAAATGAAATCAATGCAATTGAAATTGCAGCCCCAGCAACAACAACAACAACAACACAAATAAATTAATTAATAAAAGCCAATTGGCCCCGCTTGGCTCACATTGAGGCGTGGCAGCACTGTCAATCCAGCCGACTGCTGCCTTGTTGGCTTTATCCAATTTTTTACTTTTTGTTGCTTTTCGTTTTTATTCATTTTATTATTTAATTTTTGATTTAAAAAAAAATGTATGTAAATATTTAATGCACTTTGGGTGCGCAGCACAACGCACGACCAGTTCCCAAACCCATTCTCTCCACCTCATGTCCACTTCCTGGCTTGCTTTTGGTGGCACCACCACCACCACCACCACCACCACCACCAAAAAAAATATGTCCGCGGTCAACAGAAGAAGTTTTTTTTTGGTTGGGGTTGGGGAAAGCGGAATATTGTATAAATATAAATAAAACTGATATACAATAATCAGTGAAATTGATTTTATGCTTAATGTGCATTTTGTGCTTGAATAAAATCAATTTGAATTAAACAAATTAAAATCATTAATAAACATGATTGTTACTAAGAAGTAAAAAAGCAAGCAGTTTAAAAGCAAACGCACTGCTTTCTTGCTCTCTTGCAAGATCATGCAGAAAGTACATAAACTGCTTTATTGCATCCCTCGCGTTAATGTAGAGAGTATAACTGTAATTATTTCTCAATTAATAAGATTGTTTGATTGCGTCACGTCATAAAACAAATGCTTACAGGCAAATCGTTAGCGATAACTTTATCGACACATTTGTCACCTGGCAACAACAAAAATACATAAAAACAAACACGCAATGCAATTAGCATTCATTTTTGTTGTTGTGGTTGTTGTTGTTGTTATTGTTGTTGCATCAATTTACCGTAAAAATTAAGTCAACTGTAATTAATACATATTAATGGAAATTTGTGTTAATTAAATGTTGCCCCCAATCTCTGATAGAACAACACGCAATACAAACAAACTATTTGTCGGTATGTGCTCTCTCGCTTTCTCTTCTAATATTGTATGTGTGTGTGTGTGTGTGTTGGAACTCCTGCCCCATTGCCAATAAGCTTTAAAGTACTTAATTCAATCAACATTATATATTTGTTGACCAGTAGCAGCAGCAGCAGCAGCAGCAGAAACAGGACAGCGACAGAGGACGTCGCCTCTCTTTGCATTTCGATCAATTTTATTAATAATTCAATCAGTCAAAAATTATTTGAAACGACCCAAAGGAAAACAAAAAAGTTGTTGTTTTCTTTTTCTTTGCTCGCTTTACCGGCTGCTGCGCAGCGACAGCGACGTCAACGCTTATATCTTGTGTGCCTTGCTTTGCTTTGATTGTGCGGCCCTCGTCGTAACTGTCACTGAGAGCGAAAGGGAGAGGGAGAGAAAAAGTGCGCGAGCGAAAGATGAAACGTTAAGAATAAGAAGAAGAACAAGCAGCATCAACGACGGCAGCGTCGCAGCCGTTGAGTTATTTGCACAGCGTGCTCGGTAAGGATGAAAACCAAAATCATAGAAAGAAGAACAAAAAATAAAGCGAAAGTAAATCAAAACGACAAACAAAACAAAACGAAATGCGCCACAGTGCGATGTGGTAGGGAGAAAGAAAAAAAAAATATATATATATATATGTATAAGAAAACATGAAATAATTCCATTAGTACAATTTCTTTTGCAAGTACAAAGAGTAAATATTGCTGTTAGGCAGAGGGTAGGGCAAAGAGGCATATGCTGTGCGTAAACTTATTGAACAAGAGAGTGAGAGAGAGAGAGAGAGAGAGAGAGAGAGTGATTGAGTGAATTGTACTCTTATAGCGGTAAGCTGCTGACCTACTAGCCACTAACAACAACATTTATATTACTCTACAGTCAGGTCATGTCCCTTGATAGAACTATATATAAATTTGCAATTAAAATTTGAGCAAATGCAAATAGTTACTGGCACCCAACACACACACACACACACACACACACACAGACACACTTACACATAAATTAACAGATGAGCCCTTGGCAAAAGTCTGCTACAGCAGCATAAAATATATTTAACTTTCAATTAGACAATTGCAAAGCAATAGAGATGAGTGCAAGTCGAAGTACAGGCAAGACAAGCAATTGCGAGAGAGAACTGATTCACACAATGAACTGAACTGGTTCCCAACCCAATATCCAACGATCCTGTCTATCTAATCATTTAAATCTGTATGTATGCACGCCACTATCAAAAACAAATTCAATCAAATTTACTAACAGCATTTAGCTAACGAGTGCTAACAGCCACAACAACAACAATAACAACAGCAGCAATAGCAAATAAGCGCAGAGCCAGCGAGCAGCAGCAACAACAAAAACAACAACAATGGCAGCCAATTAAAAAATATACGACGCGCGCACAAAAGTATGCAGCAACGAAAGGAGAACGTCAACAGCGACGACCGCTAATTAGCACCATTGGGAATTTTGCGCCAACAGAAAAAGAAGAAGAAGAAAAAAAAAACAACTTGCGTAAGCGAAAGACACCACAGACAGCGGCAGCGGCAGCAGCCAACTTGTGCAAACATCAAAGAGCAGCAGCCAGCGTCGACGTTAACAGCGAGCAAAAGGAATAATGTGCATATAAATGCCGAATATGACACTGGCAAAAACGTGCATTTATGACTCTCTCTCTCTCTCTCTCTCTCTCTCTGTCTCGCTCTCTTGTAAAAACACATGTTCACACGACAGAAAGACATGCAGCAGAAGTCTAAGGGACGACGACAACGCACAAAGCTCAAGTCATATCTTGCACATACAACTATACATACAAGCATACATACATATATATTGTAAATACAGTTAATATGAACGTCGCATAGCTGCTTCTGCTGCTGCTGCCTTCGCTGCCTTCGCTGCTTCGTTTGGCACTTTTAATTTACGAAATGGTGTTGATTTAACGGCATTCGTTCAGCGCGCTCTTTGCTCGCGTAGGCGAAGTCCGTGGAGATGGTTGAAACGGCGGATGAGGGGAGGGGTGCCGAAGCGCAAGGTCCAGCATGGGCATGGGCACAAAAGGAAACTTGTAAAATGCTGGGCAATTGTGTGGTGGACCAAAAACACAGAAGGCATCATTATTAACCCAACATCATGATCATCATCATGCTCGCCTGCTGCTTTTTCATTTTATTTGGTAAACGATTTTTACTGATTAATAAAAGTTGCTGCCGCTGCCGCGCACACACACACACAAGTCGGCAAACTGCGCCAGCGATAATCAAAAGGGTGTGCAATTTTAATTGAGCAATTTAATTACATATGTAAGCAAAAGCCAAACGACAACACGAGCGAGAGGGGAGGAGAGAGTCGTGCAAGCAGAGTGAGTTGCTTGGCTTACAGACGTTTGCGCTCACATAATTAGCAAGCAGTGCATGCAAGCAGAGCAGCAGCAAGTAGCTGCTCGTTGCTCTCTGTGTGTGTGTGTGTGTGTGTGTGTCTGTTAGTAGGTGCGCAGTTTTTGTTTGTGTTGCGGAAAGCTTTCGTTTTCGGTATTTAGGTTTAAGTTTGTAATTAGTTTGTCAGCGCCTGCAAGAAGGCAACAGTTGCCTCTCCCCCACTCTCTCTCTCTCTTTCTCACACACACACAAAAGTTAATGTTTGTGCAGTTAAGCTTTTAGCAAATACAATTTTATGGCTTGTGATCAGTGTTTGTGTTAGTTTAAAGATTGCCATAATGCCAGATCGAAACAAAGCAACAACAAAAAAATGCACTAAGAAGCTTTTTAAAAAGTTTTCGCTTAGCCAGATTGAGCAAAAGCCAACTGCATTGGAAGCTTTGAATGCTGGTTTAATTCATTGGGCATCGAGTAAATAAGCAAATGCGAGTTGAGTAATTATGATTTACTAATTAGCAAACACACATATTCCTACCTCCCTCCCCCACACACACACACACACATACGCACACACACACAGGCTGAGCCGCAAAGCTGACAAACTTTGGCATCGAAACAACGAAAATCGGACGCGAAAATCAAAACGCGAACAAACATTTCCTCCCACGGCCCTCCCCCACCCCTTTCGCTATCTATGGCTTGTGCTGACCAAAACCTAACATACGAAACGAAAGGATAACAAACGAGATTTGGAGAGAGGCAGGCAAGCGGTTAGCTGTTGGTAGCGTCCCCTCCACTTTGTCCGTTACATTTGTAACAAGGATTTGCGCATCAAATTCGCTAATTGTTTTTGCCCTTTAGTGTGTGTGTGTGTGTGTGTGTGTGTGTACCAACACTTGCTTCGGCAGCTTACACACACACACACACACCGAGCTGCATTTGCTGCGCTTTTGTTGTGGTTGTTGTTGTTTTTCTAGGGACTGAGCGCAACCCAAACAATTAGCGTAATTTCAATTTTGTTCAAAATTTCATAAGCAACCGCCATTGTCTGTCTGTGTGTGACACACACCCACACACACACACACACACACACACACACCCCTTCCATCCTTTTGTCCACTCTCCTTGTTGTTTTTGCAGGTTTTTGGGACATTTAAGCCTTTTGGCTGCATTTTGACAGGCCCCCAAATATGGTTGCAATCCCGATCCTTTTTGCTGCCTCTTTTGGATAGGTGGCAACACTGATTATGCAACGCTTCATCAATCAACTTAAAATGCAGTTTAATAAGCAAAACAACAATGCAAATGAACAGGAATAAACAGTTCATTGGGAGTTGTATGAACGTTTTTAATACCCTTTTTGGGTTATCGATAACTTTTAGGTTAATTTATTATACTTAATCACAATACTCTCTTTAACTCGTTACAAGCCAAGGGTTATTGCCTCCCAATACCCCCCTCCCCCCACGCTTAAACACCTTTCACAAGAGGCCAAATAAAAGTGCAATCAAAACAATAAAAAGTTCATTTGCCAATTTACAAGTTTTAGATTGGGGGTTTGGGCAAAGGGGGGGTTCAAGAACGGGGTTTGCTTTTCAATTTAGTTTTTGGGCGCATTTTTTTTTTAGCCTTTTTCTGCACGCTTTGTTTTTTTTGGTTGTGTGTGTGTGTGTGTGTTTGGGGCACAATACAAAAAGAATTTTTAACTAACACAAAATGGCTCGTTGATTTGAGTAAAAGCTAAGAGTGTGTGTGTGTGTGGGAGGGGGGGAGGGGTTGTGTGTGTTGGGTGGTTTTGGCTTAGTGTTGTCTACCTTTGGGCTATTCCCATAAACCCCTGCTAATCCCCTTCGTTTCCACGCCCCCTGCAAACACCGCGTTAGCCTAAATGTTCAATTGCAATCTTGTTAGCACACCTGAACTCGCAAAGGTGTGTGTATGTGTGTGTGTGTGTGTGTGTGTGTGTGTGTGTGTGTGCTTTCTGCTTTGCCTGTTGCCTGGTTTATTAATGTTGACCGTCAATTATGTTTTAATTGTCATAAAAGGTTTCCACTCTGCACACACACACAGAGAGAGGGGAAGGGGAGGAAGGTTGCCACTGCAATGTGGCAACACGTTTGTACGTATGTCTCTCTCTCTCTCTCTCTCTCTTCCGCTGGCTAACACAGCTCCCAATGCAAATGCCTCTTTCCCCTGCCTTGCTGCCATCCACTTGTTAAACTGCTCGCTCTGTGTACAAACAATAAAATCCAACTGGGATAAGCTACAGCAAAAAGCGACAACACAGAGCAAAGAGAAGCCAGAGAGAGAGAGAGAGAGAGAGATGGAGAAAGCTGTGAAGAGATGAAGCAGGATAAGGGGGGGAAAAGAGGATGCTTGTCAACATGACCAAAAGGCTCAGCAGCAGTTTTACACTCAAATGTGCATAAGTGTGTGTGTTCGTGTTCGTGTGTGTGCGTAAGACAAAAGCCAACAGTTGACAGCTGTGCATGTGTGTGTGTGTGTGTGTGTGTTGGTTGGTTGCAGTCACTCGATTGGTTGGCAGGCAATTTGCCAACTTACTGCAAAGATCAGCAAAAATGTTTAAAACCAGCCCCAAACACCCAAAGCCACCCCCCAACCCCTGCAGCCAACCAATCCCAAACAAAAGAGAGACAGAGACAGAGAAAGAAAAGCTAATTGCGCAGAGCTTTTAACCGTCGCGTTAATTGAATTGAATTGCAGCAGGTGAATGGAATGCTGTTGGCATCAAGCTAACGGCAATGTTTGAGCCCACTGTGGCACCGTGGAGCAAATAGATTAAGAGCGTCTAAGCGATAGTAGGAATATTTCGATAACTTATCGATAGACAAATTAGTCAAAAGAAAAGTAGCTGCAAATATGTTTGGCCTGAGTTCAAAAGGTCAGCGAAGTGTGTAAAGATGATTTGTGTGAAAAGGAACAAAGCGCAAAGCAGGATAATAACAGAGAGAGAGCCGCAGTTGCAGGTGCAACACAAGGGGGCAGGCGGACAAGCCTGGGGGATTAATTGTAGCATTTAACAAATGTGACAGATTGACGATGACGTCAACAACAACAACAACAACAACAGCAACAGCAACAGGACACAAATCCAATCGACTTTTGACAGGCAACGCTTCTACTTTCCCCTTTCGCACTGGTTTCCACTTTTGCCTGGGATTTGTATTTTTTTAAATTATTATTTTCTTTTCTCTCTCTCTCTCTCTCTCTCTGTTTTTGTTGGGCAATTTATGAAATATATTTTTTGCCTACGTTGTGATTATTTATTCAAAATGCCGAGAAGCAACAACTGCATTGGATTGGTTAAAAAAAAAAACACACACCTGTGTGTGTGTGTGGATGGGTTGGGGATGGGGTGGCAAAGGGTGGGGTAGTTGCATATGGCTAAATAAATGAATAACACAATTTATGCATGACGAACATTTATAATTACATTTACGAAATAATTTAATTAAAATTGTTAACGCTTGATTGAAGCTTAATCGCAATGGACAAGCAGTCCTTGCAACAACAACAACAGCAACTTAATTAAATTAGCCTATCAGCAACAGCAACAACAACAACAACAACTAAAGCAAACTGAACGATTGACCATATCTATAAAAATGCATCTTGCTTTTTTTTTCTTTCTTTTTTCGGACAGTTTCTCTTATCCTATCCCCTATCCTTGTTTGAACTTGTTCATATCAAACTCAACGCAAATGTCACAACATTTTTCTGACAAATGGTGGGGATGGGGTCGGGGTCGGGGTCGGCTTCAACAAATAAAACCGATCAGCAGCAGCAGCAAAAAAGGTAACGGTAATTAAAAGCCAACCAAATGTCCAAATACCAAAGCCACACAAACCAAACACACACACACACACACACACACACACACAAACAGCACACAAAAGTAGTTATAAGAAGTGGAATAAAAAATAGTGCAAATGGGGAATATTTTGGTACAAAAAAAAAAGGTACACAAAAAAAGGGACAAGGAATTTTTGTTAGTAATAGCAAATGCTCTGCAAACATGTCGATAAAAAAAACTTACATATAGGTTATCGTTATCGAGTTATCGAAAGCACTACCTAAACAAATGTACATTTACACGAGGGACAAGTAGCGCTTATTACCCTTGAGCAGAGAATAAGAGATGGGTTTTGTTATCGATTACGTTTAGGTTATCGATAACAATATTTGTTGAACACTGACTAAGCAAAGCAGAGGAAACTTGACTTTCTCAAGGAAAACCTCTACTCAAAGTGCTCAAAATAGTCAAAGGACTTTCACGTCTTGAGTAGAGTATCTCTAAATAGTAAACTAATAGCTAGATAAAGCGGGCAACTAGCTAGCTACACACACGTACACACTCAGGCACACACAAAATCAACACACACACACACACACACACATGTGGAGAGCCGTATGTAAATATGTGTTGGTTATGCCCACAAATCAATTAAGTCGATTGAGGCGCCGCTTTTTGAGCCATAGACATGACGAACAGATGCAAGGGACAAAGGTTTAAGGGGGAAGAGGCGAACTGTTTGCTGCTGTTGCCAGGGATTGAAGCAAAAGCCAAAAGGCAAACGGATTTTCCAACCACTTGCCAATAAAAAGATAGAAAAACCAAAGAAGAAAAAGAAATGAGACAACTAAAACATAAACTCAAAGCAAAACCAAAAGAGCGGTTCACAAATTTTCTAATTTCCTCCTTGTTTTTTTTAACTTTTGCTCAAAAGATCTATTCAAGCAGAGAAGGTAAATAAATTAGTGGCAATTGAGGTTGCCAATTGATCTGCAAAGGGAATTTTAAAAATATCAAGAACTTAGAAAGTGGCAATTAACTAGCTTATACTCAATACTACTGCGGTTTTCTTAGCAAATAAAAGTATAAACTTCAAGCTCTCAAAAGTAGGCAACAAAAAATTCTTAATAATTGCTAATTGGCAATTGATAAATTAAAGCGAATGTGTTAATGTGCCTTAAAGTGTGTGTGTGTGTGTGTAAAATCTTGCAACAACAACAGCAATAACCAACAACCAATTAAACAGACCAAACCGACAACAAACAAAACGCTAGCAGCAGCAGCAGCAGCAAGCAGCTAAAAATCTCAGAGCCGAAGTTAAGTGGCAAGCCGAGCGGCAGCAGTAACAACAAGCCGAAGGACATACACACAGCTGACACGGGCAGAACTACAAGTGTGTGTGTGTGTGTGTGTGTGTGTGTGTGTGTGTGTGTGTGTGTGTGGGGTGGGTGGCTGCTGTCTCACTGCTTTACTGGCTGGCTATAAAATGCGCCGTACGCCACGAGGCATTCATCAGTTTGAATTTGTGTTGCACACGTGACGGATCTCCAACAGAAGCTTCAACATTCTGTTGCTCTGTTGAAAAAGACACAGAAGAAGCTCGCGGTATTGTTTGTTTTCTTTTTTTGTGGGTGTTTTTCTTTGTGTGTTGTTGCTGTTCTTCTTGTTGTTTACATGTTTACAAATTGGTTAACTGGCAGCAGCAGCAGCAGCAGCAGCAACAGCAGCAACAACAGCAGCCGCCTAACAACAGCAACGACAGCAACAAATGCTGTTGGCTGCAACAATATGGCTATTGCTGGTGGCGCTGTTGCTGCTGCTGCTGCTGGCGGTGTTGGTGGTGTGATGTCCACACCACCGGATGTCATACTGGAAGTGGGTCCAGCTCCGAGTAGCGTACGCTTTGTGGCCCATGCCTTGGTGCTGGGCATGCATAGCGGTTATTTAAGATCTGCCATACGCATGGATGAGGCAGCAGTCGCAGCAGCAGCAGCAGCAGCAACTGCGACACCAGCAACAGTTGCACCCGTCGGTGTTGGCGGTGAGCTATTGCTGTATCTGAGCAATGTAACCGCCGAGCAATTTGCACCGCTGCTCACATACATGTACACCGGCTATTTGGATTTGAATGTGGACAACATATTTGCCGTGTTGCTGGCAACACATGTGTTGCACATGCCGCGCGCCTTGGAGATTTGTCGGTAATGCAACAACATTGTGTACATGTGTGTGTGTGTATGTTGCAAGTGTATGTTTGTTTTGTTTTTTTTTTTTGCTTGTGTCTTTCTCTTTAGTTCGTTTCTGGCACGCGCCCAAACCGAGGGCTATTTGAGTGGCAATGCAAGCAGCAGCAGCAGCAGCAATCCACATCCACAATTGCAATTGGCGGCAAGTGGCGCCTCCAAAATAATACGACCCATTGCGAGTAAGGCAACGTTACCGCACTATGGTTTTCTGCCAGCGCCAGCGCCAGTGCCAGCAACAGTTGCTGCAACTGCTGCTGCCTATGTGCAACAGCCCTTAGAAGCAACACTCGAGCAATTGCCAATCGAGCAGCAGCAACAGCAACAAATGGAGGAGGATGAGGAGGATGTGGAGGTGTTTATTGATAGCAATACGGCGACAGATAATGAACTGGATTTGGATACTGAGGATTGCAATGTGTCGGTTGTAAGCAGTTTAGCTGGCGGCAGCAGCAGTGCAGCAAGCAGTTTGAATATTGAACGCGTTGAGACGAGCAATCACAACAATAACAACAACAACAACACGAACAAAAGGCAAACGACGCCGCCAGCAACTGTTGTTGCGCCCGTAACAGCATCAGCTGTTGTTGCCACAGCCAAGCAGCGACGCAGCAACAGTCAACGCAAGAATCAAAACAAACGCAACAATGGCAACCAAACACGAACAACAGTTGCAGCACCAATGCCAGCAACACAACTGGAGACAGCAACATCAGCCTCCAAGTTCATTATCGATGTGGCAAGCTGCGATGGACCCGTGCGCTTTCGACGCATACTCAACACAGCGTATGGGCATAAGCCCGACACCTTTGTCGCCGGCATGGGCAGCAGCAGCAATGGGGGCGTGGCCATGGAGTTGCAACGGACACAGCAAAGTGTTAGCTATTCATTTCATCAGCAGATGGCGCGAGCAATCAGCAGTCAGCAGCGACAGCAGCAGCAGGAAGAGAATGAAAATAGTGGCGAAACAACAGCTGCAGCAGCAGCAACAACTAAAACGCCAACAACAACAGCAACAGCAACGACAGCAGCAACAGCAACAACAACAACACATCATCGCAAGCAACAGCAGCAACATGTTGAACTATTTGTATGTGTTTATTGCAAGCACACATTCAAATCACAATATTGCTATCAGAAGCATGCCAAGCGACATTTGAATCCGCTCAGTTTGGACAAGAAGCTAACGGAGGCGACGGCGCACAGGGACAACATTAACAGCACCAGCAGCAGCAGCAGTGGCAGCGCTGCCAGCAACAACAACACCAACAACGAATTGCTGGTGTCAGCCAGAGCAGCAACACCAGCCATGGCAACAGCAACAGTTGCCGCTACAACAACAGTGGATGCAAGCTTAGCTGCTGCAGCTCTATTGCGACGCGAGGTTCGTCCCCTGGATATGAATGTGCAATATTATCCATGCAAGACGTGTGGCAGCAAGTTTCCCAGCTACTATTTTGTGCACAAGCATCGTAAGCTCTGTCATGCCGATGAATTGGAGACGGCAGCCGGCAGCAATAACAACAATTTGACAAGCAGCAGCAGCAGCAGCAGCAGCGGTAGCAACACCGCCAAGCGTGAAGCAGCAGCAGCAGCAGCAACAGCAACAGCAACAACAGTTGCAACTACAACGGATGCTTTAGAGGCAGCACCAATAAACTAAGCAACATAACTCAGTAATCGAGCAATCAACGAATTTAGCACACAATTGAATGCACGCACATACACATAGACATAGACAAACACACACAGACACACACACACACACATATATATATATATAGATGCACGCAAATAATATCTATATAAGCACCAATACAATTTTTTTTTTCTGAATGAATGAATGTTAAATTTAAAATATAAACAAATAAATGAAATGGAAAACAACTTTAATGAGATCGATAAAGAATAACAAACAACAAGCGATAATCGATAAAGACAAAGAGTCTAGTTTCTTTAGCTAGCAACAGTTATCGATAACACAAGCCGCAGATCTTTCGATTAATGAGCGCAATGCGGTCTTTTAGTCTTTTCACCCTTACAAACGCTCCGTGTGTGTGTGGGTGGGTGGTTGTGGGTGGGGAGGGTGTGGGTGGAAAGTAAGATGGCGTCGCTTGTTAATGCAAACAAACGTTGCGGCAATTTAATAATTAAATTAAATCACTTGCATAATAAAAAAGACGTTTACAAAAATTTTAATTTAATTGAGTTTAATTAACTCGCCAGGGAGATGACAGCGCCAACAAACATTGAGCAGCAGGACAGAGGCTGAGAGCAGAGAGAAAAGTGGAATGAGAAAGGGTAAAGGGGTTTTCGTAGATGCAAACAAACCGCAGTGCGCTGAGCTGAATGACAGACAGTAGAAGCGACAGAAGCGACACGCTGTTGGCTCGCAGCCACTGAACCACCCAACCACCCAACCAGCCTTTGGGGAAAGCAAAACGCGGCACGCACCAATCAAGCGTCCAATGTGACGCTGCTGCTGCCGCTGCCGCTGCCGCTGCTGCCACAATGCGCATCGTTTTCAACTCTTTGAGGCAGATGCAGAGCATCAAATATTCATTGGAGACAGTAGACGGAACACAGAAAGATGTCCAAACGAAGAAACAATATGGGTTAAAAGGGTGGAGGGAAAGGGAATGGAAGTTAATAAACATTACAAATGGCAATGGCAAAAGCGCAAATGCATTTTTAATAAGCCACAAAAAAGAAGGAACAGACAAATGCAGTTGGAAGGCATTTAAAAATGGCGCTTGAAGAGCTTTTCAGTAAAAGTTGAAAACCGTTAAAAGGCTTGACATAAGCTTGAAAGCTTTAAGCTAGACACAAAGCTCAAAGCTTAACGCAGACAATTGCCTGAGCATGCGCAGCTTTAAAGCTTCGAGGGCTTTCGAAGGAACAAAAAGAGGATATACGAGCTTTCAAAGCTACCATTTAACTTAAATCAAAAGCTTAAAGCACTTACCTTTGCCATCCAATGCCAGAATATCGGATTCACTCAACAAATTGCCGGCACGATCTGTTGTTGTTGTCGCTGAGCCTCGTGCTGTCGGCGCTGTTGTCGACATTATCGACATGGCGCTTATATACTGTACTGACGACGAGGAGGATGAGGCCGGTGCCAAAGCTGTGCCAGCCACCGAGCTTTTGCCAACGGATGTTATTTGACTGGTTGCATCCTTGACGTTCAATTTGCTGGCGTTGTTGACGTTCACATTGCTGCTGTTGCTGTTGCTGTTGCTATTATTGTTGTTGTTGTTGTTGCTGAGTGCATTGTTGCTGATATCGCCAGGCGACACCTCAAAGCGTTTCTTCTTGGCATCACTGTAAGCAGCAGAGAGAATGTTTATATTAACTGTATACGATATATTAACTGTTTATCGATAACTTACCTAACATCCGTGTGCAGCTCGTTGCCAGCACCAAGTCCCTCCACCTGTGCCGCCTTCAACTTCTGGCCCAAATAGTTGCCAGCTGTTGTTGCCGTTGTCAGCGTTGCCACACTGCTGACAACCGGCTCCGATTGACTGGCCGCATTGGGCACTGCAAAGCCCGAAGATGATGATGATGATGTAGCGGCAACTGTTGTTGTCGCTGGTGTCTTCACGATTTTATCGCCCGTTGCATTTGTCGACGTTGCTGTAACGGCTGCTGCTGCCGCTGCCGCTGCCGCTGCCGCTGCTGCTGTTGTTGTTATTGTTGTTGTTGTGACATCATCAATGACGCCTGTCGCTGGCGCTTTAACATTTGTCATAACAACACTCTGATAGCCAGGCTTAAAGCCATTGATTGCCACGCTAACAGCGGGCGTTGTTGTTGAGGGCGTGGCACTGGTTGTTGCTGTTGTTGCTGCTGATGCTGCTGCGGCGCCAGTTGCTGTAAAATAAAGTATTCAATTGTATTCATTGCTATCGATTGGATCTGAACGAACTTACCATTATAACTATCGGCCGTGCTCGCTGCTTTTGTTTTGCTTGGCTTGCCCAGCTGCTCTGGCGTTTCCGTTTCCGCTGTTGTCTCAGCTGCTTTTGTTGCCTTTGCCTTGCTATCCGGCATAGCTGCAGCTGCATCTGGTTGCGACTTTGATGCCTTGGGCGTTGTCGCTGCTGTTGCCTCACTGACAGTTGTTGCACTTGTTGCTGTTGCTGTTGTTGTGGTTGTTGCTGCTGCTGCTGTTGCTGCTGTTGTCGCTGTTGTTGTTGTTGCTGCTGCCGCTGTTGTTGATGCTGCTGCGGCCGCTGTGGTTGCCGTTGCTGTTGTTGGCGCTGAGGTTGTTGCTGTTGTTGTTGTGGGTGGTGCTGCTGCAGCTGCTGTCGCTGCTGCTGCTGCTGCTGCTGTTGCTGCAGCTGCTGCTGCTGCAGCTGCTTTAGCTTTTGCTGCTGCTTTAGCTGTTGCTTTTGCTGTTGTTGTTGTAGTTGCTGTTGCTGTAACAGTTGTTGCTGTTGCTGCTGCTGCTGCTGTTGTTGTTGTTGTTGTTGTCGTTGCATCTTCCTCAGCGTTTTTGGCTTTGGCTTCGCTGCTGCTGCTGCCCGTTGAGATCTCTGTTGCTGTTGTTGTTGCCGTTGCCGTAGCTGCTGCCGTCGCATTCTTGTCCGCCTTCGAGGCGGCCTTCTTATCGTAAATGGCTCTTGCCGCCGCTGCCGCCGTCGCTGCCGCTGCATTCATATGCACCTTATCGCCACCAGCAGCTGCCTCAGCCGCCTTGCTAACCGCACTCGCCTTCTCGGCGGCACACTCAGCCGCTTTGGCCGCATCCGCTGCGGCACGTTCGGCCACACGCTCTCGCTCAGCGACACGTTCGGCCCGTTCACGTTCGGCAATGGCACTGGAACGATTGCCGGACTTTTGCTGCTGTTCCCGTTGCAGGCGTGTCGTGACGCCCGTGGTGAGGGAATCAATGATGCATTGGGGCTGCTGGGCTTGCGTTTTGGCTGGATTGCGACTGCTGCGGGTGCGTTGGCGGGATTTGCGTAACAGTTGCTTGTAGTTCTCCGTCTTCTTGCTGAGGTAGTAGTAGCGTACGCAATCTTGCGGCGATTTACGATCCAGGCTGGCGGCAATGGCACCGAAATTCTTCGGATGCTGCAGATACTTCTCCTTGAACGTCTCCTTTTCGCCGGCTGTCCACATATTGAGAGCCTTGCGCTGCTCATGCAGCGCCACCATATCCTCGATGCGGCCGTTCTCATTGTGATAGGCGCAACGTCGCTGGCGGGCATCGTGCATAAGCGGCGGTATGACGGCATACGAGCGCATCTTCTTATCCTCGAGCGCCTGCTCCTGCAGCCCATCCATAATCTCTTCGAGATCCGCTTCGGATTTGATGCGTGAACCGACACGATTGAAACGCTCCTTATCCTCGCGCTGTTTGCGCAGCTCCGTGAACACCTTCTCGAAGAACTCACGATTCTTGGCCTCGCGCGCCTTGCGCTTAGCGCTGCCCTCGGCACGCTCGCAGCGTCGCTGCCAATCCGCTTGATCCTTGGTATACTTCTCGACAAGACCCTGATTGTGCTCCCAGCGCTCGGCCTTTAGTTTGCGTATGTGCTGCAGCAACGGATTGCGCACCATTGTCTGGTGTCGTTTGATCAGATGCGTTAGGGCCTCCACGTCCAGCGGCTGATTGTACAATGGCAGCCAGGGACGTCGCACTTGATCCTCAGCGCTGTACGCACCGTCAGGGCAAGTGCCATTGTTGCCGTTGCTGTTGCTGTTGCTGTTGCTGCCACAAGTGGCGGCAACAATGCCCGCCGCCTCACTCACCTGGGAATGTTGTTCGACGGCCGTCTTACGGTTCGCCTTATAGATGCTCTGTGCCAGGAGACGTGTACGCCATGCCAGCTCCATTGTCTCGGTTGCCGCTGCTGTTGATGCTGCATCTGCTGCTGCTGCTGATGCGCTTGCTGCTGCCGCTGCGGCAGCCGATGTTGATGCAATCGTTTCTTGTTGCTGTTTGGCACGTGTCACTGTTGCAGCCGCTTCATCCATAAGCGTTTTTTCCTTCTTACGCAATGTTTTTCTGGCTGTTTCGGCGCTCTTGATGTCATTATCGACACGTTGTATTTGCATTAACAGTTCCTCTTTGGCACTGTTGTTGCTGCTGCTGCTGCTGCTGCCACTACTGCTTGGATTGTTGTTGTTGCTGCTGCTGCTACTTGCATTGTTGCTGCTGCTTTTGGTGTTATTGCTGCCGCTTGGATTGCCGCTACTACTTGGGTTGTTGTTGTTGTTGCTACTGCTGCTGCTGCTACTACGTCCACGCTCATCAGCATTGTCGCTGGGTAACGTTGGCGAAATGGCCTCCACCTACGGTCAAAAAAACAATATTAATTTATTTGTACATAGATTTCAATTTCATTTATCATATACCTGTGGATGGTATGCTTCAGAGCTGGTTGCCATTGCTGCTGCAGCATGGGCAGCGCTAACAACACCACTGCTGCTGCTGCTGCTGCTGCTGTTTATGGTTGCTGAGGAGACGCTCACAGAGCTAACATGTTGAGCGGCACCAGCACCTATGCTGCCCGTCGCTGTAGACACTGTTGGTGGCGCCACGTGGCCACGTGGTGCATGCGCTTGTGACGTTAGTTGTTGCTGGTGATGGTGTTGCTGCTGCTGCTGCTGCTGGTGGTGGTGTTGCTGCTGCTGCTGTTGGTGGTGTTGTTGTTGTTGCTGATGCTGCTGCTGTTGGTGGTGTTGCTGCTGCTGCTGCAGTTGTTGTTGGTGGTGTTGCTGCTGCTGCTGCTGCTGCTGTGGCAACGTTTCTACTTTTAGCTGCTGAATAGGCATCGGTGCAAGCCCCGAGGCAGCTATTGCCGCCGCAGACATATGCAACACAGGGCCATGATTGCTCTGTCGACTATTATGTTGCTGTTGCTGTTGCTGTTGCTGCTGCTGCTGCTGCTGGTGAGCGGGTGAAGAGCGTTGCTGCTGTTGTTGATGTGGTGGCAGGTGATTCATATTGCTGGCATTGGTGTCGCTTAACCGTTGCTTCTTATACGGTTGACCCACGCTGCCCGGCGGTTCCGACAATGCCTGTTGTTGTTGCTGGTGCCGTTGTTGTTGCTCGTGTTGCTGTTGCTGCTGTTGCTGCTGCTGCTGCTGCTGGTGTTGCTGCTGCTGCTGCTGCTGCTGATGTTGCTGATGTTGCTGCTGCTGGCGCTGATTGACCGCTGCCACAGCTGCAGCATTGGTCAGGTATTCGTTGTTATACTGCAACGACTGATAATGCGACATGGCGTCCATGACAAGAACACCGCCAGGTTGAGCGCCAGGCGGTGGCATGCTGCCGGGAGGCACCTGGACAGAAGCAGCAGCAGCAGCAGCTGCCGCTGCTGCCGCACTTGTTGGTGGGCCACCAACAGCAACAGATGCAGCAGCTGCTGCAGCAGCGGCCGCACCACCAGCAGCAGCGACCGCAGCCACAGATGCGGCACGTGCCGCACGCTGAAACTCCGGCACCGATGCCTGCAACTGGGGAGGTATGCGCATATAATGATTCTCCCTATAGTTGGCCACCGGCGCAATACCAATGCTATATGCTGCTGGCTGTATGAAATGTTGCGGCGCGTCTGCAAATTTTGCATAATTATTTGCTGCTGCTGCAGCTGCTGCGCTGCCGGGTCCAGGACGTGGCGGCGATAATGGACTAGCTGCCGAGCGAGATGATTGCTGCTGCTGTTGTTGCTGCTGCTGTTGTTGCTGCTGTTGTTGTTGTTGCTGCTGCTGCTGCTGCTGATGGTGGTGATGGTGATGCATTTGCTGTTGCCGTTGCTGCTGCTCATGCTGCTGCTGCTGCTGCTGCTGCTGCTGATGTTGTTGCTGCTGCTGATGTTGTTGCTGCTGCTGCTGTTGTTGTTGTTGCTGCTGTTGCTGCTGCTGCTGCTGCTGCTGATGAGTCTGCAGATGTCCGAGGCTCTTGACATACTGCTGCTGATCCATTGTCCTGTACGACCAGTGGGGGCGGAAAAAACAACAGATTATTAGATTTATGTGTAAAAGTATCCTTTATCCTTATATATTGTTCGCTGGAATCGCCAATTTTTCGGCTTACGAATGTGAAAGAAATCTTGATATGGCAATGCTGGCAACATAAATCATAATGGCAACGCTGTTAGTTTAGTTCAACTCAACTGAATCACACTATAGCCCCAATTTGGCCGGATTTATTTCATTTAAAGAATCATATCCATATTACAAAGCATTGTTGCAGGTGCATCGTTCATTGAATGTTGCAGCAACTGCTAGTTAAAAATGATGGGCGAGACAAGTGGGTAAACACAGGCTTGACCCCAATGCGATCGCATTGCTTAGCCTATTTGGCTAATCTAAGCTAATCGGATGACTGAGTGTGTGAACATAGATGTATGTATTTGCCGCACACTGTGGCATGCAGATACAAAAGTTAAACGGTTTGATTTAGTGATGCACCTTAATGTTCGCTTATTGCGGACACAAACCCGGCCAGCTGGTCGCACTCACACACGCTGTACAGTTGTGGGTGTGAGTGTGCGAGCGAGAGCGCTGCCAACGAGCCAAGACGCAGGCAAGAGTCGATAATAAAGAGTGAGCACGCATGCATATAGCCATGCTGCTCATATTCGTGTGTAAGGCACACAACAGCACAAGTTCGACATACTTGTACGGGCATGTGCGCAACGAGCGACAACATCGAGCATGCTGCAATGTAGCTTGTTGCAGCAACATGTACGCAGCCGAACATGAAAGACAGCGACGCTGACGTCGCAGCGGCAATACTTTGTATGTGTGCGTGTATCTATGTGTATGTGCCGCACTAACACGTCGGTGATTATTTAAATTTTGGTTGCAACAACAAACAAGCGCGCTCGTTGCCGTTTGACGTTTGAGACACGTTGCGTTTGAGTTTGTGATTAACGTGCGACGCGTTTGACCTGCGACGTCACAATCACACACACACACACACACACAGTGATTGGCTGTTAAGGGGGAGGGTTGGTGGGTGGTAGGTGCTGTATATATGTACCCTATACATATGTATATGAAACAGACACCCGCGCACAACACAGTTCGCTTATTAATTCATTAAATATTAATGACACACAACTCAAACACATGGCGAGAGAGAGCGAAAGAGGGGGAGAAAAAAAATAACGTTTGCGACGTTGCCAAACTTCAGGCGCTTGCTATTTTTAAAGATTAAAGCTGAATAGCACACATCACCACCACCACCACCACCACCCTCTCGCTTCCGCTCTCTCCCGCTCTCGCACTCTCTCTCTCTCTCTCTCTCTTTCTTTCAGTGCTGTCTGGCCCATTCAACTTTAAAAATTGCCTGCTTGCCAGTTTTCATCAATCACATCGACCTACAGCAATACACACATACACTCATTCACAAACTTTACGTATAGAGTTAACTGAAATCCTTGTTTACAAGTTCCCCTCTCATTCCAAATATTGTTGCCAATTTCGTTGCTGTTTTCGCTCTATTTAGATGTCTTACCTGAAAGAAAAAAGCAAAAAAACAAGGAATACAAATTAGTTTATTGTCATTTTTGCTTGTTATTCGTTAATTAAAGTAAAAATGTTGTAGTGCATCAAATATTTTACTTTAGAGAGAGAGAGAGAGGGCATAAATAATTGACAAACAAATGGATTTAATTTCACATATTTGCCTCTTTTAATTACGATATTCTTTTTTTTTCTCCTTATTTAATTCGATTTAATTTATTATTATGTACGTGTATGTATGTACAATTAAAGCAATTAGCAAGTTTATTAAAACTTTAATTAAATGCAATATTCAAATGTAACTTTCAATCATCAATCATCAATAAACAACTCCATGCAAAAAGCGCACAAAGAACAAGCATATTTTTTTTGCTACGCACTAAACACGAAAAAACGGCTACAAACAACAACATTTTGTCTGTCGCCATATATTTTATTTAATTCTATTCTATTTGCGTTTTGCTTTCACTCCCCCAACCGCCGTAATACAATAATAATAGAAGCAAAACGAGAATGCAGCTTTAATGTGAACACAAATACAAACAGACAGAAAGCAGAAAAAAAACAGTAAGCTTTGCTCTCTGTGCTTTTAGCTCAAACTCTAAAACTCGCTCGCTCGCTCTCTCTCACTCGCGTGTTATCTCTCTTCTCTTTTGTGGTTATGCTTTAAAATTGCGTCAAACAACATAATAACAAACAAATAATTAAAACTTGCAGCTTGAATGAATTGGTTTTTCTTTTTATGTTGTTGCTGTTGTTGTTGTTTGTTCTTTGTTGATGAAATGTTGAAAGCGCAAAACAGCAGCAAACACAGACCACATGTGCCGTTATGTGCAGCTGCAAGTGTGCGTGCGTTTGTGTGTGTTGTCAATGTGTCTGTGTGTAACTTTAGGTTGGCAGCATCCTTGGGCAACAAAATACGAAACCAAAAGCCCGGCCCGCCACTCCATCCCACTAAACCCGGCAAAACTCGCAATGCGCTCATTTTGCAGCCACGCCTTGTGCGCCACATTGCATGTGCTATATAAGTATGTATATACATAAGTATATGTATACGTACGTGTGTATGTATGTGGCATACATATAAAATAAAAGACGTCATGCAAGAAAAACTAACAGCGAGCAAAACCCAAAAGCCAGCCAAAGGGCAGGCATACAAACACACACACACACACACAGAGATGTGCGAAAGAGTGTGCAATGAGAGAAAGAGCGAGAAGTAAATGCAAAGAAAACAGCAGGAGTAAAGCAGCAGCAGCAGCAGCAGCACAGTAATCCTTCATACACACACACATACATCCTTATATAAAGTATATAACATTGAATAATATACAAGTCGTGGGTTTTTTTTCTTGATTTTTTGTTTAGTAGAATTCTATTTCGGTTTAATCCTGCTTTTAATACAAAATTCATTGTAAATTATATTTTATTTATAGTCTTTTTAAGCTGAATCAGTGTTGCCAGTGTTGCCATAAATTATTCAGTTCCAAGAATGCATTTCATTAAGGGCAAGAAAAATCTAACTGTATATAGAAAACTTGTTGCTTTTGTGTGGCCATTGATATTAAAATAATAATAGCGATAATTAAGTCATTTGTTAGTCTATTTAGTGAGCGTTCACTGTATTTGCAAGCAGCATTTGCGAAAGAAGAAGCACAAGAAGAAACAGCAAAAACAGCAGTTAAGCAAGTTGTCACGGTCCCTTTGCCGTGTCCTCTTGTGTTCTTCACTGTGTCCTTCTGCATTCTCAATGTGTGTGTGTGTGTGTGTGTGTGTGTGTGTGTGTGTGTGTGTGTGTGTGTGTGTGTGTGTCGTCCTGAGGGCAAATGCCGCTACAAAAAAATGCTGTGTGTGTGTGTGTGTGTGAGAAAAAGGAGCCGGCAGGAGTCGCTCAATGAATGTGGCATGGTTCGGGTTTTTGGGGGTTGCGGTAGGGGTTGCCTACCCCCTCTTATTACCCAGCCAAACACACACACACACACACACACACACACACCACCACCACCAAGTCGAAGCCCAAGCGGCGTCTGCTCTTTGGCAAGTGCAAAAATTTATCGATTTTTCTCGTGTTTTTGTTGTTTTTTTTTTTGCAGAGTTTTTCACAGTGCCATGCCGCAGGACGTGCTGCTGGGGCAGGGGTTAGGCCAGGTGTGTGTGTGTGTGTGTGTGCCCAGGCAACAACATTAAGTTAGGTGTAGCTGCATTTTGTATATGCCCTCCGCCTGACGCGTTTTGTTCCACACACACACACACACACACACACACAGACAACCGAATCCAACGGACAGAGTCGGGAAAACGGGAACGGGAACGGGAACGAGAACGAGAACAGGAACAGCAGCAAAAGCGGCGACGTGAAACAACTTTAAAACTTTTTTCTTTTTGTTCATTCTATGCTCAGTTGGTGTCCTTCGCCCTTGTGTCACCCTGTCTGTGTGTGAGTATGTGTGTGTGTGTGTGTGTGTGTGTGTTTGCCATTAAATTTTGTTTGGCTTGAAATTTAATTTGCGGCTGAGACGAGAACGTGAACGAGAACGAGAGCTAGCGCTGGCAACATCATAAATAGACAAATTTAAAAGGGAATAAGAATAAGAGGGGAATGGGCAAGACAGGAGAAGAGAGAGAGAGAGAGAGAGAGAGAGAGAGAGCAAACATAAGTTTGGGTCAGCTGGGCGGAGCAGGCAAGTGTAAAATTGGCCTTAAAACTGCTGAAGTAGAATTTCGTTTTGGCCAACACTTTAAGAAATCTTAATGCCAGCCACGTATTGAAGGAGCCACAATGTTTGTGTGTTTGGGGCAGGAAGCAAGCAGGAAACTGGCTGAGAGGCTGTCTTTTGGGACAGACAGAGTTTGGCCTAATCATATTTCAAAGTTTTGGTTAAACGCAAGTTGCATTCGACTCAATCAATCTTAATTCCAATCAAGCAAGAACATCGAAAATGAAACTTCATTCGTAGCACAACAAAAGCGCATTATTATTGAATTACTTAACACTGAAAGACAATGTTTGTAATTTTCACATACATATATTGCAAACCATATTAAATATTGTATACAATTCATGCATTTAAACAATGCTTACCAAATGATTCGTATACATGTTAATAGATTGTGTCAACACTTATTATATGCGTAGCTACTTTGTATTGAACTTAACCAACACTTTTACACAGATTAATTGTGCTTTCTGCTAGGTCTAAAGTACGATTTCATTAAAAGGACTTGTGAACACTGATTTTTGAGGAAATAATCACTTGCATTACTGATAACCGCAATGATCCAAGAGCTATTATCTTCATGTGTAGCATTTATCAACACTGAAACTCACTAAACTCTTGAAATACCGCATAATACAGCATTCAAAGTTACAAAAATCACTTTACAACTTATTTTTGAAAGATTTTCCAACACAACACCTTGAAAAAAGCTTGAGCTTAACAAAAATAAAATAAAATCTTAAGGCATATCAGTCATTAATCAACACTGCACGCTCTTGAGATAACCGTTTCATTACGCAGCACAATTAAGCCGTAATCAACACTTTATTAGACACTTACCAATACTGTAGATAACGTAGATAATCATATTTGTAGAAATAATTCTTATAAATCTCCTCGTTTGTATCCATTTTTCTTGTAAATTTTCGTTGGTATTTATGTGTGTTGGCTAAGCCATAGGCAAATTGCCGTTAGAACCAATAATAATACTAACTAAATAAATAAAACAAACAACTAGAAGTAGACACAAGTAAAACTGCTCTTCGGTTACGGATTGAATGAATTAAATAACGCACAAATATGGAATATGACGAGGAGCAATCATAGACCATAAACCAGCTGGCAGCACACTTAACTCACAACTAAATGCGTTAAATATAAATGCGAGTCAATATTTGCACAATAGAACAAGAGACTTTAATATACACAACACAACACAATACAACAAAATCAATGGACGGTGGGACGGTGGGACGGTGGGACGGATAGTTGGCAATATAAGCGCACCATTCCAATAATATGAGTGCAATAACTGGAAATAAACCCAAGCCTTTTCTCACACACAAAAACGCAAACACAGATATAAAATGGGGAAAATTCCATAATCCTGTCATAATAATTTGCCAGCTGCTTTTGCATTTGATATTTTCCTGTTGCTCTTACTCTCTCTCTCGCTCTCTCTCTCGCTCTCTCTATCTTTCTCCCCCATTCTCAGAATAATCTTAATAATAATGTTTTTGCACCTTTTCTTGGAAATTTGTTGCATATCTTTCTGCATTGCACAATCCACCCACATAATATATTTTTCGGTCGCCTGGTTACGCGACATTCATTAGTTATCTTTTCATCCATTTTAATGCTTGCTTTTAAAATGTAATAAAACTGATGAAAAGAATTCATAAGAAATTAATGTTGTATATGAGAAAAAGGTTAATTCATTTATTCATTCATTCATACAACTTGACTAAATGACTGACTGAAGCCGAAAACTTTGACGGTTGACAGTTGGCAATGACAGCAACAACGACATCGTCTACCTTCCAAATATATATATATATACTTTAGAGGTTTCATTTTGTGGTACTTGCCATGCTGGACATACAAAGACAATGAGTGGGTGGTTGGGTGGTTGGGTGGTTCTGCCTGCTGGAACTCACGTAAATCCCATCAATTCTATTGAAGCATTAGCTTTTGTTTTCGCACAATGTGTTAGTGGGAAAAAGGTATACACACATACACACATGTATGTACAATAGAAGAGAATTGAATAAGTATTATATTATATTATCTTTAGGATTGCAGCAGAAACCACTACCAAGACTAACCAAAACAATGGCTTATTGCATCTCACACAACACTTGACGTTTAATTTTAGTTACGCTTCACAAAAATGTTCTTTTATCTCAAATTAATTAACAACACACTGCGCGTGGGCGAAAGGGTTTAGAGAGGGTTTGAGGGGGTGTGAGGCAGCTTGAAAATAGTTGTCAAACATTCCAGAATGCATATTTGTTTGTTTAACGCTTTACTTGTGACTCCTGCAAAGCGTTTGAACAAACAAAAAGAGCTCAAAATATGCATAAAACACGCTTACCAACACTAAAACTACTTTAAAACCCTCTATTCACGCTATACACAACCAAATTAACCAACACTTGGAAGACCTAAGCACATTTCAGAGCATTCTACATCAAAAAAACACCTATCTAATTATCTTATAAACACACTAACACCAACACTTACCAACACTATAAGCAAAATCGATGAGTAACCCACACATTCAACAAACATTGGCACCAGCCATAAGTATAGCTATTTAAAAATGGCTTTATCAAACCCAAAACAACAAGCATGCTAGTTAATTATCTAATACACACATATCGACACAACCACTTACCAACACTGCACACACGCACACACAGAGAGAGAGAGAGAGAGAGAGATAATCAGTAGCCAATTGTTTGGATGCCCAAACAATGGCATTAACATTACTACATCGAATCAAAAATGGCATTTGCAAACATTTTAATCAATCATCCAATAAGCAACTTTAACCAACACTAATCAATCATGACCTCTTCACTATATCTATCTCGTTCCCGTCGCGCTCTGCCTGCTGCATTTCAAGTACATTACATGTTATTAACTCAAAATTGCACATCTCGCATTTTATATTTAGCGCCATTGTATATGTATATGTGTATACACAGCTCCATGTAAGCGCAACTAACTGTTAATTAACACTGCGTACACAAACAACAACAACAACAACGACTTCTACTCGTTGCTATGGCTACGGCCGCTGCTGTCCATTCGCCTACTCGTTGCTTTGCTTTGCGTTTGCTTCGCTTTTGCTTTTGCATTTGCTTTGCTTTGTTGTTGCTTGAAGATGACGCATAAGCACAGATATTGTGACAATTAGTATTATGCTGCTGTTGTCAATGATAATGATAATAATGATGTTGTTGATGCTGATGCTGATAATGATAATGATAATGATGACCCCTGTTC
Source organism: Scaptomyza caliginosa (assembly GCA_035044725.1). Taxonomy (NCBI): domain Eukaryota; kingdom Metazoa; phylum Arthropoda; class Insecta; order Diptera; family Drosophilidae; genus Scaptomyza; species Scaptomyza caliginosa. The sequence goes on along the minus strand of JAWNNR010001065.1, from coordinate 768,865 downwards.
TTTGTTGTTGTTGTTGTTGTTGTTGCATTTGCGCTTTAGGTTTCAAGCAAACTTTCGCGTTTAATTACATTTTGGCAGCACACACACACACACACACACGCAAACATAAAAGCTTTTTTAAATTTGGCAACCAAGTTTAATCAGAATTTCCAGGCTGTTAGCACACACACGACACACACACACACACACACACACACTCAACACACTTTTCGAGTTTAAATTGCACTTTGTCCACAAAAAAAGTTTATGTGTTCAACTTTTTGACTATTTACCAAAAACTAAAAGCACACACACACACACACACAATCACCCACACATACGCCCCCGCCCACATACTTTTTAAATAATTAATGTGTAACATTTTATTTTAAAGCTAGGTGAAAATTCATATAAAAGTTTCACATTAAAGATATGAAAAAGTTTAAAAAAAGACAAGAAACGATTTTTTTTTTTTAAGAGTTTAACAAAGTTCGGCCAAAACATGGTCAGAAAATAAAAAAGAGTTAAACGAAAACCAGGGCTGCAGCAATTATCTTATTTTTATTTTTTATCATAGTAAATATTCTGTTCCGAATTGTTTTGACAGCTGTTTTAAACGGCAATCAGCTAATTTGCTTCGTTGTTTTTTTTTCTCTTTCTCTTTTTTTTTGTTATTGTTAGCGTAAAATATCGAGTTTTTATTTTTATTTGCAGCGTAAGGGTTTTGTTTTGTTTTGTCTGTTTTAGATACAATAAATAACGAACGAAAATGGAAATTACTCCAATTACGGCGACATCAGCGTAATACAAAACAACAACAACAACAACAACAACAGAGAAAGACAGCAGAGAGATGCACGTGTGTTAGCCAACTGGCGATTGAAGCGGAAGCAACGGAACGGGGCAATTTGCTGGCAGTGTTGGCATGTGTTCTGAACTTGGTCAGCAAATTGTTATTAAGTATATACATATATATGTATCTATATAACAGTTCCGATTGCGCCTCATCAAAAGCCCTAACAAATCTCTGCAACATGCAAAGTTTTCACAAAACACTGCAAAAAAAAAAAGAATAAAAAGAAAAACAAAAACGGGGTTTGGGGAAAGCTGTTGTACATTGAACTTTAGCCGGATTCCTGGTTTTTTTTTTGTTGGGGTTACGTTATTAGCTAGCTGATGATGATTATGATGATAATGGTTTTTTTTTTTCCCCAGCTATTTTTGGTGCGATTTATGGCTCTAGCCCCAATATATTCTATATACGTTTGAAATTAACTGCCATGAAAGTTTTACACAAACGAAAGGGGAGGGGGGATGAGAAAAAAAGTGCGCAGCTGCAGTTGGTGAAAAAAGAAGGGGTGATGGAAGGGGTGAAAGCAGAAGTAGTTCGATGGCATGGCGCGTATCTAATCTGGGTCGTAAAATAAAAACAACAAAAAAAACATGTTTCACGCATTCTCGCTACTTCCCCCAAAAACGCTCTTTGTTTAAATACAGAATGCTCAAAACAACAAAAAATAGTTGTTGTTGTTGTTGTTGTAGTTGGCTGTAATCGAAACTCTTGAGAATTGGCTAATGATATTGCTTATCTAATCGCTTATCTAATTATAATTTATTAAAGGTTAATTTAATTGAATACGCTAAGAAAAGTTCAAATAAATAACTGAATCATGAATTGAAATCATTTTGGTTTTCATTTTTTTCGCGAATATCTTAGATTAGATTGTTAAAGTTTAGAAATTCATAAGAACAAAAACAACTATTAAACTGTGAATCGATTGCAAACAGTTTTCTTTAGAACTAAACCCGAACCAAGAGGCAAAGCACTTTTAAAACAACAAGTTAAGAACGTGACATTGATAGCCATAGAGAAATACTTTCCCGGGAAACGTAGATCGGGTGGAAAAAAATGGGAAGACAACAAAGAATTGATAACGCTGATTAGAAAATGCCTTAAATACTTGAAAAAAAAACCATAACAATAAAAGCTTAGCAATAATTGATGCATAGATGCGTATATGTTACGTTCGATAGTCGTTATCACAAAAAAAACAATAACAATAACAAATATCAAATTGATAAGGATATTGTGACAGCAAGTTTTTTTCTTTTGTTTTTATGGTTCGATTAGTTGGATTACGTTTATTTTTGGCATACTTCGAATGCTTATCAGTGAAGATTGTCTAGGGCATATGATTTATCATGATATATATATATATATATATTATCACTGTGCCAATGACTCTTGAGATTGAGTTGATTATTTAAGCTGGCAACAAATGAATGTGTAAAAGACCTTTGAAATAGCTTTACGACAGTTTCTGTTATCGTTTTACAACACTTTTCTACGTTTCCTTTGTTGATCTAAATTGCAGTTATATAAAATTTGAAAACAACAACGATTGATGACAAACTCGGTTAATTACCTACAATTTGTGGGCTGGTCGGTCATACACCAAATACCCCACACACACACACGCACACGCACACACACACGCACACCCATTTCTATTTTTAGGCCTTTTGCGTTTGTCGATACAAAAAAAAGGCAACAACAACTAAAGTCAATGGAAGTGAAACTTATCGAAAACTGTAATTAATGTGTTTATATGTTGGGAACTTGAACAAATGTTACCAATCCCTACACACACACACACACACGCACACACACACACACACAACCATTTACTAGATATCGCAATTTGTGGTTGCCGTTGTTGTTGTTGTTGTTGTTAGCTGCCATGACAAACTGTAAACTAGATTGATAGAAAAGAAGTGTGGGGGGGGGGGGGGGAACACAGCTAAAGGTTGGCGTGCCTTCAATCATAGGGTTCACATAATGCATGACTCAGTTCAGCAGCACGCTAAACAAAAACCAACAACAACGAAAAACAAAAAAAAAATGGTGCAAAAAACCAATACACGAATATATAAGCATTTTTTTGTAGTATGAAAACAATGTGAGCCTGCTACAAGAGGTTCCTCACGGAGGAGCTTTTATGAGGAATATCTTGAAGATTTCTTGGTAACATCAAAACCAAAACAAACTATCGATTAACGCGTTCCATACACAAGAACATGAATAAATCGATGCTGATCACGCATATATAAAGTACATCTTTATAGGACTTGCTCTCTCTCTCTCTCTCTCTCTCAGAAAAACCCCAAAAGAAACTACACACAACACTTTTTAGGTTCCAAAAGTCGTTTTTCCGTTTAAGTAGCTTTGACACGATCACGCTCAAGAATATATATCACTGCAATTGCCTTTAATACAATTTACTAGAAACTCAGCTCTATTATAATTAAAACAATAATAATAATAATAATAAAAAAAACCTAAACCCCATCGAGTATGTATTTAATTTTATGCAATCATTTTCAATGAGCAAATGGCCAACAAAGTAATCATCATATGTGTTTCAAGTATCTATATCTATTACAGTTGCCATAGCTGTCAGTAACCATAAAGCTGTATCTATATCTGTATCTGTAAATGTATCCGTCTGTCTAACTATTTCAACTCTCTTGACAGTTTTGCTGCCGCTGCTTCTGCTTCTGTCGCTGCTAACGTCGCTGTTGCTATCGCTGTTGCTGTCTCTGTCGCGCGGTCGTTGCAGTGCAAAACTGCAGTTGAAGGTGATTTAATAATGAGACGACGACACACACACACACACATAGAACCTAACCCCCGCCCTCCCACACACACACACATACTATTTGCTTGTCCGTCTCTTAAGCTACCCCGCCCGCCTTCCGCCTTCTGGCTTCATCACATTATTTTTGCATTTTTCTTTTGCGCGCTGCAATTTTGTTATTTCTGCTGCTTCTTCTTCTTCAACTCATTGCGCTATTGCTGTTGTCGTTGTTGTTGTTGCTATTGCGCTTTATAAATAGACGTCGCCGTCGCCGTTAATTGCTTTGGCAGTCGCGTATTTCTTTTCTTTTTATTTCTCTACTCATATATGTATGTATGTATTATTTGTTTGTTATATTTGTGCTATTGTTGTTGTTGTTGTTGTTTTGTTGGCTTTTACTGTTTTCATTTTCTTTAATTATAATTCATTACGTATGTGCATTTTATGCATTTATTGGTTTTCTTTTTGCACTCGGTTCTTCTGTATTAGTGTGGCGCCCCCTAGCGGCATCGGCTTTTATTGCTGTTGTTGTTGTCAGAGATTGCACTTGCCCATGAGCTTTAGCATAGGGGTAGGTCGGGGGCAATGTTTTTAATAAAGATGTCAAGCGTATTGGATCGATAAATGGATAAACGACACACACACACACACACAAAAGGAAAAAACTACTTGGGAATTATAAGCTTGATTATAGCATGTTTGTACTTAACCTCATTTTGTGGGTTCTTTTTACAAATTACGCCATAAAGAGTATTTGAATTATAAAAGGATTCTCCCTCTGACAAAGCAAAATTGACAGGAACTTGAACTAGTTTTGAAAATATTATGATTTCTTTAATTCCAAGCAAATTCTGCAATAATGTTAACGAATAACGCATTAAAAAGGGAAATAAACAATGACCAGAGTTGCATTTGAAACAATTTGCTATAAAATGCAAACACAAGGCATAAATAAATTCATCAAAATCTAGTTTCTTGACTTAATTTTTAATGGCCCAAAACTGACTGATTTCCAGCACATTTGATTTATACACACACGAGCTGTTAAGCTGTCTCGTTTCAATTGAAACTGTCGTTTTGTGTGTGTGTGTGTGTGTGTGTGTGTGTGTGTGTGTGTGTGTGTGTGTGTGTGTGTGTGTGTGTGTGTGTGTGTGTGTGTCAGTTAGTTAGTTGTTAACCTTTTCAAAACGATTGCGTTTGTCATCATTTGTGACTCGAATTAGAATTATAATCACAGCACTTGGGGATTTCCGTTTGTCTTTCTGTCGTTTTGTTGATTTAGTTTTGTTAAGTGTTGTTGTTGTTGTTGTTGCCACACACGCACACACACACACAATACTTAAGGAAAAGCCACTTATGTTGTTAAAAGCTACTAGCTGGGGGCGCGATTGGCTTAAAAACTCAAAAGCCTTTTGAAAAACACACACATAGAAATTTCAGGTGCTTTTCTTATTCTTTATCTTTTCGTTCTTTTCATTATTTACTACAAATTTAGTTGAGCATTTAAGTACCTTCAATAGCTTTCATTTGTTTTCTAGAGATTATTATTATTTCAAAATAAATCAAAAACTTTTCTTACCATTCTTCAGCTGCTCTCAAGCACTCTTCGGATTCACACCACATTTGATAGCTAAAATCAGCTGATTCATACATTTTCAACTTTTTACCATGCACTTTGAAAAAAAAAAAACAAAACGAAAACTACAAACAAACACAGAATTCACTTTTAAAAAAAAACCAACTTTTCTTCGTTTCGCTGTTTGCAATGTTGCAAATCTTTGAATAATAAAAAAAGAGAATATTAGATGAATTTATGCGATGCGTTCCGTAACTGTAACTGCAAGCTAATGAACCAACTTTCATGTCCATGGTTACCAAGAAGATAGAAAGCCTTTGCGAGAACTACAAAAAAAAAAACATGTCAAATGCATGTCAAAGGATAAGTCAAGTCCACGTGATTGTATCTGTACATGTTGGATATTGATGGCCTACGCAAAAGCCACAAAAACTCACGTTGAGAGTTAAGGGCACACATGTTGATATTGGGATATTATAGCTTATATAAAATCACCTGCTGGTGGTGAATGACGAAAATGCATCCTGCAGTTGATGAGTGTATGTGGGTGGATAAAGATAGATTGTTAGAGGGCGGCTACTGTAGCTACATGTGACTGTCTATTTATACCGTTAGTAACACATGTACTGCGTATGTCCTGCTGCTTAGCTGAGATGAATGCGTTTGATGCCATTGACGTAGCAGACAATTGACATGAGCAGCGTTGGGGGGGGGGTGGTGGTGGGCGTTTGTCGTATCAATAACAGACAGAAGCGAGCGCACGTCACGTATGTACGTACGTCAGGCAACAAGAAGACAAACGAAAATAGCACAGTTACAAGATACAACATACAAGATACAAAAGCTGTGTGCTGTAAAAACCTTTTTTTCTTCTTCCTCTTGGTTAAGCCGGCGGCAGCAGCAGCAGCAGCAACAACAACAATGGCGCATAGCTAACTAGACTACGGCATACTGTAAGCGTGCGATGGGTGCAGCGGGACGGACGGAGGGGGGAGGGGGCGGTTTGACAAACAAAACGACGCACGGCACGTCAACGACACCCAAAGCGCTGCACAAACCAAGAGAAGAGGAAGGGCGGTGAGGGGGGAATAAATGTGAGTGTGAGTGAGAAACACATTGCACATAACTGTTTTCAGCATGTATGTGTGTGCGCCGGTCGATAAACAAAAATGACAGCAACAACAACAACAACAACAACAGCAAACTGGAAGACTGCGCAGCAGTCACAGCCGCCACAGCTGATAGCAAATCGTTGACGTCGCTGTCGCTGGCGTCGTCGCTGTCACCGTCGCTGTCGCTGTCACCGTCACCGTCGCGTTTGACTCATTAAATATTTTGCAACCTTGACCGTTCGAGAGCGATTAAAATGTGTTTGTGTGTGCGAGTGTTTGAGTGTTATAAGTATGTGTGCTGATATTTTTATTGTTATAGTAAAGTTGTTGTTGTTGTTATTGTTGTTACTGCTGCTGCTGCTGCTGTGTGTCATGCAAGACAACAGACGGCAACTTGAGCGAAAAAAAAAACAAAAAACAAAAACAGAAAATAAATACAACAACCAAAAACAAACAAAACAACTGAAAACCGCAACCTGCATTTAACTTAATGACTTTGTCTTGTGCTAAGTATGTGTGAGTGTGTTCGTATGTATGTATGTATGTATTATGTAGGGATAGTTTTTTGATACGGAATAATCTTAGAAGAGTTAGGGCTACTCCCTTGACTAGATTCTTTTTACACCAACTTTAGGTAATGCATTACTTCATGCATTACTTTTTTTTTGAAACTGTTTGTGTTGCCACCTCGAGTTCAATGCAAATATTTGTACAGCGGCGACCGGAAACGCAGCAGTTCTTGGGAAAATTAGAAACAAAAGAAGCGATCTCAAGGGAAACCAAACTAATTGCACAACATAAGAAGAGTTTCACAAGAATTCAATGGAGTTTTGGTCGATTCGATAGAAAAAAATCGAAACGTTTTTATTACAATAAAATAAAAAGGGGAAGGGAAGGGAGAAGTTATACAATGGGTCTTATGACATTCGAGTGAAGTCTAATTGGCCGTGCAATTGTTAAAACATTTTGCTTTTAGCTATATAATAGAGACAGACACATACCCACCCCCTATACTTTGTCATGCACTAAGTAAAGGAAAAGGAACCCATCATTAAATGTCCATTAAACTAGCTGCCTAACCACCCCGCCGCCTTCACCAACCAAACTACTATTCTTTCCCTGCTATAGACCAACGAAATCCTATACAACAATTTGATTTGGGGTGTTGAAAGGAAATGGAAATGGGTGGAGTTGACATCAATCAATTTTCAATTGATAAAAGCACAATAGAATTTTAAAGATATTACAACATTAATGAACAAGCATTAACGACTTGTGGGTACCTTATAGCCTGAAAAAAAAACAGCTTAAAGCTCTAAGAACATTAAACTTTTGAATATCTTAAAGCTTTAAGCCAACAAAATGAAGTTTTCTTTATACAGATCATTCCCATATTGTCAAGTGGTTAGGATACTTTAAATTGTACAGTTTTTAAACATTTTTCGTGCAACTTTTTTGAACTCTTTTGCCATTGTCATTATTCATATCGTTATCAAAATCGTTCTCATTTGATCATCTTTTCATGTAATTTTTGGCTTTTTTCCATTAGTTCTTCTTAAACTTTTCGATCGGGTTTTTCTTAGCTAAACGACCTTTGCAAATAACCCCCCTCCCTCCTCCACTAGCTTTTGTCTGTACTTCCATGACATTTTCCAGTCCGTCGACTTCTTTTGCGGTCGTCCGTTGTGTGCGGCCATTTAGCTCTCTAATTGCTGTCATTCAGGCACAACAGAGACAGCCAAGAGTGACAGAGAGAGAGAGAGAGAGAGAGAGAGAGAGCAAGAGAAGAAGCAAAGTTTCTGTTATACACTGTTATATATGTACATAAATCGAGCTGCCTGCGATGAAAGAGTTTTTAGAGATTTATAGAGTATTTAACAATCGGTTTAACACTTTTTAAATATTCTTGTTGTTCTCTTTACTGTTATTGTTCTTCTGTTTTTTTTCTCTCATTTCAACTGTTTTTGTTGTCGTTGCGGCAGGTCAATAGTGTCAAATTACGTATAATTATTTTTAACTTAAGGCAACGTGTATGTGTATGTGTTTGTGTGTGTGTGTGTGTGTGCGCGTGTTTTCTCTGTATCTTTTGCCCCCCCCCCCCCCCCCTTCTCCCTCAACATTTTGTTAATCGCAGATTTTTCTCTCTTCCTTTAACATCATCATTTTGCTCTAATCATTTGTGTCTTGTTCCACTTCTTCTTCTTCTTCTTCTTGTTCTGCCCACACAACAACACTTTGACTTCGAATTCGACTTCAACAAAAACGACATTCGACATTCGACTTTCGAGTTCGACTTCGACTCAGTTAGTCATCGTCATTGTGTTTCGTCTTTGTCTCTGTCAGTTTAAGTGCTTCCCACTTTGACGACGTTTGCCTAACCGCAAAGCTAGCAAACCGCAACAACAACAACAACAACTATTACACGGCTGCAATAACTACAACAACAATTGGGCTTTCCGGGTCTCACTCTATCTCGCGCTTTTTGCTTTGTCCAAGTGCCTGTCTGTCCGTCGCTCGCCCCGACTAACTATTAAGCTCTCCTCCCGCTCCAAGTTTGAAT
>JAWNNR010001065.1:600000-755000 GCA_035044725.1 Scaptomyza caliginosa | reverse complement strand
AAAAGAAACAAGCAAAGCAAAGCAGTTCAGCACAGCACAGCGCAGCGCAGCGTCGCAGCCAGCATCGATGCCAACAGCGTTATAATAATAATAATAGCATAAAAAGAAATTATAAAAAAAAACCCAACTCGAAGCAAAAGCAAAACAACAAAAGAAGAAGAGAAAAAAAAAATGATGCCGCTGTCGCTGCTGTTGTTGGCGCGGCACAACATCTGCCAAGAGCGAGAAAGCGAGATAGAAAGGCGCAATGCGCAAAGCCCAAAGAGCCAGAGCGAGAGAGTAGGGGAACTGGCAGGCAGGCAACCAGGCAGGCAAGCAAACGAACGAACGAAGCAGCGACGACGACAACGAAACGACTGTCAATCAGTCGGTCGGTTGGTCGGTCAATCTGCCTATCTGTGTGTATGTTTGTCTGTCTGTCTGTCTGTCGGTCGGTTGGTCGGTCGTTGTCGTCACAAAGGGGAGGCAGCGGGTGTGTGTGCTGTGCGCTGTGGGCCACTGCTGAGGTTGAGCAAAAACAGAGAGCAATTGCTTTTGGGAAACTTGAAAGAACGAACGAGGCGAACACACAAGCACACAGATACAAATGTACAAACCTCATATACATACATACATGCATGCCATACAAATGCAAACAGCAAAACAGCAGGCAGCGATGTTGCTGCGCAGCAAAAGTTGTTCGTGTTGGTTGGGTTATGCGGCGCGCGGGTGACGCAACAGCAAGTGCAAGGCGGCGGGCAGGCAGCAGCGCCGTTGGCAACTGAATACGATGCACACATACAGAGACACGCATATATATGCGCATACATATACATACATACATACATAAATACGAGCGCACAAAACTCGCAACGTCATAGCGAGTCGAGCGACAAAACGAACAAACGACAGACGGACAAACCGACCGACTGTCACGACAGTCGTTCGTTCAGTCGGTGAGTCGTGCATAGTGACGTGCACAAAAATCCCCCGAGCAGCGCAGCAACGTTGTATGTACGTACGTATGTATGTATGTGCTTGTCTGTAGCTGTAAGTCTGTGTATATGAAAAATGATTGGGAGACGACGGAGAAGCAAACGAGTCTAACGAGTAGAACGCAGCAATAAACACAGGGGCGCATGTTTAGGCAAGGGGTGTGCGGGTGTGCGCAAGGTGAAACGTAGAAAAAAAAACAAAATACCGTCGTGTGTAAGAAGAAGCAGACACATATATAAATACACACACACACACACATGGAGACTGTATAATAATAATAATAATTGTGGAACATTGGCGCGCTGGCATAAAGTCCACACACACACACACACGTATACATGCATCTGCACACATACGTCTGTTTGAATGTATGGGTGTATTTTGCTAGTGTGTTTTCGTGTGGGCGTTAAAAGCTGGCAACGGCAGCAGCGGCGGCGGCAGCAGCAGCCAAAAATATGTACAGTAAAATATTCACAACGCCGAAAACGAAAAGGCAAATGAAACGAAATGAAATAAAATAAAAATGAAACAAAACGAAATGAAATGAAAAAAAAAAATCACGAGTAGGCCGAAAGCAATTTATTTGAGATAGCGCCCCTGCTAGCAGCGTTGACGTTGCTGTTGTTGTTTGGCTGCTTTTGCTCTGCAGCAGCTCTGCCACGGCCGCTGCCGCTGCTGCTGCTGCTGCTGCTGCTACTGTCGAGAGTAAAGTAAAGTATTGATTTTTCGTTCGAGCTTTAATTTAGTGCGCCTGCTTTTATTTTTCTTCTTCTTCTTTTCATGTACTTTTGTACGTATGTATATGTGTGTGTGTGTGTGTGTGCTCGCGTTGTTTTTGTTGCTTGCGTATGTTTTTATCAGTTATTACACTAGTTTGTATTGTTGTTGTTGTTGCTGTCGCTGCTGCTGCTCGGGCCTCTCGTACATACATACATACATATAGTTTATGATTTTTGTTGTTGTTGCTGTTGGTTGTACAAAAATAAGCGCATGTGAACGCGCCGCGCATGGAAAACGTGTTTTTCAGCCTGAAAAATGTGTCGTAGGTTTTGATGCGTGCATGTTTATGCTTGTCTCTCTGTGTGCGTATGCGTGTGCGTGTTTGTTTTTAGCTTTCACAACACAACAGAGTAGCAGAGCCAAAAGATTCGCAGAACCCGCGCGGCTCAATCCTTTGTCCACCCGCCCCCGCCTTCGGCGACTGCATCTTCTAGTTTATCATCATATTTTGCTGTTTCTTACTCTGTTGCATGCTGCAACAATAACAAAAAAAAATAACAATGCCAAAACGCATATGCCGCACACATGTGTGCCGCCCCCCCCCCCCCCCCCCCTTGGCTCGCCCCCTTCAAATGCTGCAGCAAGTGTAGTGTGACATGTTTTTATTTTTCTTAAAAGGGCTTGTATTGCAGCACCCATCCCCTCTCCACTCCCCACCCACACACACACACACACACACACACACACACAGAGATAGAAATGTTGCCAAGCAACTAAAAGCTTAAAAGTATTCCATTTTCATGCTACGCTTTCTATCTCTCTCCCTCTCTCTCTCTCTCTCTCTCCTTCTGCACCAGAACATTCACAAGTATTTTTTTCCGATATCGAATTTCTGATTGCAAAGTCGCAAATAAAAAGGAAAAATAAACTATTTTTGATATCTACTTGCATTTGTTCCCCATCGCTTTTCACCTGAAACAGTGTTGCATTTTCCAGGAATTTTCCATACGCAACTCAATTTTGCCCTGCAAATGCCAAAGGCATTCCAGGCCGAGGGTGTAGAGGAAGAGAGAGAGAGAGAGATAGAGGAAAAAATATCAACATGGTGCATCTGAAAGTAATATCAAATTTTCATGATTCTTCAGAAATGCAATTAACTCAACATATGGACATAAATTCATTGCATGAAAAACATTTTCTAAATACCAGAATGGGGGTGGGGGGGGAAAAGAAAAACTCGCTTGAATTAAGTTTTATTTGGAAAGCATTCGTTTGAAAGGATTTTTCTTTAAACGATTCTCATGAAAATGCTACAGTTCTGTACCAAAATGAAAGCTTGAATTCTGAAAAACTTGTAAAAGCCTATTTGGAATAATTAAATTCAGTTTCAGTTGTTCTTTTTTTAAAGCAAACCTCTGTTTAAACTGAAAGTATTGCATTTTTATTCAACGAACTAGTTCAATTGATTCAACAATTCAAAAAAAAAAAAAAAGTAACTTTTGTTAAGGGTAAGATGTGAAAACGAAAGAAAACAATAAAGAACTCAACTGTAAACCAGTTTCAAAGACATTCAAGTGCGAACCCTTTTTGGGTTTTGGTAAAAACGACTTTAAAGAGATATACTCGACATGTATCAGATATAAAAAAGATGTTAATTCGACTGATTTTCAACTAAAATTTAAGTTTCTTTCACTATTTTGTTGTTCCTTTGGTTTTGAAATGCATTTAACGACTGCATTTATGCATTTTTCCCGTTTATTAAGTGACAAAAAAATATGTTCAGCTTTATTTTGGTTTCTTTTACACTTTGTGTGTGTGTGTGTGTGTTATTTTCGGGCATTCTGGCTGAAATTTGGCAACGTTGCGCACACGTACGGTTTTTCCTGGCTTCTGGTTGTTTTTTTTTTTTTTTTTTTTTGTTCTCATTCCACTTTACCCTCCCTGCACACACACACTCTCTCCTTTTCTCTCTCCTTCTCTGTTTGCCGTATAAATATCTGATATTTGCTTGCAAACGCAACGTCCTTGTGACGTTTTTTGCCCCCTTTAACGGCAAACTGCGACGGCGAAAAATTAACTGCAATTTGAGAGGCCTCCTCAATCTCCTGCTGTCCATTCCCCCCCCCCCCCCCCCCACGCCCTGCCGCTCTACACTTTACATGCTTTTGCTATGTACATACATAGACGTATATATATGTATATAGGTAGGTATGTGTGTGTGTGTTAGTGTATTGTTGTTGATTGGTCGCCACTTCGCGTAAAATATGCAAACTAAATTACAGCAATTTAAGCCGTTTGCCCATTTATTTATGGCATGTCAGGTGGCGCCCCCTGCCGTCTAACCAGCTGCCTGGCCTGACATCGCCTCCTATTTACAGTTATTCATTCGTACGTGCGTATGTGTGTGAGTGAGTGTTCGCCACACCCACTTGACAGCAGCCGCCCACACTTGAGATGTAAGTAACCGAAAACCCGAAAAACAAAAAAACACCAACAACAAGAACAGTAAACGAAAAACAGAAGGAACGTCATTAAGGATGGAATTTGAGGGCAAACCGCAGAGAGCAAAACAAAGAGAGAGTGAGAGAGTCAACGCGCGAGAGAGTAAGAGTGGCAGACTGAGTGTGTGTGAGAGAGAAAGAGAGAAAAAGTAACTGTCACTTGAAGTTTTAATGGAATTTGTATGTTTTTACAGTGTTTTGTGGCCTGCACAAACCAATTACAACAACAACTATCAACCAAAAAGTGGAAAGAAGCAGAAGAGGCAGAGAGATAGAGAGAGAGAGAGAGGGAAAAATTGATATAAAAATAAAACTGACACAGTAAAATGATATGAAAATGAAATCAAGTGCTAATTAAGGTTTTGTTTATCGCGCAAAAAACAAGCTAAATTTTAAAAATAAATTTCTTTATGTAAATTTCATATGAATATTTATAGATAAACTATATATCAAATACATAAATACATCTTTTTCAAACGATTTTGTAATACTTCAAAAGAGTTTTCTTGAAATCAAGTCATATATTTTGAATAAATTCTTTCGAAAAACTTGTTTAAAATCAAATATTTGAATCAACAAACTTATTTTAAGCAAGTTTTACAATTTACAAAAAATATTTACTATATTTAAGTATATAAAAACAATTTGAAGAGTTTTTTTCTCCGACTTTAAGCATACAAACGATCTAAATAAAGGTTTTTCTTTGGAATTTTTGAAAAATTATTAACAAAACCTTATAATCGACTTGTTTTAAGTCGGAACTTAACTGTTTACTGTTTAAAAAAAAAGTCTCTGTTGATGTCTGAAGGCATAAAAGGGAATAAACAAACGGGTTGGCCATAATAATAATAATAACAATAATACTAATACACAAACATTCATAATAATAATAATAATACAAATGACAAAACCGGTTAAACAAGACATTCAACGTGAGACGATTTTACAAGCAGTAAAAAGCACAAACGAAAAGAACAACAAAGAGAGGAAGAGGGCGAACGAGAGAAGAACGAGAGAACGAAGAAGCAAAGAAATGAATAAAAACAAGCTAAACCACAGGCCACGTATGTATCTGTCCGTTAATATATCTATGTATCTATACAAATCCATAGCTGTTATAATGCATAAAAGGTTGGCTAAGAAAAGAAAGAAAATAAGTTGAAGTAATATTTTTGCATAATTTAAATGCTAATAAGCAAAAAAAAAAACAACAAAACGAATTGAAAAAAAAGCTATTAATAAATATGTAAAAAAAAAAAATATTTTCTCTGACATAAACTAAGATAGAAATGCATTGTAATAAGACAATTGATTTCATACACGATTCAACTTAAATTTCAGCTTGAAAATGCAATATTTAAGCTCAATATTAGAATACTTTACAAACAATGGTTTAAGCTTCTTCTTAATAATTGAACTCGAAACACACAATGCAAGGAATAGCAAGGATATTTTAGATAATTTTCCTAGAACTGGAATACAATACAAGACGTTTAATTCCTAACGAAACCATAATTTCAATTAATATTGTTTCAAGCGTATTAACAAAAGCCAAAGCAGTATGAATACGGCATCAAAAGATAACTGAGAATTCTTGAAATATTCGTAAACAGCTGCATTGGTTTCTGGGAATAAGGAAAGCATTTTAATCTTCAAATAAGCTAAGCTTAAGTTAAATATTTATGCATATTAATGCAAAAAGTTTCTGCTCTGAGCATTTAATAAACTACTTTTGGTAGAGAAAAGTACGAAAAATGTTCCTAATACGAGAAAATTCCTGTTTTTCTTACAAATCTTTCCAAAAAGTTGGATTATGTTGAGTATTTGACAGCTTTTTGCACAGAAAACTGTGTAAATCTCAAAATACTCCAAGAAAATGTTTCTGTTATAAGAAAATTCCTTAGTTTTCTCTTTAAACTCCTCAGAAATAGATGTTAATGCAAAATATATTGTCAAGAAAATGCTTTAAAACAAGAAAATTTCTCAGTTTTCTGACACAATTCCTCCAAAATAATGTAAACGTTCTTCAAAATCGCTATAAGTATGAATAAACCGTAAGCTATATACCCAAAACTTATGGTTTATTTTAAAAATTTAAGAATTTCTTGAGAAAAAAAGTTATTGCTATAATTTCTCGTCACTTAAAACAATGGATTTTTGATCTAAAACACTTTTCTCTATATAAAAAAACTCAAGTTATCGATTTATAAACGTTTAAAATCGATTAATTTTGATTTCCTAGCTTTACTAAGCTTTGATTTTCAATACTCTAAGAACTTAAAACGAAATACGATTGATTTAAGTAAGAAATTATTCATTTGTTAAGACTTACCAAGAAAATGTTGTTGGGTAAACGAATCCAAAGCCTAAAATTGGCTATATATAACGGTACGATGGTGTTGCCATGTGGTTAAATGTATGTATATGTATATAGATATGTGTGTATATAACCATTTTGGGGGTATTCAATATGAATTTTGAACGCGTTTCACGTATCAGGTTTGTGTATTTTAATAATTATTTATTTACATATTAAATCTTTTATGTATTTTTCAATTTCGATTTTATGCATATACGGGTTTTTATAATTTTTTGTTGTTGTTGTTTTTGAATTTGCATTTTTAATCTTGAAAACGACGCTTGGAAAATTTTCAAACGACATTCAAAAAAACGTAACGTACACACAGAGAAAAACAAACAACAAACACGAAAAAACGAAGCGACGGCAACAACGATAAACTTTTGTTTTTTACATTTATTTATTTATATATTATTGGTTTTTATATTTGTTTAAAATTCGTATTGTGATTATTGATTTTTACTTTGTTCTCGAGCATTACCAGAAAAAAATATATAAAAAAAAAAAACAATACATACATACATATGTGTATGTGTGTGTGTGTATATAACAGATCATAACATAACATGTATGCGTATGTGTGTGTGTGTGTAAAGGTAGGAAGTGGGAGGCAAATAGCCCATTAAAGCGGGGGAAATGTATAAAAAAAAAACCTTTTGCAATTTTTGGCGCAGGGCGGTGCCGTAGAAAACCAAACTTTTTAAACAAATTGCACACATGGGCAATACCTACATATGTGTTTGTGTGTGTGTGGGGCTTGGCTTTGGCGCTTTTTATGCCATACACTTCCATTTAAATTTTTCTTTTGCTCTTTCACACACACACACTCTCATACATGCCGTTCAACTGGCCCAGCTGTGCATAAAAAAACCATTTAAATTTATTATATAAAAAAAAAAAAACAGGGAACAACAACAAAAAGCAATCTATGCCACTTTAAAAAAGCACACACAAAAGCAAAGAAAAAATTGAAAAAAATTAGAATTGGAACGCAGACGACGACGTCAGCAGCAGCAGCAGCAGCACCAGAAACAGAGAACGACACACACACACACACACAGACACATATGTATATAAAGCACAAGCACAGAAAAGAACACACTACTGCACAGCAAGTGTGTGGGAAAGAATGAGATAGCGAGAGAGACACACACAGTTAAAAATTCCAACAATTTGCGCTGCGTTTTTATATGCGCCTCTTTTCACTTTGATATTCGCGCATAGATCAGCATTGCATTTGGGCAAAACAACAGAAACAGAAAAAAACAAAAAAAACGTAACGTTTTATATACGTATGTATGTGCAAACACATATACATACATGTATATAACATAGTATATATATGTATGTACATTTGCCTATGTAACAACGAAGCGACGCAATTTTCCAATATGTGTGTGTGTGTTTTTTTTTCTCTCCACCTTTTTTCTTTATTTTATTTTTTTGTTATATCCATTTTGCCTATATACACACACACACACGCAGCAACACAAACATGCAGACACAGCTATAAAACTATATACAGACACACATATGTATATATTTAAAATATACAGTTATATATATATGTAGGCAACACACACACATACACAGCGGCACAGTGAAGCGAAGATTTTATATTTATTTTATTTTATTTCTTTTTGCTTTTATTTGATTTGATTTTACTTCATTTTCATTTGTTACGGGGGGCGGCTCTCGTTCGTTCGTTTTATTGCATTTGAATTTATATATATATATATATATATGTATGTACATATATGTATTTCTCGTTGTTGTTTCGGCTATTTAACTGCGTTGCACATTTACCTTGTTGTTGGTTTTGTTTAAGAGCGACGATTTTCATAATTTTTGTGAATTTGTTATAAATAAATTCGCAACGTATCTGCAAATGTCGTGAAATTTTCACATGATCTGCACGCGCTGCACACCGACTTTTTTGGAGTTCAACGATGATACATCTACAACATCTACAACGACGACGACGACGGCGACGCTGCTGCTGCTGCTGATGTTGTACCGGAGTACTGTCACAGCTCGTTTCGGGAACGAACGAACTTTGTTCGCAGCCAAACGATGGTAACGCAACTTGCGTCAAGCATCATACAACTCATACCGTTTTCTCAAACAGTGTTCGATTTCGGTTCGTTTGCTCAATGCATTACGACTGTGGCCCAGGCAGCGGGCATGTTCGACACTGACGCGACAAAATATTGGTCATGCCTTTCATACCGCTTAATAGATAACTTTACTTTTATGATAAAAATAAGCCTTTGTTTTAATTGTTTTTAATAAAAGTTTCTTTCAACAGTTTTCTATAAAAAATTTATATTTAAGAGTAAATTGGTGGAGGGAATATAATTATAATAGGTACTCATGCACATTTTGCATTGTTCTTTGAACATGAGAGATTGCAATTCTGACCCCCACTGTTGATAATGTTGTAGACTATTTGTTGCATACGACTTTGACTAACGCTGACTGACAAATCTATTGTTGTTTTTTTTCCCACCCTCCTTCAACCCCAACATCATGCCTTTTTTTTGTTGCGAATTTCGCAGTGAAAGTGAAACACAACTGAAGCAAGGCAGCGTCATACAACCTGCAGTCTGGGACTGCAGCAGCCATGCATGTTGCATGCTCGATGCGAATGTGCATGCCTTCATGCATGTATGTGTGCGTGTTTTTGTATATTGCTGGCCTGCTTCTTTCTGTGTGCGCGCGCTAATGTTTCATGTCTATTAATATTGTTTGTTGTTGTTGCTGCTGCAGCTGCAGCTGCTTTTGTTGTTATTGTTATTGTTGTGTGTTTGTGTAGCTTTTCTGCCGTTTGTCCAACATAGACGGCCGGCCGGCGGTGGCCTCATTGCTGTCATGCAACATTTCTAAGCGCCGCAACGTTGCCATTCTTCATACGGCAAGCACATGCTCGAACCGAACTGAGCTGAAAATTGGCAACGTTGCCTGCGCCAGCGCCCATACACTTGTGCGACAGCGCGCTCGACTGCGACGGTGACAGCGGCAGCAGCAGCGACGTTAGCATCAACAGCGGACGTTGGCTGTTTATAACATAACATAAATAAATAAAAAAGGCAAAATGGTAAAAGCAAACAACAAAAGGCAAAGCGAGCAGCAAGCAGCAAGCAGCAAGAAGAAGAAAACGTAAAAGGCGAAGAAGAAGAAGCAGAACAGACGCAATGACGACGTTGCGCGCTAAGCTCACTTTAAAAGGCAAACAACAGCAAGAAATACACACACAGACACACACATACAAATGCGTACCATGTATGACTGCTGTTCGTTATGGTCGCTCATACACGTTGCCTGCGTCTTTGCATGACACTCTCTCTCCCTTCAGTCGCATTCATCATTCAGTTTTAGTACATGTGACGCCACAGCAGTAGTAGGAAGACAAGAATGACGACGCCCCATCCGTACGATGAAAAGGATGTTATGGAGGAGTTTATCAGCTGTTATCGCCATTACACAGCACTGTGGGACAACAGATCAATGGACTATCTATCGCAAAAGAAAAAGGCGCCCGGCTATCAACAACTATTAAAAATATTACGTCGCGTCAATCCCGAGGCGAGCGTGCAGGATGCCAAACGTAAAATCAACTCACTTCGCTGCTGCTATCGCCGTGATATTAAGAAGATGCAAAACTCATACGGCGGCTACGAGCCGCGTGTTTGGTGGTTTCATTTGATGGACTTTCTTAAGCCTGTCTTAAATTTGGGTCTACCAACAACAACAACAACACCAACGATAGGGACATTGACGACGACGACGACGACAACAACGACAACAGCCCGCATCAAACATGAAAGTCAAAGCCTGGATGACAGTCTCGACGAAACAAGCATGCATGTAAGTCTATGGGAACGAGAGAGAAACAGAAAGAGAGAGAGAGAGAGAGAGAGAGTGCTCAACATAGGGTTGTTGTTGTGTTCGTGTTGGGGTTTGATTGGTTGGTTGTGTTCAGACACGTTCGCTGGTCGTACGACCCAGTTGGACGACAAAGCATTCAATAGTAGTTGTCTAACCGTTGTTCGCCATGGACACACATCAAGTGCGCAATACACGCTTCTGGAAGGACTTCTTTCGCATGTATCGCTCCATGCCCGAACTCTGGCTGACCACAGCCAAAGAGTATCGCAATCGCAATCTCAAAAACAAATCCTATGATCGTCTCCTCCAACACATGCGCACCTCCGATCCCACCATCAACATACACATGCTCAAGCGTAAGATTAACAATTTACGCACCTCATATCGCCGTGAGCTGCGCAAGGTGCTCGATAATAAGGCGGCACTGGAGCGGGGTGATTTTGAGCGTGGTAGCGATGATGATTATAAGCCATCCCTTTGGTATTTCAATGAGCTAGAGTTTCTGCATGATCTCGAGACGGGTGGAACGCCTTTATTAGTTGAACTCGAACCGGAACCAGAACGTGAGCGTGAACGTGAACATGAGTATTATCAGGAGCGCACCGAAATCATCACCGATGATATCGATGATAATGTGGTTGAGGTCACCATGGAGGAACCGGATGCAGTAAGTTTCGGTTCACTTTAAGCATATTTTAATCTCCATCCATTTTGAATGACGCACTTTCAACAACGAAGCAACGAAAGCAGCGCAAAAAAAAAGTCCTTCCCCCTTTTTCAACAGGTGGAATTTTCGCGGAAATCTGCGCGGAAAAGCTCTTAAGCTAAGCTGGTTGGAGTGTTTTTTCGCAAGCATTTTGCTAGAAACTATTGCTGCCAACTGGAGTACCGTTATAATCGCACATAGCATTTAGCTAATTGGTCTAAGTGCACTTGGAATTCTGAATTATGTCTGAATATTTTGAGTACTTGTTGTATGTTAGGGCTTAAGGCAACAGAAAACAAAAAGAAAATAACATAGAAAATTAAGTTTAAAACGCAATTTGATTCGTTGCAGGACGAGGATATATTCGCTGAACCATATCAGCCTGGGGAAGATATGCTGGTAATGGAGGGTGAAGGCGATGTGGAGGCCGATGCAGATGAAGAGCATGAGAATGAGCACGAAAACGAGAGCATCGTTGATGGTGAGGGTGTATTGATTGGTGACGAGGAGCATGGTGTATTAAGTGAAACGCGACACAAATCTGATTTGAAAGTGGACACCAAATATCAGCAGCAGCAGCAACAACAACAACATTCCAATACCAACAACAACAGCAGCAGCAATAACAACAACAACAGCGGCAATGCAAGGCATACACGCATACATCCTTATAACACAACTCAATCACGACAACAACAGCACATACACAAGCAGCAACAACAACAAAACCACCAGCAGCAGCAGCAGCAGCCACAACGTCGCAGCATTGCAGCACAGCAAATGTGCCGACGTCGACATAGCAGCGACGGTGACATTGACGAAGACAGGAGCATCGCTGCTTGTAAGAAACGGCGTCGCCAGATGATCTCGCTGGAGCATACGGAACAGACAGAGAACGAATGCGATTTGATTGGCAAACGAATTGCCGCACATTTCCGCAATATGCGCGCCGATCAACGGCTCTTTGCCGAGCGCATCATCAGTGAGGTGCTTGTATTCGGTCGCATGAATCGTTTGTCGCTCTCCGCGCGATTTTTGCCTAACGGCGCCAATGTAGGTGATGTCTATGCCAGGAATGATGGCAAATAAAACAGGCCATTCTACAACAACAACAGCGACAACACCAAAAGCTACAAACGCAAAGAAACAGATGATAGATTATAGAGAGTTTGTATGTGTGTGTGTGTGTGACACTGGCTTTAGCTGTAAGGCGCCCAATTAGAGCGGCGACAGAATAAAAGCAAAAGCAATTGACTCACTGCGTGCAGGCAACAAAACTGTCGCAAATGTTTTCAATTGTAAGTTAGGCAGCCAAATTGTAAATTATTTGTAAGCTACAGATTGCATGTAAATATATATATAACTCTTATTTTCAATTTGACTTTATTTCAAACAATTTAGTTAATAAAATTAAAAACTTTGTGTGTACTTGACATTGTTATGACTAAGCTCAAAGCGGAATTTTTGTCGCCTGAGCTGTAGCGACTAAACTTTGGCGCAAAACAAGACAAAAAAAAGATAAAGAAAATAAAAAAAAAGAACCGTATAGTCCGCAAACTGGTTTTTATTTCATTACACATCTCCTTGTCGCACTCACTGCTGTTGCTCGACCCCGGGAACAACAACAACAATAACCACCGTCTTAACCATATCGCGTTCAGCTTGTTATGCTTCTTCTTTTTATACTGCTGCTAATGCTTTTTGTTGTTGTCATTCTTGTTCTTGTTCTTGTTCCAAGTCGCTGTGTGCATTGGCACAGTCTCAAACGCGCCGCTTCGGCTCTCGGCTCTTCCTTCCTTCTGTATTGCTTTTTGCTTTTATTTTTTTTTTTTGGGTTGCCTTTGTTTTTGCATTGTGCTTTAGTAACTTTAATTTGCTGCCTGCCTGCCATTGCCGTTGGGGTCCGTTATGCCGAGACTCGCTTTGCTCTAGCCTCACACTAGTCAACTTTCATGTGTGTGTGTGTGTGTGTGTGTGTGTGTGTAGGGCAGCTGCCTTGGGATTGGGATAGTCATCTAAATCTGAGTCACACACACACACACACACACACACTCCGCTAGACAGCACGCAAAAAATACGTTGCATTTGAATTTGTTTAACCAGCTGTCTTTGCTTGGTTGAAGAAGAAGAGAGTGCTCAACTTTGTGATACCCTTTCGAATGGCGTATTACATCTATGCAAATGATCGGCAAGTTACATAAGCTGCTCTTTACTCAAGTTATCGATTACATGTTATCGATATTTATTGCATTTGCCAATTGTGCATTGTCTGCACTGCGCTTTTTTTATTACAGCTATGCTCAGTTATTTCATGCATTTCTTTTTTTTTTGTTGTTTTTTTTTTCAATCTATGTATGTTTGTTGTCATTTTATTCTGATTGTCATTTGGCCACTTTCCTTATTCTTTTGCCCACATGCCAGACACATATGTACATATGTACATATGTATGTATGTTTGTGTGTCTAAATAAAAGTTTTATGTCTTTTTTGCCACCTTCTGGCTGCCTTTGTCATTGTTCTTGTTTGTTGTTCTTGTTTAGCATTAGCAATTCTCTTTTTGACTTTTCGCCATACGCTTTAGCTGCTGCTGCTGCTGCTGTTGTTGTTGTTGTTTTCATGGTCTTTAATTTCCCTTTGCTTGGCATTTTTACTGTTGCGGCTTTGTTCGTTCGCCTCTTCGACGTGTTCCCCTCAAAATCCACACCCCTCCCTCCATTTACCCTACAGCAAACGAATCGTACCAACAACAACAACAGCAGGTCATTAAAATAACTTTGTTGCCCTGTCCTTCCTGTGTCGTTTCATTTCGCCTTGCTCTGCATTTTTATTGCCGCTGTCTGCGTCTACGTCTTTCCACGTCTTCGCCCTTCACTAAATACGCTTGCCGTTGTTTCTGTGCTGTTGTTGTTGTTGTTGTTGTTTTTCGGTTTCTATTTCTGGTTGCTTTTTGCGCTCGTTTTGATACTTTGTTGTTATTGTTGCGGTTGTTGTTGCTGTAGCCGGCATTTAAGCCGGCGCACAATTTTAGGCAAATTACTAAGTTTGCCACGGCGCTCGCTTGTGTCTTGACTTTTGCTTTGTCATACAAAGTTGCCGATGCTGAAACACAATCCCCCCAAGCCCCACCTCCCCTTCCACATACCAACCGACTATCCAGTTTTCTCTCTCTCTCTCTCTCTCTCTCTCGGTCTCTGTCTCTCTGTTTCTAGCCAGGCCGCAATCAACCACAATCAGCACAGGCCATCTGTAAGCGTGTGTTTGTGTTGTGTTGTGTGTGTGTGTGTGTGTTTGAGTGTGGGGTGCATGGCACAAAATGAAAATGGCAAAACAAGGTCAAGTGTAGGGAGCAAAGTTTGTTTGAGTGCACACACACACATACATATATACCTACACACACACACACACACACACACACAAACACACACGCACGCATGCCAAATGTATTAAAACTATAAATAAGAAATAAAAAAAACGAAAGCTTCTCACACTCGTGCATAACTTTTTCATTAAGCGCCGTTGTTGCTGCATTTGTTTAAACAAAAAACGAAATAAATGAGAAAAAAAAACGCACGCTTGCGTCAACGTCGACGTCGACGACGCTGTTGTCGCTGCCAACCGGCTGAGTCACGCTCAACAGGCGCGCACAATTTTTTAAGGTTAACTTTTTGTCATATTGACGACGAAATAATTTGCACAAAGGTGTGAAGTTTATATGCATGCATACAAATACATATATGTACATATGTATATTTTTTTTGGGAGAGCCGAACTTGACGTATAGCAAAAGCCAACGGCGACACCTGTGGATGCGAAATGCGACTAAAACAAATACATGCTTACGTGCATGTACACGCACACACACAAACGCATGCAGTGACGAAGAAAAAAAACGCAGCAGCAGCAGCCGAAACAACCCTCAACAGAGATTTGCTGTCAATTTGCAAAGCCTAGGCTGCTGCAGTGCTGGACTGCGTGTACATATGTACATATGCATACATACATACAAATGTTTGTATGTATTCCTCGTTCTTTGCGCTCTGCACCGTCATCCTAACTAACCGCTGCACTGGCACATGTGTGACGTATGAGCTGTTTGAACAAAAAACAAAAAAAAAAACAAGCATGAAATCAAATTGGCAGCTGAAAGTGTAACTAATATACAAATACAATACAGCAATAAGCTACATTTCCACATACAAAACGACTTACATACGTACGTACATATGTATGTATGTATGTATGTATACAAATTATCTATCAACGCACGCATACATATGCATGCACGAAACGACAACAGCAACAAAAACAACGTCGCAAAACGAAAAAGAAACCTAAATAAAAAATTAAATGGAAATTTCTGATATAAAACACACGCACAGCAACACGCACACACACATTGGTAGCCAGCTAAACGTGAACATGAACATAGCGCACAAGCTAAGTGAAGTTTGGCAACGTTGCATTTGTTCAGGCAGCATAACAAAGCATTGCGCTGCTGCTGCGCTGCCATTAGCTAAACGTAACGAGGCTGCGATGCACATTGGTTAAAACTCGTTTGTTTTTGCCATAAAAGGTGGATGCCAAGAAACTAAACTTGTATACATGTATAGTATCTTACAAATAATTGTGCATATATTAGAAATATCTATCTCTTTCTCTACAATTACTTCTGTGTAAATACTTAAACCATATAGGATACGCTTCATTCATCAGATATTTATTAAACACATGTTCGTGACACAGTGTGCGCTAACAGACATACAAAAACAAACAGCAAGCAAGTATGACGGTCGTCGCGACCGACGCGACGTCAGAGAGCGCAACGAAGTTTTTGCGCAGCGCACACACACATATACACAGCAACAACGATTGATAGAGAGAGAGGGAGAGTGGCAAAAACAAAAAAGGAACTGTATAAAACGAGCTACCCAGTGGTGAATTGACTGCGTCAGCAGGAATCATTGATATTGAGTGGGTTTTCTTGGAAATACTCATTGACCAAACGGATTATATTTTTTTGAGAACGAAATGAAAAACTATCAGTACCTGCATGCAGGTAACATTTTCAATAGATTCGTAAATTCACTGGAAAAAAGCTCTAAGGGATGACGATGTATTTTTTATATTATTTATTTGTATGATACGCCAGTTGGATTGATATGGTCAGAACGCACTTGTCATTTACTAATTGGATGGCTTCTAAGTATCGGCATATACAATATGATTTTGTATATGTATCTGCATCTCGTTTTGTCACAATTTAATATCGCTATTGCAATTTGACTTTAAACAGTCGCATTAACACGCAAGCAAACATGTCCACTTATATAAATGTATGTATGTACATATGCTTAAATGGTGTGCTGCTGTGTGAAGGTGCATAAATTTAATTCAAATGGAAAACTGCACTTACACACACACACACAAAGCCAGCCAGCTGAGCTCCGGGCAGCGTGAAATGCGCCAGTGGGTGGGTGGCTCGCTTGCACTCGGCACACAAAAAATAATCAAAAAAGCATTCTTTCTTTTTGTCTTTGTTTTTTTTTCTTTCTACAATTTGACACACAAAGCAGCTGTCTGCACACACACACACACACGTACATACAGAGAGAGAGAGACACAAACGGAGAGCGCTTATATATCACACGCTGTGTTGCCATAGATACATTTGTAAATAAGTACATACATACGTATACATATATACGGGTACGTTTGTATGTATGTAACCCATGGATACATAAGTATGTATCACCGACAGCGGGGCCGAAGGGGCGAGCCAGTTGTTATCTACTGCGCATTGTCTTGGTGTGTTGTTTGCGTAGTTGTCTGTCTACCAGTGTGTATGTGTGTGTGTGTGTGTGTGTGTATGTAAGAAGATGAAGCTAAAATGTAAGAGGAAGAGACACATCGCAGCCAGGCAGCAGCAGAAGCAGCAGCAGAATACCGAATAACTAGCGCAGACGCTTATAGTCAGGGTAGCGGGCGGGCAGGCGGTTGGTCGTTTGGTCGGTCGGTCGGTCGAAGTGCCGAGCCAAGCACACAAATCAACATGACACGACCAACGGCAATAACAACCACAACAACAACATCAACTAAACAAGTAAACGTTCTCAAGCCGTGTGTGCTTATTTGCGAATACTCTATACTAAAATTAATTACAAAAGATATCAATTATAGAACTCGTATAAAATATGTGATATGTGCAGCGTTTTGTAGTCTTTGCGGTATGCTTAAAAATAAAATAAATTCAACCAAAATAATCATATATAAGTGTGTGTTGCAAAACATTTGCACAAACAGATCAAACCCAATTTACCAAATTCAATTGGGTACAGGGTATAAAAACCGGCACATTCAACTTCAACGCACACAGACAGCGACCGTCGTGTAGACAAACAGACACACTCACACGCAGCAGAGAGGAAGGCAGAGACAAAGCGACGGCCAGACCGACTAACTGACAGACTGACTGACTGATGAGTGCGGCGCTGTTTGCGCGAGAGCGAGATAGTGCAAACGATGATGAACGTAAAAGGGGAGCGCGATGGCAAGCGCCGCAAGTGAGTGAGCGAGAAAGTCGAAGAGAGCGTGCGAAAGAGGGGGGAGCCATGCGAATGAACGCGTCAGCCAGTCGAAATAAATAAAGCAAAAGACTGGCAGGCAACAACAACGACGACAACAACAAGCATGGCGAAAAGCAACGCAAATAAAACGAGAAAGGCAAAAATAAAAATAACAAGAATATGCAATAATAAAAAGGCAAAATAAAATGAAAGCACACGAAACACAAGCGTACACAGAGAATGAGAATGGCCTGCGAATTTTTATGCACATATGTATGTACGCATGTATGTATGTACGTACACACAGCGTGTATATGCTGTGCATGTGTGTGTGCGTGTAACTGCTTGCGTGCGGTAAGAGTCTGACTGAGTGAAAACGCTTTGCACGGGCAGCGGGGGCGTTGCTGGCATGCTGTTTGCCAGGGCAGCGACTGCATCTCAAAAAACAACAACAGTGCTTGCAGTCAAAGCTTAAACTGAACCTGAACACTGTGTAAATGGAACTTTAACTGGAGCCCGGCTCTGTGCTAAAATGGTCTGCTAATCGATTGTATTAGACAATGCAAATGTTAACGAAAGATGTTTGGTTTGCCTTATAACTTTCTACCAATGTTTGTTTTTAAAGATATAAAAGCTTTAAGGCAAAAAAACGGATTACATGAACTCCACTGACCTCTAATGATGTATTTATGTATGTATGTATGTGTGTATAAGCCATGTGGACTTAACTAATTAGCAGTTGGGTGAATCATTAGGGAATTAATTGTCTTATTTTCTAGCAAATCCA
Organism: Scaptomyza caliginosa; assembly: GCA_035044725.1. Classification (NCBI taxonomy): domain Eukaryota; kingdom Metazoa; phylum Arthropoda; class Insecta; order Diptera; family Drosophilidae; genus Scaptomyza; species Scaptomyza caliginosa. The sequence continues at coordinate 736,501 of JAWNNR010001065.1, read as the reverse complement.
TTGATGCGTAAACTGTCTGAGCGAAAACAAAACGAAAAAATATATACAATAAGTTAATTAATACTGGCATAACATAATTAGTTAAGCTTTAAAAAAGCTTTTATGCACATAATGAACTTAACGGTGAATTGTAGCCATATTGTAACTGGCATAATGCAATAATATCTTACATACATACATACTATTCCCACTATTGTATGTATGTTTATCTGTTTTTATTATTACTTTGTATACATTCAAATTGCAACAGACGACATTCACAAGTTCTAGAAGCATTTGCGATATCAAAAAACTTAGAAGCAAACAGATAATACGACTTTGCGTTTGTATTACTTTATATAAAGCACACACACATACAAACATACATACACACATAGACATACTACATACATATATAACTGTCTGTGGGAAGCCTTTGAAAAGTTTGTACTTTTGTAATCATGCTGCTGCAAGACCTATGAATAGACCTTTACCATAACCTCGATAATTGCTCGACATTGACCGATATCGATCGGTTCCACACATTGACACACACACACACACATATAGATACATACACTGTGTTACTGTATTTGAGCAGCTGTGAATACCACGCCCCCTCCGAAATCTACAAAAGCTATTCTCTGCGGACCGCACTATTTTCTTCTTTGTTTGTTCACTTGCCTTGCCTTTTTCTTCATTTCGCGGGCTATTGATAATTTTTGTTTTGTTAATGTGTTTTTATTGAAGTTTTTTATTATCGCCAGATCGCGCGCGCAAAGCTTATCACAAAGCCAGACCACTCCGTCCACAACGCACGATTCCGACCCCCGCCCGCACGAGTGTGATTCCACTGGCTGGCATCGTCCATTAACATGCGACCGATCGTCGCCAGCAGTCGTAGCAATTCACAGTTAAGTCAGTTGTCACATACTACATACAAACATATGTACGTAAATATGTATGTATGAACATTTATATATATATGTATCAAATTTATTTACACACATGCACACACAAAACCCGCACATGAGAGCATGCACGAAGAAGAAGGAGAAGAAGAAAACAAAACCTAACCTGAATTTATGGTTGCGGCTGGTGGGTGACATTGTGAAATGGCAAAGCATTGACTTATAACGAGCAAGTGCGAGCGAGATAACATGAACGCGAGCGAAGCCGAATAAGCGCAAAAGTAGCGCAACTTGCGGTTGCAACAAGAACAAGAACAACAGCACCATCACCAGCAAGGCGAATGAGAACAGCAACAATAATAATAATAAAAATAATAATAGCAACAACAACAACGTTTGCCGGTTATGCGCGCGTAATCGACGCTGTCATCCAACTCATGCCCATGCCTGGAGTCTTCCCCTCCCTCTTTCTTTGTCAACTAAAGTGAACTGCTTTTCTGTCTCCTTTCCCCGTCCCCTCCCCCAGCAAAACTTGCTCGACCACAGCGATCATGTTTGCGAACTAGTGATGCCAAACTAAAAGAGAACAGATCAAATAGCTATGATTATAGAAGAGCTACGATTCAAAGCAGCTAAAACTACTGCATTGATTAAACAACAAACTAAATAAAGCCCTTTTAAAATAGAACTTGTTTTAAGAATTCAGCATTTTGCAGTCTTATTACTTTCTTATGCATTATATGTAAAGAAAACGTAAATAAAAGCCAAAATTACCATGCTAGGCTAAACAGATTTGGCGGAGAAAAAAGCTTAAGTGACAGTTCTGTATTCGGGGCCCCCGACCGCGACGTATATTGTATTACGTGTTGGCTTTTTTGTATGTTGTTGTTGTTGCTGTTGTTATTGCTTTTGTCGTTGTCTTGGCTTTATTTGTGTATGGCCTGTTCGCTGCCGCTTAAGCCAACTCAATCAAGTAACATAGTCGCTTCCCTTCCCCCGCCCCGTTCCACCCGCCTTTGCAACGCCAGCGGCCACTGGCACCCAGCAACAGGCCCAGCAAGTTGATCGCTAACAAAAAAATACATGCATACATATACATACATACATATGTATGTGTGTGTATATAAAAAAACCGGTTTCCTTTTACTGTCTTGCATATTTTTAGCAACAAGTTGAAGCTTGGGACAGAAATTGCGCCAGCTGAGGAGGTAGAAGGCGCATTAACACGCACACACACACACACAATCGATAAAGAAAGAGAACTGTGTGTATGAGTGAGACACACACACACACACACACAATGTTAATGAAAACGTGTGTGCAGAGATCGACAAAGAGGCGGCGGCAATCGCTTGTAACAAAATTGTTTTTATGCTTTGGCAAACGATACGCGCCAAAAGCACCGACGCTTGTGCGCGCACCCCCCGCTGTCAAGACTAGCGACTTTTGGACTTACGGACAGTCGGGACAGACGGAAACGACAGCAAACGACCGCAAACATAGCCGCGTCATCGTCATCGTTGTCGTTGTCGTTGTCTCACTCTCTCTGTGTGTCGCTCTGTTGACGCTGACGTCGACGCTGGTGTTGGCGTCGCTAGCAAAACAATTGCCGGGCATTGTTGTCGTTGGGCGACCCCCACGGCCCCTAGCCGCAGCCTCAGTGCGGAGACGCGACGCAAAGCAAAGACGACGAAATCGATGTTTTTTCCATACACTATCTTTATGCAGAGAAGTATGATGAATTTTGTAATAAGTTGCGATAGTTAACAAATTGTTTCCAGTTCAAGTGTTAGTCAGATAATGCAATAAATGTGTTAATATAATCTAACATGTATATAATGTGCTAATGTATACGCTATTGCATTTAAGAGCATTCAAGCGTCGACCTTATGTTAAAGTCTGTTTTTTCTTCATTTTTCTGTTTTCATTTCTTGTTTTCTTACATTTTGTAACATTTGCCTTGCCATTCATATTTTGTTTATTGTTGCCGTCTGACTGCTTAGCACATTACTTCAAAACCAACCATCCGCTCTTTCCCTGCGCTACCCCCCCTTTGCCCATATGTTTTGTTAGCAGCACCTTGTGGCAAGAGCGCGCGACCGCATAAGTTGCGCCATGGGGCCAAACACAATGGCACTTTGACCCTGACTTTTAATATGTTAGCTCTCCCTCTTTCTCACTCTCTCTTACTTTCTTCCCTGCTCCTCACACCCAGCAGCACAAACCACGTGCTAAATTATTGTTATTATTATGAATGTGTTTCGTTAGCTAAAGTATGATTAATTGACCAGAGGTTCAGCTCACATTTTACATGCTGTACAACCCTCTCCTGCCCATCCATACCTTCCACCCGCTTCTCAAAACCTCTTCTCTCTTTTTCTTTGCATAGCTAATTTGCGTTGGCAACAATGGCAACACTGGCAACTCTTCCAACTTGGCACAGTCTCCGATTTCAGCTCTATCTCTCTCTCTCTCTCTTTCTCTGAGGACTCTTATCACTGCACCAGCTGCTGTGGGGAAAGAGTAAGAGCTCGATGGGTGCGCTGGGGGTGGTGATGGGAAGGGGTGGTATGTGAATAGCTGCTTTTTGCTTTAATGCTGTTGGTTCAGCTGAGTTAAGGGAAATGCGAAACCTTTAGCGCGAAGCTCAGTTTGCCCCATTGCATTGGTGGAGAAACAACAGTTTGAAGGACAGCTTGAGAATGTTGTTAAGGAGCGAGGGAGAGGAGAGTGAGCAAGAGGGTGGCACGGGGGAGGGGGAGCTTATGGCGCATATGGCATGTTGCTACATCAGATTAGCAGATAAGAGCAGACAATTTCTTGAATGCGATTATAGAGTGCCATAGGAAAGAGGATAAAATAAAAGGAAACTCTGACATTTTGCATAACGAATTTTTGTATTTAGTTATTTTTTTTTTTCTCATTTCATTTTATTTTGCTCGTCTTCAGGTTCAGCATTGCATAACAAATTATACAAATAATGTATTTTCTTTCCTGCAGCTCTTTTTGCTCTGTTGGCGGAGAACGGAGAACGATGAAGAAAAATACAATGTTCGCAGTAATGCTGGGAATGCAAGTTGAATATACATACATATATAACGCTAACAAGATGTATACATATATATATTTTTTAATGAAACGTACAGAATTCCTTTGACCTGATATAATGAAAAATGTTTTCCAAGAATGTAGCGTAGATAATCAAGCTGTTGTTGTTGTTTAGAGCTTTTAAATTTAATTAACTTCAAGTTAATGTAGTTTTACAAAATTAATACCAGCCGCACGAAAGTATGCTACACAAAATATGCACAATCCACCTTAGCCAAGCCACAAACCATATTTACATGGGCATAAAAATGTATTTGTCCAAAACTAAAGTAAACAATAATATAGCATAAAAAATTCAAAAAATAAAGAGAAAAATGGCAAAAAAAATCTAAAAATGCATTCGTTGTGTTTTTAGACACTACGGACGCCACGCAATTCCTTGTCGGCCTTCTTGAGGGTAACAAAATTGTTTAACTGCTTCACACGCAACTTGGACCAGACCATAAAGTTGCTCAAGCCCAAAATGGTTGCGGCATGCAAGGCAGCTGCCTCCGGATAGAGCACGGTGGCACAGCCCAAGCCCGATGGCAGATTTAGACTGGACCAGGCATCCACCTGCATGTTGTCCGACTTAACGGGCGGACAATTGATGACCGGATAGTTGGTGCTGCCAGAGACAACGGGACCCAGGCCATTGGAACGTCCGGCGACGGCAATAAAGATCAAATTGCTCATCACCGATTCGTATTCGCGCACAATGCGCAATGTCTCCTCGGGCGCCTTGTGTGCCGAGCTGACCCTCAGCTCGACATTAAGGCCCAGGGAACGGCAGCTGGTTGCAATCTTCTCGCTGTGCGATGTATCCGAAGCGCTGCCCATGAGCACCACAACCAAATGATCCTTGCGCGGCACTATGTCAGCCAGCTGTTCGGATACCCAGATAAAGTTACGCTTAACCGTATCCAAATCGGTGGATGTGACCGATGTTAGATTGCGATAGACCTGCTTGTCTACCATCAAACGCTTATCACCAGCTGGCCACAGACGCCACGAATCCGAATCGATGATATCGGCAAGCACAATATTGCCATCGGCATCAATGCCATATTCAACCTTCATGTCAATCAGTGCGCAGTTCTTCGTTTGCCACGCTCGCTCCAAGATCTCAAACACCAGCAATGTTGTGCGACGCATAATGTCCACCTCGTCCTGACCTACAAAAGTGAGAGGCATTCAATAAGCGTTTATTGTTAACGCTTCGGGCATTCACTTACCAATAAGCAAGCCATTTAGCTCGAACTTGGCTGAGATGATTTGCTCATCGCTCCACTGAGGATCATGATTGGCATCATCCTTAAAGAATGTCTCCTGCTTGGGCGGTGAGAATCTGTAATGGAAAAACCTTATTAAACGACTGTGAACTAAAAATAGCTCCAAATTTCATACAATATTAACGAGCTTATCAGGTTGCAGCCGCGTTTAATTTGTTTACCACATATGCGCAAGGTGAGGGTACGAGGCAGGGAGAGGAAGAGGGAAGGGGTGGTGAAATAGATTCGATGGGGTCACTGACGTTGGTTGCATTGATAACGCAGCAAAATACAGACAACTCTGATGCTGCTGCTGATGTTGTAAATAAATACAACACGTTAACGATAACCTAACGGTATGTTACTGACCTGTAGCCCTCGGGCACGCCCACATTGCGTTTGAGAAAGGAGCCGGTTGCCAGGCGTCGGGTTACCCACTCAATAGGTATCATTTCACATTTGCGAGCGATGAAAGCTTTAGCGCCACACTGTTTCACATACGCAGTGCGAACACCTACAACAGAGCGAGAGAGAGAGAGAGTGAAAGTGATGGTATTTGGTACATTTGTACACGAAACGCATTTTGGTACGAGAAAATGATAAATGTAGTTTTCAAAACATGAATACACCTACCCGCCTCGTTGAGCAGACGAAAGACTTGTCCGTTGGTTGTGTTTGAGATTTCCGCTTTGCCAGCCAAATCATGAGCCTTGACGCCATCGCCGGCAGTGATGCGATCCTTGCTGAGCAACAGACACAGTCCAGGATGTTCGGGCAAGTTGTAGACCTGCTTCGTTTTGCCCTCGATGATCACCTTGCCTAGCTTGTAGCCCTCAACTATGTGGAGCACAATGAAAGTGAAAAAAAACCAAAAAAAAAAAAACAGGGAAGGGGAGGTTGGGGGGAATGGCACTTACTCGATGTCGTTGTGGTGGTTGCCATTGTAGATCTGTTCTAGTGTTGTTGTTCTTACTTGTTATTTCAATTCACACTCACGTGTTGCGCGTTACGCTTTACGCTCGATATTCGTCAATTTATATACACACCGCACACGACACCGCACCGATCACACAGTCTGTAGTGAAGTCAAGCTCGAAGCCAACTGCGCGTTCAGACGCATTGCCAGCGACTTTATGTGCCGCTGCTCGCAATGCTTATCTCAAACCAACACAAACACAAGCACACACACACATGCAGAGAGAAGAAACGGGCGTAGGCATAGAAACGATGATCGCCTACGGCCTTTGAGAATGAACAAGAGAGAGAGAGAGAGAAACACTAAGAACGATGGCAACTGTAGAAGATCTACCACCGAAAGTCGCATGATTCTTAAAAGGTTTTTGTAACCAGCTAGAATAGTAAAAGCGAAAGTGCTTCAAATTACACACAAATTTTTGTATTTAATTATTTCAAAATAAATCTTAATGAAATTTTTAAAATAAACTTAACAAGAGTTTAAAGGGATAACGCAACGAGTATTGGGTATACAAATATTAGCGATGTACATAACACGCACAGTAGATAAATTTATTAGATCTGGATAAAAGTGTGACCGTCTTTTTTGTTTAAAGAGTAACGAAGGCAATAATAGGGAAGCTACAAAATATGCTATTGCAAAGCCTTCAAGTCCTTAACCCCAGCACTTGCCAACTGTTGTCAGATGTCATTATACTTAAAAGTAGTCTAAAGAAATGCAAGACAAATTCAGCTGTTTTAAAAATATAAATACTCCTGTTTTTCTTTCCCTTTAAGAATTAAAAATTTTTTTTGCTGATTACATTCAGCTTCGAAGTGTTGAATGTACTTTTTAACAGATGTCCGGCATTTGGATTGCGGTCTGTCCGTATAGATCAGTTCAGATTATTATCGCGTCATCATTTTCATGTATTTCTCACACATGTAAACAATAATATTTTTGTTTTTTTAAGCACATCGACAAAGCTACACGTTTTCCGCTTGTCAGGCGCTAGCAGGGCAGGGGGCTTCTTGGCATAATCAGGGTTTCTTGCCAGTTGCCAAGTGCAGGCAGGCGGAAAGATGGCAAAATCATTGGGCAGCAGCAAAGATATTCCTTTGCCAAGTTATGTGCGTGCAAACGTTTTTTTGTTGCATTCAAACTTACCATTATTTAAATGAACTTTAAAGGTTTTCTTTTGTCTTTCAATCAAGCGCCAAATATTATTTTACTTAGCAAGGATTGCAACCAACGTCGTTAACTTTAAAATCAAGTTAAGCCACACACCGCCTGTTCGTTAAGCCGTGGGTGTACTTTTACATGTCGTTATGTGAGTAAATGTTAATATGAGTGCAGGTAACATTCGTTAAGTCTGTGAAGAGACAGTACACAATGAGCATTACATTTGTGGACATGTTAAATAACATTATCTGCTAAGCATCCACAATACCAAGAATTTGTTGTTGTTTTTCTCGCCGCCGTAGAGCAAGCACGTCGGTAACGGAAATTCTTGTCAACAATTTTTCGCGCTCTACGTTCTAACGGCGCCCGGTCGTCGTCGCCGTCGCTGCCCAACAACGTTAAGCGCAGCGGCGTCGCATCAAGCAAAAACCCGTAATTCCTTTTATTAATATTTTGGCAAAGCATAAATAATATGAAAGAAAGTAACGAAGAAAAAACAAACCACGCATAATTAGAAGAAAATTTCACGATTTTCTGTGTGTTGTACTAAAGTTGATGCGCCGTTGTCTTTGTCAAGCTTGGCTTACGCGCTTTGTTTTTGTTTTATTTATTTTAATTTTATTTTGTCTCACCGTCAATTGTGTTATATTAAAATTACTTTAGTTAATTTTAACACAGTATTAGTGTGTGTGTGTGTTTGTGTGTGTTAGTGTTCATCCCGGCTGCTAAGCACAGAAGCCGAAAGAAGATGCCTCAGTTACAGCACCAACAATAGCAATAACAACAACAACAGCAGCAGGAGAAGCAGCTTCGGCAAAGCAAAGAGAGAAATGAACAGAAAGCACATAGCAAAAAAAAATCAACAATAATAACCAGAACAGCAATTTAATTGCAGACTAAAGTTTTTTTTTTTTTTTTTGGTTTTTCATCGCGTTTTTCTCAATATTGTTGTGCTTGCTATCCTTCGTGTGTATTGGTGTATGTGTATGCGTGTGCGTGTTTGTGTCAATGCCTTTTGCTTCTGTCCTTTTGCAACCCTTACTTAGTTGTTGTTGTTGTTGCCAAACGACGCCAAATTTTCGGCTTACAGTTATCCTGCTCAAATGCACACATATGGACGACTTACGCATGTATGTATGTATGTGTGTGTGTGTGTATGCATACATTTCAAAGAGGCGTAAGCAGCATAAACACAGATAACAAGTCGACTTGTATGAATTTACATTTTTCTTATTTATTTAATGTGTGTATGTGTGTGTGTGTGTGTGTGTGTGGAGGGGGTAGGTGCAGCGTCCTCACTTGCATCAAGCTCATAAATTGTACTGCGAGAGCTTCGAGCCGGAAGCGCCCTAAGTAATCCCCATCAGTGCTAAGGGGCTAGTGCTTTGGCCGATGCACACACACACACAGACACATACACACTAATATACCCTGTACACATACTTTATACTTACAAAGAAATATTTCTCAACGAAGAGGAAAGGGTATATTTAGGAGGATTAACTTCAAGTCGTTTTGTTTTACTGAGGATAATTAAAATAGATAATTCAATAACTTTGCTCATTAAAGGGACTTACAGATATGATAGAGATATTAACACTTTTATCAAGCTTTTTTTTTTTGTTGCTTAACATAAAAATTAACGTATGCCAATTAATGGTGCTTTGTGTACATAAATGTTCAATTATGTCGCCCTCATAAAAAATGATTTCTTTGCCTTTTTTGCTTGTTTGTTTTGGTCGGCAATTTAAATTGATTTTTCTTTTTTTTGCTGTATTCCGGCTTGTGAAGCACCCTATGTGTGTGTGTGTGTGTGTTTTGTATGCACAATGTGTCGTTTGTTAATGTTGTTGTTTGTGTTCTTCTTGCTTTTACTGTCGTGGTAATGCAGCCGGTTTAAAGTATGCACGCAATGTTTCCCTTCTCTCGCTCTCGCTCTCGCTCGCATTCGCACTCTTAGTTACAGTACCATTGGCACTTTACAGTGCTGTCCATTTAAATGGCACAACAATCAAAATCAATGAAACATTGTGAAGAGATAAATTAATAGTGATTAGAGCTGTGTTTAAAGTTGATTTAATCATAAGACCATAGATAATATATATTTGTAATAAAATTCTAACTATATTTGCAGCTGTGATCGAGTTTCGCTGCGAACGAAAAGACTGCAAACCGTTTTGCCTTAAGCAACGTCAGCGCAAAAAAGAGAAGCAGGCAAAAAAAAAGAAGAAAAAAACAGTAACAATTGTGAATAAGTAGCATACATTCACAATGAGCTCGTATCTGGAACTGTTTGGATTGTTTTTGGTGCTTATGTTGCCCTTTCTATACGAAACGAATCATATCTTTCGTTACTATTTCAAATTTTGCATGTACTATGGAATCGTTTCGTTCAATGCAATCATATTGATACCGGCATTCCTCACACGGCCCTGTGATGTACGAAATTTACTGTGAGTATAATAAAAAAGAAATTATATTGGAATAATAAAAGACATTAAATTACACTTGGTGTGGTCTATAGCTAATAATTATACTCGTTGACTTTAACTTATCTAAACACTTGCCGTGTTCTTCATATATATGTATGTATATATGTTTGTATATGTGTGTTAGAAATCGATAGGCACATTATGGCCGTTGATATTATTTATTGTTTTATTGTCATCATCAGCGTCCTCTAACCAGAAACAAAAGCCAAATGCCATAGCTCGTGTTTGTGGTCAACCAAAACTTGAACTTAAGTTTCATATTAAGTTAATTGCAACCGCATTCACGACTCAAGCAATAGATAACATTACTTTGATTGCTTATTTAAACAAATTGTACTTTTGTTAGTTTTACAATGTTGATATTTAACTTATCAAAGTCATTTTTGTGTTCTTGTTTCAGTTTTAACTAGCTATTAACTCTTCTGAAAGGCATTTTCTTGACATATTAACTAAACCCCAATTTCCAACTGGCTTTTCTCCTTCATATTCTATGCAATCGGAACTGCCCCTTAGTAGCTAACCTTTTAACTTGATGGCCGGCTGTCAAAACACCATCAATAATTAAAGAAATTTATTTTGATAGTTTCAGTATCAGTTTCAGTTCGATTTGCAGTTGAGTAGTATTAACCTTGTGTCTCTCACATTTTGGTTAAACACTTGCCACTTGCCACTTGCCACTTGCCATGGCAAAATGCTGCATTTGCTGGACACCTGGCGTTAAGTAGGGTTTCGCCAAAGCAGGCCCTGCAATCGAAGTCGGCACATTTAAGTATTCAATTTGTTGACCACGTTTTGCCGTTGAAGGACGCTCTGCCAAGGTGGCAAGGGGGCGGTGCGGCAAGGCGTACAAATAGGCACGTGCTGCAATATGTTGCACAGTCAGAAAAATGACTTTTTTTTAACACCAGAGTTCGCTGTGAACTTTGGCGCGTCATGAAAACAATTTGGAGAATTTATCTAAAAAATCCGGAAATATATTTCTTATCTCAGAGTCATTAGATTTTATAGCATATAATAAGTCAAGCCGACCTGGGCTTGACAATAATAATAATAATAAACATTTTATTTGGTTTGTTTTCGGTTTTTTGTTACTTTATTCGAGTGTAAAGTTCAGCTAAAAGCGGTTCAAAGGTTGAAAAACACTTTTGAGCATTTAAATGCAACACTGCAGTTGAAGCAACTGTTTATTGGGTTGGCAACGCTTCGATCGATATGATAATGACCGGAACATTTTGTATTTTTTTTTTTTAGTGTACTTTAGCTGTGTTGGGTTGTCGTTGTGCGGGGGGCGGGGAGGGGGGGGGGGTTGGAAAAGCTGTTTGTTGGCTTTTGTTGCCGCGCACGCTAATGCCAACTTAACTGACAGACTTACCATGCTGTTGTTCGATTTCATTCCATTCCATTCCATTCCGTTTCGTTTCGTTTCTTTTCGTTCCACGTACAGTTGTCGCCTGTCGCTTGTGTGATTTGTTTTTTAGTTGAACATCTGTCCAGCCATTTAGTTTGCCTTTAGACCCAATTGTCAATTGCATTTGAGCAATTTTGCTAACTGAGCGATCAAATGGCGCGTAATGTATCAGCTGCATTTGTGCAACGTGAAATCGATAAATATTTAACGCTAATGATGTTCCTGGGTACCCAAAGTGTTGTCCCATCAAATATGTATAGCTTGTGGTTATGGTGCATAGCCGGAATATTTATTAAGAACGATGGCTAACAGCTTCGAAGCGTCAACCGTTGCACTTGGCTTGCTTGTGCCACCTTGCCACCTTGCCACCTGTCACTTAATACAATTCTTCACTCCACAATCGACGCATTTTCATTTGACGTCAACAGCAGCTTGTTGATTATGTGGCAAAGCCTTTGTTGCTCGCCACTTTTTCCCATTGGCAAAGGCACTAAACTCAATGTACTGTTTGGCCGGCTGTCGATTGTATAGCCGGCGACGATCAAGGACAACGCTACGCTTCTTCAGCCACCAGTCATAGTCGGGCTGTATGTAGCGAGGCTTTGCATAGTAACTGTCCTGACGCTGAAACTCATCGCGTTCCTGCAACCATGCCCGTCCGTATTCATAGCCCAGCAATAGACTCATTTGCGTACGTTCCTTCTTTTTCCGACGCTCGCTGCTGGCCACAAACAATTGCGGTCGACGTTGTCTCTCATTGTCGGGAAAGAGGCTGCTTTTGTTGGTGCGCCGTATGGGTCTTGACCGGTCCTTTGACCCAGCGGGCATTGCTATTGTTATTGGCTATTCAGCTGTTAGCTACGAATTTTGAAAACATTTTTTTTTTTTTTGTCAAAAGCTTTTGAACAAACATACTTCGCTTACTAAACGTATCTGTCTTTCTCTAGATGGGCAAGCAGCTGGTGTCATCGTGTTACAGCTCTAATTGGTTTGCGCTGGGAGCTGCGCGGCAAGGAGCATCTGGAGAAGGATCAGGCCTGCATTATAGTGGCCAATCATCAGAGCTCACTGGATGTGCTGGGTACATCAATAACTTGCCTCATTTCACATCTTGATCTTTTAATCTGATTGATTTTGGTTTGTAGGCATGTTCAACATCTGGCATGTGATGAACAAGTGCACGGTGGTGGCCAAACGTGAACTCTTCTATGTGTGGCCCTTTGGTTTGGCCGCTTGGCTGGCTGGCTTGATATTCATTGATCGTGTGCGTGGCGAGAAGGCCAGGGAAACTTTGAACAAGGTCAATCGTCGCATTAAGAAGCAACGCATTAAGCTCTGGGTATTCCCGGAGGGCACGCGTCGCAACACCGGCGAACTGCATCCGTTTAAGAAGGGCGCCTTTCACATGGCCATCGATCAGCAGATACCCATACTGCCGGTCGTCTTCAGCTCCTACTGTACGTTTCTCAACGACAAGAAGAAGATTTTGAATACGGGTCGCATTGTGATTACAACGTTGCCGCCGGTTAGCACCGAGGGTTTGACCAAGGATGACATCGATACGCTTATGGAGCGTGTACGCTCGCAAATGAGCGAAACCTTCAAGCTCAGCTCGGCGGAGATGCTGCAACGCTATAAGCCACACAAGCCGCCCATGCCGCCGACGGTTGTGAATGGCGCCGAAGCTGTTGCCGCTGCCGTTGCCAATAGCTCCGGCTATGCGCAGTTGCATGTGGGCGCCGCTGCTGCCTCCTATGAGACATACAAGAGCAGTGGCAGCAAGGCCGCCATGCTGGAGACGCTTTAAATGGCATTCATATCTTTACTCTACTCTACCTATATATATATATATATACTATATATGACATATATGGATGCCATGTCGACTGTCGAGACTTTTATTCCACACACACTTATACCAAAAAACAAAACAACACCAACACTATGTAACATTAGTAATTTGTTCCAGTTTTAACCTATATGTATTTTAAAGTGTCCTATTTATTGCAATTGTATTTGTCCTTTATGTTTAAAGTAATAATCATAATTGTTTTGATCTCTTGTAGCCTAAACCTATTGTCTTAACACGTCAAAAGCTTTTATATCTGCTGCATATGTTTAATTAATTAAGTTTTAAATGCATTTCCCTATGAAATTTGCAAGTATTTATTGTGCTTCTATCTTTCATTCGTTCCATCTTTTTTTTTTTTGCATAGTGTTATATATATCAAAATATATATAGCATTAGTATGAACGGCACATAACATTACATATATTTAATGTATTAGCAAAACATTTCTAACGAATTTTCTTCCCCTCCCAAAAAAAAACCACGTATTTTTTAGTTAAAACTTATACCAAAAAAAAAAAAAAAGTGGCAAAAACTGTAACCAAAGCTATGTAAACATATTCTTACTTAGGATTTAGTGCGTCCAACACGCTGCGTGGGTCCACAAGCAAACAACTAAAACGAATTCTATTTTAAATATTCCCAAAAAAGGGGCTCTCCGAACCGGGGCTCATGATTTAAAACAGTTTGTAAATAGCCATTTAAAATAAGATAAATGAAAATCAAATAATTCATACGATATGTACATGGCATTCGAGGCTGTTCGGAGAGTTCATTCAAATATCGGCTTATCGATTTTAAACATTTATTTTTTTAATGTTATTATGTATTATTTGAAAATGTTCTATTCGAGCGCTGCAAAAAGTTTCATAGCATCTAAACAAAAACAATGTATTTAAGAGATTTAAACTTTAACTTACTATATTTATGTACGAGTGTGTATTGTAATCGATTATATTGTATACTGTATATCTAACTAATGATATGTTAATTCAATATTGTAAATATCATAGAAAGAGATAAATGGATGGTATGATTATGTGAAATAAGGAGATAGATTGTCGATAAAGCAGGCAAGAGAAGGATAGAGCAAGTATGCAGCAGTTAAGCAGTTAAAGACAAATCAAAACAACAATTAAACACTAATATTAAAACATATATATATATATATATTTTTTTTTTTTGCTAATATGTGCTGTGTTATTTATTTATTTCCAAGTCGGGGAAACTTTAAAGAAGCTCTTGGGTTTCAAGCGTTTGTTTTGAACTAGGCTAACAACTAACTGGATTGTTGTTGGCACACCCTTTAAATATCAAAAAAACCCAAGCCTTACCAAACAGCTTAGATTCTTGATTGCAGCCTAAAAGTATGCTTTACAATTTGCAATATGCAAATGTTAGTATAGTAGTAAAAACAAGCTACTGTAAAAAGTTGTTCCAGGATATTTTTTTTATTAAAATATATAAGTACAAGTTGTATAACATAGATCTTAGAGCTATAAAAAAAAATGTATTTGTATGTGTATGCATATATATAGCTTTGCTTGTCCGATCAGCTGACACGCTTGCGTTTGTGACGTCGCAGCAGAGCCTCCAAAGACCACAAACCCGCTGCAATAAACGACAAGGCATCGAGGCAGTGCAGCGTCACCGAATAGTCATAGCGATCACGCACAAGACCTGCATGGTTAAAAGAGAGTTGAATATAATGTATTTGGCCGGGCTAAGCCAGATGCCATACTCACCCACAAAGGGGCCACAGATGAGGGTGAAGAGTCCGGAGATGAGTAACTGCAGACCTGAAGCGCCCGGCAGTCGATTCAGTGGCACATAGCCGGGTATAATCAATGGCCAGAATATGGTGCGCACACCCTTGCACAGGCCAATCCATACGAAGCAGGTGAGGATGCCCGCATAGGAACGAGTGCCGGCAACAAAGCTGCGCCCAATGGCAATGCCAACGACGCCGATTAGAAAGAACACACGATTATCCCAGGGCATCTTTTCGGTAATGAATGGCACCAGAAATCTCATCGTAATATCCATGCCAGCCATCAAGGACATGGCCACCGTTATCTGTGACGTACTGAAGCCAAAATCGGTCAGTATAAATGGCGTTAGTATGGAGAAATTAAGCTCGCCAAAATTGATGACTGTCAGGCCGGCAACCAGATTCACAAACGTTATGTCCCTCAACAGATCCAGATCAAAGAACGTCACCAGTTTCTGCGTGAAGGTCATCTTCTCTGGATTTGGTGGCGTCTCCAGCCGGCTGCTGGTGTTATTGTTCTTCTCCGCCAGATGCGATGCATAGAGTGCTCGCTGCTCGGCACAGCTGCAGCAAAGATTGGATTCTTCGCGTTCGCGTCGAAAGTTATTGGGTCGCAGGAATAGATCCTCCTCCTGCGGCTGTTGCGGCTGCGGCTGTTGCGGCTGCTGCTGTTGCTCCTCAGTGATGGGACTGTGCAGCCGCTGCGTATGCTCCAGATCCTTTGCGCTGGACACTGAGCGAAAACGCATGCGTCCGGACGTTAGCGATAGCTTCGAACCATACCAGCCATCGTTGGCACGCGACAGCATCGGTGTGCCCGGCTCAATGATCTCATAGCCTGGACGCTGTGCATCATCGTCCTGGCACAGATACTGGCTGGAGAAGATGCCACCCGGCTCGCGTTTCCTTTGCATTGCACAATGGGCACACAATATCTCTGCCGGCTGCTGCTGCTCCATCAGCGCGGCTGCATCCGGCGGTGGTGGACAGTGATAGCGCACCGGCTGATAGATGAGCGCACTGACAAACGCGTGCAGTGCAATGGCCGCAAAGAGCAGCACTGTGCCCTGGACATCGTAGACGCTTAGCAGAAATGTGACCAGATATGGTAGAAAGATTGGACCCAGGCCCGTTATGGTCCAGGAGAAGCCGGCGGCGCGTCTACGCTTCTGCTGAAAGTACGTATTGATGGCCAGCGAGGAGGCACTTACGCTGATGCCCATGCCAAAGCCTAAGCACCAAGAGAACAGCAACTATTAGATCACTCTTCCGGACCCATCAACCCAGAGGATGTTGACTTACCATAGAGTATGGCGTAGGCAAAGATATAGCCAACGAAAGTCTCACAGAAGGCGGTCAGGGCAATGCCGCTGAAGCAGAGCAGAGCGCCAGCCATGGCCACCTGGCGAAAGGTGAAGCGCCGGAACATGGGACCATTGAGGAGGCCCGTGCAGGCGGATACCGCTGGATTTGTATTGATAATGGCTGTCACCTGGGAGCTGGACATGCCCAGATCGATGAGACGCTCGCGAAACATAAAGCCAAACTGTTGCAGGCATGGATACAATGATAGCTAAATTGGATAAATTTGATTCGCATTAAGTTGACATGGGATTGGCAGTGGCTGTTGTTGTTGTTGTTGTTGTTGATTTTACCTACATTGGATAAGCCGGCGGCTACGCACACCAGCCACGCCCAGCCGCCATCGGGTGCCACAAAGCTATCACCCAGATCACTCTTATCCTTGCGATTGTAGTAGCCTCGTTCTCGCCTGGGCAGCGGCTGTGTTGTATCCTCATACACCTTCTTCTCCTGTGACACCATACTATTGTATTAACAACAGCAACAATGCCAGCTATGAATCTAAAACCAAGCGAGATTAATTGATTTAATTAATGCACTTGAAGAAATAGTTTTTGATTTTCGCTAAGTGTATCAATGCCGCAAACCGATTGACAATTTCCTATTGCCAGATAAATATTGTATTTGTTGCTGTTTTTTAAACGATCACTTGTAACAATTAACTTAACCGTTCTGAATCGAAAGCGAGACAGCCAATATGGTTTATTGTTGATCACGAGGTATAGCCTCGAGCTATTGTTGTTGCTGTTGTTGTTGTTTTCGTTTGTGAAGAGGAAGAGAGCCGGGTTCATGGCTGGGTCGTTTGGTAACTGTAGATAGAACTGGGATAGAACAAAATCGAAAGCTTATCAGCATCGAACAGAGCCGAAAAGCGAGACTCTGGAATCCATAGACTTAGTGCGATATGAATCATAGTATATGGCATCATGTGCAGCTGCTAAGAAGAACACAAATCAAAAAAAAAATGACGACTTATATTTAGTTGAAATATCAAAGACACGCATAGAGGTCAAGAGAACTATCAGCTGTTTTTGATAAGCGCCAAGATCGGATCAATGCGATTGATTTGTCTCGCGAAATACTAAATCAGCCCAA
Organism: Scaptomyza caliginosa; assembly: GCA_035044725.1. NCBI lineage: Eukaryota > Metazoa > Arthropoda > Insecta > Diptera > Drosophilidae > Scaptomyza > Scaptomyza caliginosa. The sequence goes on along the minus strand of JAWNNR010001065.1, from coordinate 719,139 downwards.
AGGCTATATCGCATAGCCAAGTTACATATATACTTGTATTAAGTATATAATACTTGAGTTGAGCAAATAAACGACTCACCAATAGATACAGTTGGGAGATAACAACGTTGTGTATATATATATATATATATATATACTAGAAACTATTGATCACTAACTTGATAAGATTGATAAGATTGTGTTCTGTGTTGGCATTCCCATTTGCCTGGATATTGTTCACAAATCTGTCAATCGTATCTCAATTCCAACCTAAGTATCTCTCTCTCGCTCGACAACAGTAAAAATCCAACACACACACTCACACACACACACACCTGTTAATATACATTTATTTATGATGAATATCTGTCATAGCCGCCACCAGGTGAGTTAGTTAGTTAGAAGATTATACTAGTTCTAGGTGTTTTGGCGCGACTAACTCACGAGCGGCATTCGTGATAAGAACGTGTATATTTCTTTGTGTGTGTGTGTGTGTGTGTGTGTGTATTCTTTACAGAAGCCATCTATCACTTAAACCAATTCATGTAATCGCTTATATACTATGGCTCTTTAATCGTGTTGGCACATGCGAATTTTGGCAGCTGATCTGCCAAAGCAACAAAAAATACAACAACTAAAGCTAAAATTGTCGCCTTTTGCCTTTTACAATTTATTTTTACACATGCACTCACACACAGAGACACCCACACACACACACGCATATCCACATTTAGAATTAGAAATTGCATCGTTAAGTTTCGTTGACTTTGGCATCTAATCAAGTTCAAGGTCGCCCTACGCACTAAGCTTAGTGGAGTGAGTTGTATCATTATGCTCACTTATCATTGGCAGACGCAAGCGTCTTTATAATATTTTGTCTAGCCAACAACAACTGCAATATGAATTATTCCAATTGGGCACGTTGCTGTTGCTGCTGCTGCTGCTGCAAGAAAAACAAACACAAAACGAACACCGATAATGTTGAACGGTGAACGGTTCGCGACTCACAGTTCGGCCTAGCTGCTCAAACAAACTGAAAACCGATGCTGTCCGGCGAATCAGCGTAACGCCAAAAACAATTGAGCGGCCAATTATCAGCGACAACAACCCAAGCAATAACAACAATAAGAACAACAAGAACATGTGGCTATATCAATGCATTGCAGGTCTCTCTTTTAGAGCAATGTTAGCTAACAGCGCACCTGCTGTTAATCGCTATTTGGTGTTATCTATTATTGAGTGCTCAAGTTCTCATGGTATACTTTTACTATTAAAGCTACTTAAATATGTACAAACATCAATATTTATTACGTTATAGAAATCCCTTAATGAGCCTTTATTATAAGTAGTTTTTTTTTATGCAGATACTACCTAAAACATAAGAGCTGTATTAAACTACAAAGAAAACTAAATAACTTTGAGTAAGCTAGAGAAAAAGGACTCTGATCTGCTGGATGCCCCTAAGAGCGTGCAGGGAATTTTTTCTTTGTTTTCATGGTCATTTCAGCCAATGCAGCAACCACATAAATGTCCATTGGTGCGTGCACCTGCTATCCTGCAGAGATAACAATGTAGGGTGACCATATGGCTAGACAAAAAACGAAATAAAGTGGTATTTTTCTTATTTATTATTTATTTGATGTAACTTTTGTTTTGTGCACTCTAGCACAACTATTGTTATGACATTTTAAGAATGTAGTAGTATGTTGATATATTTTAAGTTAAATTATGACTATTAAAAAAAAAATTCTCATGCTTAATGTTACGAGTATATTAATTTAAATTGCTAGTACAAACAAAAAAAAAATAAACAAAATGACCAAACAGAAAAAAAATAATAAAAATAAATAATAAAAAAAATGCAAAGTGCCATTGAATAAATAATGTTGCACGTTTTGGTACATTAAAAAGCTTAGGGACAATAAATTAAGTCAATATTATAATAAACTATATATAATTATATAAATGTCTAAAGTATAAAATAAATGGTATTGCTTAGGGATATTACTATGCACATGCTATTCTACATCTAATTAAAGTGTGCTACACGGTGTTTTTGGGGCCCTAATTAATTGGCCAACAACTCTACACTGGTCGCCCACATAAGTAGTTCAGTTCCAGTTAAGCAAAAGATAAGTTGCCATTACGACGGATCCTCAATAATCCGGTGGATTATATGGCTTGCCGATGGCACGTCTAACAATCGATTCTGTTACCCACATTATCAAGGCAATTGCCGTCAATAAATTAATGGTATGAATGGTCGCGCTGTAACCAAAAGCCTCAGTGACAATGCCTGCCAAAGAGAGAGAAAGAGCGAGAAAGAGAGAGAGATCAGGTTAAAAAGTGGAAAGAGGAAAAAAACTTGAAAACTTACCCAACAAGGGACCCATGGCAAGCGAGAAGAAGGTGTTGAAGATCAGCTGCAGACCCGAGGCGGCGGGCAGGCGACGTAACGGTACATAGCTGGGTATGATCAAGGGTGAGAATATGGTGCGAAAACCCTTGCCAAAGCCAATAAGCAAAAAGACCGCAACAACGACATCAAACGACGTGGTCATTGTGACAATGATGCGCCCCAGAGCAATGCAGACAATGCCAAAGGCGAACAGCACCCGATTATCCAGCTTGACCTTCTCCAGGCATAGGGGTGCCAGGAAACGCACCGAGATATCCATGCAAGCCAGCAAGGACATGACCAGCGAACACTGTTTATCCGTATAGCCATAGCTGTTCAGGATGAACGGTGTCAGCACCGAGAAGTTCATCTCACCGAACATCATGATGCTCATGCCAATGACCAGATTGACGAAGGTGAAATTGCGCAACAGATCGAGATCGAAGAACTTGCTAACCTTCTGGCGGAAAGTCATTTTACGCTTTTCCTCCTCCTCCGCCTCCTGGGCAGCCTGCAGCATCAGTTGCTGCAAACGCAATGCCTCCGCTGACTTTTGCAGCAAGGCCTTGTCCTCGGCACAGGTGCAGCGTAGCAGTTCCTCGCCACCGCCACCGCCACCGCTGCCCGGCTTGGAGTAGACGCTCGTCTTGCTGGCATAACGTGCATGATCCTCGCGCTCACGACTAAAGTAGTTGGGCTTGGCCAAGGCGACAATCGAATCGCTGCGTTGATCGCTCGCATCTGCTGGCTCAGTGCCCTCCTCCAGTTTGTCGAGATTGTCGCGACTGCCCTTCGCTGCGGCCGCCGAGACGGTGACCGAAGCCTGACGCAACAGCACCTGGCGACGCTCGGAGGCCAGCGATAGCTTCGAACCAAACCAGCCATCGTTGGCACGCGCCAGCATGGGTGTGCCCGGATCGGTTATCTCATAGCCCGGATGCTCCGGATCATCCTCACTGAACAGATACTGCGATGAGAAGATGCCACGCTTGGCACGCCTCTGATACTGACAGTATTTGCACTCATAATCACACCACGGATCATTGCCCAGCACTGGCGTCAACAGATTCCCATTGGCCTCAGTCAGCTCGGACTGATCCTTGTGCTCGTTGCTGCCATTGTCATTGGCATCGGTTTGTGCCTTCTTGCGCACATGACGCATCACCGGCTGCAGCGTCAGGGCGCAGAGCACAGCGTTCAATGCAATGCCCGAGTAGATCAATATGGTGCCCTGGGCGCCATAGTACTCCAGCAGAAAGGTGGACACATACGGAAAGATGATGGGTCCCAGGCCGGTTATGGTCCACGAGAAGCCAGTGGCGCGTCTGCGGCTCTGCTTGAAGTACGTGTTGACAGCCAGCGAAACGGCTGCCATGGCCAGACCCAGACCCACACCATAGATGAGCGACAGACTGATAATATACTGCCAGACGGTGGTGCAGAAAGCCGATGCAAAGATGCCCAGAAAGCCCAGGGCTGTGCCCGCAATGGCCACCTGACGGAACGTGAATCGACGAAACATGGCGCCATTGAAAATGCCTGAAAATAGTTGCATTTTGTTAAGTTAGAAACCTAAAAGTCAGATCTATGCTAAGCTTACCCACTACAGAAGACAGGGTCATGACCACATTGACAATGATTGTCGTCTCCTTGGCATCAAAGCCCAGCGATGACATGCGCACCCTGTATATCAAACCATACTGCTGCAGCGCCGGAAACATAAAGAACTGTGTATCAAGAGGCAGGATTAGTGAGTTTGGCATGGTGTTAGTGGTGTGGTTAGTTGCTTACATTATTTAGACCCGCTGCAAGGCATATGACCCAACCCCAGCCGCCATCGGGCGCCACAAAATCGGGTCCCAAATCGCTTTTGTCGCGACGCTTTGGTTTCTTTGGCTTTGTTGTCTCATTGTAGACACATGCGTAATTCTTCTGCGTTAGCGTTGACTTATCCATCTTTCTCTGTTGATAAATGAGGTAAGAAGTATTATTTTTAAACTCTTTCCAACCGCTCCTTCCTTTGCCATCCATCGATTGACATTCCTTAAGATCGATTACCTTAAACTATGCCAGATTTCTGGAGCAATTTTAAGTGATTGTCTCAATCGATGAACACCATCTAACTTTGTCGAACTTTTTCGTTGCCTTCGCTTGCCATTTGGCACACCTCATCACTTATCATTATTATTGCCTAATGCCAGATAATGCTCTAATTGCTAATTGGCATTGCCGCCGCGACAACATTTGCCCCTCCCAATCATCAATATCTATCTATCTATTTGGTTTACACACACGGGCGCGACGTGAGACAATCTTTTCTCTAGCGCTTTCATATGCAAAGCACGATCCAAGGCAGAGCAACCAGAGTTGGCGTTAAGGAGCGGAAAACTACCTCCTTCAGCGGCATCCAAGCGACATCCAAGAGCAGGAAATCACTTAGCGGGTGTGCCTCGCCCGCCCGGTTCAGCTAAGATCAATGCATTGCGATGCTATCGAGCTGGCTTTAATGCCCAGACGCGATGCAAACTGTCGTAAAGTCAAAAAACCAGAACGTTGCAAAGCCATCGTGAACCGGGTTGCAAAAGAGAAGGGGCGAAAGTTAAAGGGGGGGTAAGCAACCAATTGCAAACTGTCGCCGTCATTTGGTCCTTCATAAAAAAAAATATAATAATGTTTTGTTGTAAAAATAATGAAGAGACTAACTTGTGGAATGGGCAGGCGGCAAGAAGTCGAGTGTACACAGAGGGAAAACTAGTCAAGTACTTTAGAGGCATTGACTAGATTTCAGCACAGTTTTACTTCATTTGAGTTGTTGATTTAGGATTTTATTGTTTTTATTGATGATTTACTTGACTTTAGTTGTTACTTACTAGGTTTGGTTTAATGAATTTTAGCTTTACTTGATTAAAGTGCGATTTCACTTGGTATTGATTTAAGTTGAGTTTTACTTAGTTCTAGTTAATTTTAACTGAACTTAGGCAGAGTTTAAATGGATTGAATTGCAGTTGAAACTGTAGTTTCAAGTTTTTGCTTTAAGAAATACTTTATTTAAGTTTTTTTTCAAAACCGATCCTTTTCTTTTGCTGTGTAGTGCAGAGAGAGAGTTGGCAATCTTTGCCACATTGATGTCGCCCTCATCGCATGTCTTCTCATTTATGCAGCGATAATTCGAAGACAAAACTCCGACAAGAACATTGCACTTGGAAACTTGAAAACTTGGCAACTTGGCAACTTGGGCACTTGGCACTTGGATGTCTTCATTCAGAGATTCTGGTATAGTGAACGTAGTCGTCTTTCTCTGTCTTTCGTTTTGCCATTGAACTCCATCGAAGCGTGCCATAAATTGACGCCCGCTGTCAGAAAACCGAGAAGGAGGAGAAGCAGAAGGAGGAGGAGACGAAGACACTGTCAGTGTCAGTGTCAGAGGCTGCTTGGCGAGACATTGAGACAGTGATCGAAAAAAAAAAAAACAGAAAGGGGAGCAGCACTTAACAGTCTCACACACACACACACACACACACACGCCATCGATCAATGATTTGACTTGTTTTATTTCTTGTGCTTGTGTATGTAAATAAAAAACATTCGCTTACAGACCAAAAACGCTGCGAAGCGACTTAACTGAACGCCTTTTGCTGATAGACTGGCGAATCACATATCACAAAAAACTGGCGAAAAAAGACTAATAATTGACAGATACTATTTAACAGCAGCGTCATCGTTGCGGTTACCGGTTACAACCTGTGATTTGTCGTTGACCATTGTGTGGTCTGATATTTTTTTTTTTTATCTTTTTGTATATTCTCTTTGTAGTTGTTGCTGTCTCTTTTGCGGTATGGACAATGTATATATATATAATAAGTGGCTGGCTATTAGCATAAGAAAACGTTAAGGCGTTGTCATCATATCAATTAATTGCCTGCCACCCTTCAACTACTCCCTGTACTTGAAATCATATCATGAAAGTCATTGATGTCTGGTGTTTTTCGCTTCATTCAAGTATATCTTGAATAAGTCAATGAAAAGATGAATCAAACACTTTGATTTTCAATTAATTTCTTTGCAAAACAACTTAAGAAACATCTTTTACTATTTTTTGATTTGTATTGAAACTCTTTATTAGGAGTTAGCTGTTGTTGTTCTTGTTGCTGTAGCACGGCGCCAAGATTGAAACATAAAAGTGATTTATTGATATATGGCGATAAATAGCAGAGGAAATCACAGTTCGCCATTGAGTCAAGAAACACCTAAGATAATACCTTATCAAACGCTCTCTCTTCCAGCTCTCTCTCTCTCTCTCCCCGTTGCAAGGGGGTAATTAGTCTGTGCTGTATTGACTGACTCATTAAAAGACACACACACACATGCACGTATCTGTGTGTGTGTGTGTGTGTAGTTATGAAAGGCATCGATGATGGCGGCGCTATTGATTCTCTCTCACTCTCTTGCGTTGTGTCTGTGTTCTCTGTGTGTGTGTGTGTTATCAGCAGCAGCAGCAACAGGTACGCAGCCAGCAGACAAATAATAAAACACTTGTATCTCAAGTTCACATATTTGTACACTTAAGGGTACAATGTTGTATACAACAACAACAACAACAACACGTGCACACCTTGTTGCACAAGTGTATCTGATGCTGTTTAGAAGCGCATCTTTAAGATACATTGTGTTTGTGTGTGTGGCGGAAGTAGAAGTATGTGTGTGTGTGTGTGTGTGTGTTTCCCAAAGCATTCAATTGGCAGCTTGTTCGCCATTTAATTGAGATTAATCGAACGGGCGCTATTTATCAATTACACTCGCATGCATATTATACATAAAAGACAAAGAGCTCCTTTCGCTCAGTGTATTGTTTATTGCTCAACGTTGAAATTATTAAATTGTGTCAATGAGTGTTGATTAAAGCTCATAGATATGTTTATACACACACACACACACACACACACACACACAGACAGACAGTTTGTTGTTGTTATTGATTGAGCGCTAATTGGTTTGGTAAAAGAACCATCCATAGATACACATACGTGGGAATTACCCGGACAGCGTGCCAGACAAACACATCTGCTTAACTGGACAAACATCAGAATATCAAATCGATCAGTTTGTTAAGCTGGCAACAGTAACAACTAATTAACATTTGAACGTGTCTAGACAACAGCCGAAAATTGTTGAATCTAACAAGAAAAATAACACTTTTGAAAGTGTCGCATAAGAAAAATACGTTTCAGTTTGTTTTTCGAGCAATAAATTCAATTAAAAGCGTTAGTTTTGCTTTTAGGAAACGTTTTGTATTAACCTTTTTGCTTAGCAAAATCTTTCTTTCACTTTATTGAATTGAACAGAAAAGTTAGGTTATGAGGAAAAACATAGCTTGACCAAGTTTGAGTTCAATTTGAATGCTTCAACTGCTTGTTATGTTTGTAATTCAACAGAACTAAGCTTTGTGTGTGTGTGTGTGTGTGTGTGTGTGTGGGTGTTTGTGGGTGTTTGTTTGAAATCAAATTTCAAATTCAGTTGTTGGTCATTTTATATTGTGCTAATTTAATATTGTGTCAAAGACAACATTTTAATAAAATACCAACTTATTGTACTCTCAGGAATGTCAGGACAATAAACTACTGAAACTGAATATATATATATATATATATATATATGGCACAAATATTTGACTTTGACTCTTGTCGCTTTTTGTAATTTATTGACTGTTTGTGTGTGCTTTAGTTAGTTAGTTAGTTTTGAATGTCAATCGATGCGCATTTACTTGAACAAACTATTCGTGCTTATTATTATGAGCAGAGATGTTGAGAAGTTGTTGTTGTTGTTGTTCGGGTTCGGTTTGGTTTGCTTTTCGAATGGGCTATATTTGGATGCATTGTGATTATTGTTATTGCCCTGGCCTGCTGTATGGCAAAGATTGTGTTGCACTTGCAGTACAGCTGGGCACAAAGGTTGCCACAGGCAACCACAGCAAACGGCAACGGCAAGCACTGGTGGCCACAAAATAATCCCAACACCCGTCAAATTCTCACATATGTACGTATACATATCTTGCATTGTATACGAACCATTTGCAGTAGCATTCATCCCGAACCCAAAAAAAAAACCCAAAAAAAACCCAAAAAAAAAAACCGAACCGAACCGTGCCGTACCGCAGCTAGCCGGAGTTTAAGCCAATGCTTATGCTTATGCATTTAATGCACATTTCAAGTCAACTTTTTTTTTCTTTTTTGGTGTTTTTGTTTTCGTTTTGTTGGTTTTCATACATTTGCCCCTTCAACCAAATAAACTCACGTACTTCAAAAAATTTGACTCCACCTAAGTGTGTGTGTGTGTGTGTGTGTGTGGTGTGTGCCTCAAGTGTTTCCCTGAATGTGAATGTGAAATTCAATCTGCAGTGCAGTCCAAAAACCCACTTACAAAAAAACAACAAAACAATCGACTTCAAATGCTCCCCAAACCCAAACCTAAACCCAAACCCATCGAATGCTAATTCTACTTGGGTGAGCTGTCAAACATGATGTGAACGAGATCCCTCAGCTGACAGACAAATTGCTAGAGACGAAAGACTGAGACTGAGAGAGAGAGAGAGATCGAGCGAGAGAGCACGGAAACTTATCGATCAATTTGGGCGATAAGTATGCGCCAATTCAACCCCCAACCCCCAAACCCTGCCACTTGACAGCTTTCAAGTAAAAAAAACTGATAATCAGCAATCGCATTCAAGTGATTATCTACACTGAGAAAAAAAAGAAGTGCTTTTGCAATCGTTATTTGGAAAATGCAGATTTTAACACACAATCGAGAGATAAGCTTGCTGCTAACGCTAAAGGTTAATTGCTTTTGCTACAATTATAGTCGAATGATCAGCAACAAAAAACAAAAAAAACAACAACAACGACTTGAGTAGTGGGCAAAAGGGTTAAGTTATTCAGTTTGTTAGGCAGCTTCCTACTAGACATCTACTTCCTAGCTGGGGCCAGACAACAGCAACAACAACAACAACTAGTTAGAGCCAAGTTGATGACTTGCAAACACGCCAGCAATTTGTTGGCTTTAATAATAATTGCCTGGCACTTTTCGCAATCACATTCTACAGGTTGGTTCATTTGGCTATTCATTGCAGCTTGTTAAAGTCAACCTTCCCCCAACCCCAACCCCAACACACACACACACACACACACACACACACACACACCCAGAGCGGTATAGAGCGAAGACACACGCAAAGTGATTTAATAAAAAGATATAGCAAAAAAAATATATATATATATTGATAATTCGATTTGGCAAAACAGTTTTTGCGCTGCTTTGGCAAACCTTTTGGTAAAACTCAATTTTGTACGTTGCCTGCGGGAACCCCCGTTGGGGCAGCCACCAAAAGGGCGCATGCCCCAAGCCAGACTAGCCGTTTTTTTTTTGTTTTTGTTTTGGTTTTTTGCATCTGTTTGTTGCTGTTAACACTTGTTGCTGTTTTGGGTTAACTTACACGGCAGGTTGTTGGGTTTTTATGCTTCGACTTCAGGCTGCTTCGAACTGTTAATACTTTTTCGTTTTTATTTATTTATTTTTTTTGATTTAACTCGTTTGGCGATTGTTTTATTTCAATATGCCAACTGATAAACACTAAAAAGCACGCAACACATACACTGGAACAAAAATTGCTTGCTAGTTGTTGCTTCTACACAGAAGAACGACCAAATACAAAGCCAAAAAAAATAAATAAATTTAAATAAAAAACCCGGCTTAAAGAATGTTAACGTTAATGTGTAATGTTAATACAATAATGTAGTTGACAACACACACACACAACCGATTCTTTGGATCTGCAGACCGTGTCGTTGTTGTTGACTGCTACGCGTCCAGCACTCGACTTGCTTAGCAGCAGAGACTGCTGTCTGCTTTATAGCTGCATACCCTACACTCTCCAGTGCGTCTAGTGGGGTGGGCATGTTGGCAAAGGGTAAGCATGTAACAGTGACGTCTTGTTTAAAGATACCGATCAACAGCAACTTATGCATATAGACAGATTTTCATATACCTACCAAAAAAAAAAAAACGTAAGAAGAAAACATCTCAAGTTCTTTGGTGAATGAGTTGAATACGTTGATACTTGGTATGCTATTGCATTGCTTACAGGGTATTTATGGAGTCATTACAAATATCACTATGAGCTATCGTCAGACACACACACGCACACACAATATGAGCACTCAAATCATCAGAGCAAAGAGAGTGAAGCAATTGGTGCGCCGGCAAAGCGTTAACTGTTAACCAAATGCGTGGGCTGGTAGGCAGCAGCAGCAACAGCAGCAGCAACAGCAGCAGCAGCAGCAGCAGCAGCAGACAAACCGGGCAGACATCAACGACCATGCACTTGACCACCTCTCTCTCTCACTCACACTCGCCTCTCTGTCTTTTGCAGTGTCTTTCGCATATGCTTCTCTGTGATTCGCACATTGTAAGAAAGCAAGCATAACATTGTCATTCTGACGTTGGAATTATCAATGTTAATAATGTGTGCCGATCGGTTCAAATGATAGGCTGCGAGAGGGGGGCGTTTGCGGTATTTTTTTTTTGTACATTTTGTCTTCTTTTTTCGGCTGCGCCAGCGGCACTTTGATTTTAATGCTGGCCGGCTGTCGAAGTCTTTCGCATTAGGAACTTTGAACTCGCAGAGGCCACACACACAAATTAACGACTAAATGCAGCAACAACAGCAGACAAAAAAAAGAAGAGATAAAAATCAGGTAGATTTACTACAAGCAAGAGATTGATGGCTAATTAACTTTTATGTGAATGTGATTTTATCGCTTTTTTTTGTAAGTACATACAAACCACTTGTAACATCGATTCGATTTGTTAATGGCAAATTTAGAGTTCGTAGCGCTCTAATCAACTGTTGAATAATTAATAAAAAAAAAACAAATCAAAATAGGCGTAAGTGACGCAATTTGCTAAATCTAACCTTAAATATGCAAGTGTTATAATTGTATAGGTTAATAATCACTACAAACATTTAATTACTACAGCTTTCTGATCTACACTCTCTCTGTCTGTTACTCTCTCTCTATGTTCAATAGATGATATTCAATTATCTGTGAGCATGGCTTGATTGATAACGTCACAGCACGTTCGCTTTACACTTCGAAACAAACTCTCAGCTTTTGCACACTCACACACAAAAACACAAACTCTCTCTCTCTCTCTCACACTGCCGCTCTCTTTGTCAATTGTCAGCGCTTGTAAACAGGTGCTTTGGGGACGCCTCATAAAAACAAAATCGCATTAGTTTTGGCGCATACAGACAAAACAAATAAGATAATTATATGTGTGTATAACTGGTATACAGTAGGTATGTATGTACATATAAGGAAATAGTGTGCAATTATCGCACAACTAATATAAATACTGTCCTACGTATCTATGTACATATGTATGTGTGCCGATGACAGCATGAGAACACATAATATTAGATAAAAGTAAAAATAATAAATAGAAACAAAAACAAAAGCAAAAAAAAAAACACTGCACGCGTTTCATTCGTGTAGAATCGGAGAGTGAATCTTAAATAAATTATGGGTTTGCTTCTCAACAATGACTTTAAATTTTTTCAAAATTATTTTATAACATATATGTAACTTAAAAATTCCTATGATATACTTTAGAAATTATCACTGAATCTTAATCTATTTGTCATTTGCATGCGTGTTGTTTGCTTTAATTTGCTTTGATCAACATTACGTATGTACACATACACATGCACATATACATATATATATATTTAGATCTAGCGTGCTTGGAATAGAAATAATAGTTCCTCTATGTTATTAAAAAGGTTAATTCTTGTTGAGAAACCAATTTCACAATCATATAATATGCATGTATAATATTGTTAAAATAAACGTTTCGCTTGTCTCGAAACACATTTATTGGTGTTTTCCCTAGATAAGAGTTATCAATTTTAAAACCAAATCGAATTAAATCGAATTTACTTAGCCATAACATAGCAAAATTTCCATATACGGACCAGGACTTTAAAGTGCCATAAAGATATGAATGGATTCTATTAATATTAAAGGAAACTCTTTACTTTACTTTACTCTTGCACTTGACTCATGGCTCAAAAGCTGATTAACAACAATTTCATGATTTACTTTTTGGCAAAAACTTGATTTCGATTAGAGTCCAGGGATCAGTTTCAGTTTTAGCTACAAAAATGTGTTAATGCATTTATGCAAATTCTTCATTTAACTGCCAAATACTTTGATGCAGTGGCGAAGCAAAGAGCTAAGAGACATTTAAACGTTTAGTTTATTGACCAAGTTCAGGCAGCGGACAACCGGCAATTGGCAATGCAACCGGTTTCCATATACCACTCTACCACAAAGATCGCTGCTCCTGCAGCTCTTCATTTCTATCAGTCACAAGCTTGAGCTGAAAAACTCCAACAGCCAAACAGCCAAAAAAAAAAAAAAACTATTTCACAACATTGTCAGTTAGTTGGCACGCTAACCAATTACCAGCAATTGCATGACACATCGCTCAATGATGATGAGCGAAGCCAGCGCGCGGTTCCCGGCATGACTTGCTATAACTGTCAAAAAGAGTACAAAAAAAAAAAAACCGAAAAAGAGACGATCACACCGATGATTAGATACGCTTGTTTACTTAACAATATCATTATCGAAACTTAACTGCTTTGATTGGCTTGTTTTTTCTACAGTCTTGACTGGATATGGTGAACTTTTGACTGAATTTCCGTTGTGTTTCACTTGAAAAGTAATTAATTAAAACATTTTCATCTTAATTGTATTAAATTTATTATTGCTTTAGAGTTAAAATAGGCTGTTAATAGCTGCAAAAACCAAATAGAATTCCCCTAAAGTGTAGATAGATAGAAGAACGCAACAACTCTGCCAAGTGTAGGGTATCAGCATCAATTGAAATGCCAGCCGGCAAGTGAATAAATAAATCAATTGTAAATTGATTGAAGCACGCGTCAATACAATCGAACATTCAAAACAAACAATAATAAAATAATAATAAATAAATCTGTGCTTTGAATAGCTTACGCATATCATTAAAGAGTTATTATTATAATTATAAAATATAATTTGCTACAATCAATTCTATATATACAAAAATGTACAATACGTTAATAAAAAAAAAACAAAAAAAAAATATTGTTAAATCATAATAATATGATAACAAATCAAAAAGAAACTTTGCTAAACTAAACGCGATGCATTTGTGTATGGTTGATGAAGGTTTGAAAGATGCTAAAGTTGTTGTTGTTGTTGTTGCTGTTGTTGTCACTTGAAATCGGCTTCGGTAACCGGCTTGGATTTGCGACCTCTGGCACGAATGAAATCCTCGAGATACCACAAAGCGATTGCCATAACACAAAGCGCATTCAAACAGTTAAGGGTAAATGCATAGCTCGTATTATCCCGTATCAGACCTGTAAAGAGGTGTGTTTTAGGTTTAAATAGTTGGTAATTAAGTTGGGAACAACTAGAATCATGTCTTGAATACTAATTTCAAGTCAAGCTGTCTTTAAACTTGAGTTTTACTTGATTAGAAGGGTTTTTTACTTGAATTTAGTTGAAGTTTTGCTCGTTTTAAGCTGAGTTTGTCTTGAAACAAGTCAATTTAATATTGATTTAAAGCTTAACTCAAATAAAGCTTGACTTTAGCTATGTTGTTCCCGTATCAAGTTGAGCTTAACTTGTTTTAAGACCAAACTTGATTTTTACTTGAATTTAGTTGAAGTTTTGCTCGTTTTAAGCTGAGTTCGTCTTGAAACAAGTCAATTTAATATTGACTTTAGCTATGTTGTTCCCGTATCAAGCTGAGCTTAACTTGTTTTAAGACCAAACTTGATTTTTACTTGAATTTAGTTGAAGTTTTGCTCGTTTTAAGCTGAGTTCGTCTTGAAACAAGTCAATTTAATATTGATTTAAAGCTTAACTCAAATAAAGCGTGACTTTAGCTATGTTGTTCCCGTATCAAGTTGAGCTTAACTTGTTTTAAGACCAAACTTGATTTTTACTTGCATTTAGTTGAAGTTTTGCTCGTTTCAAGCTGAGTTCGTCTTGAAACAAGTCAATTTAATATTGACTTAAAGCTTAACTCAAATAAAGCTTGACTTTAGCTATGTTGTTCTCGGATCAAGTTGAGCTTAACTTGTTTTAAGACCAAACTGACTTAAATAAAGTACGCTTGTAGGCTATACTTACCAATCACCGGCCCGAAGGCCATTGAAAATGTGCCCGACATCAGCAGCTGAAGTCCAGCAGCGGCTGGCAGACGCTTCAATGGCACATAACTGGGTATGATCAGTGACCAGAAGACAGTGCGGAAAGCCTTGTTGAGGCCGAGCCATAGAAAGATGGCAATCATGGCATAGAAATTGCTGGTCATCGATAGGAGGACACGGCCAAAGCACATGCCCAGAATGCCAACAACGAAAAAGGTGCGATTACTCCAATTGAACTTGGCCGTAATGAGTGGAATGAGAAACCGTATGACCAGATCAAAGAAGCCCAACAGGGACATGGCCATGGCTATTTGGCTGCCATCGAAGCCCAAATCGTTGAGTATGAATGGCGTCAAGATGGCAAAATTGATTTCCACAAAGTTAATCAATGTAATGCCAACGGCCAAATTCACATACGTAATGTCCCGCAATAGATCGAGATCGAAGAAAATCACAATCTTCTTGTAGAAGGGCAATTTCTTGCGACGCTCATGCTCCTGCTCATCCTCCAGCTGTTGCTGTTCCTTCTTTGTTAGCTGTGTTGCCGGCGCCATCGCTTGTCTCTTTAATGGCTCCTGTTCCTCGGTTTGCTTGTCCGCCTCCAAGCGCTTCTCGAACTCATAGTCCGCCAAGTCATCATCGTGCGACTCCTCCTTGATGCTGTGACTAATCGAAATGCTGCGTTGCTGTCGGTTGGCCGAGTCACGGCTACTCAGACGTCTCAGCTCCAAATGGCCAGCATTGCCATTCTCGGCCAGCTGCTTTTCCCACGTATTGATGCGATTCCTGGTGCCGGCGCTATTGAGCGAGGCACGCGAACCGAACCAACCATCGTTGGCACGCGGCAAGACTGGTGTTTCCGGCTCGACGACATGCTTGATAATGTCATCATCCTCATCGTCTACATGCGCCTGTGTCTTGGCCGGCTGCAGTGCCTCCGCATCCTTATCCCGCTTTACCACATGCCACTTAACCGGCTGATAGATCAGCGAACAGGCAATCGTATGCAATGAGGCGCCCGCAAAGAGCATTGTGGTGCCCTGGACACCAAATTGCTGCAGCATATATGTGGCAAAGTAGGGACACACAATGGGTCCCAAACCGGCAACACCAAACTGATAGGCCGTTGCCGTGCGTCGCTTCACCTTGAAGTACGTATTGACTGCCAGCGAGGATGCGGACACAGTCAGGCCACGTCCGAAGCCATAGATGATCGAGAAGCTGAGCAGATAGAGGGTGAAGGTGTCGGCGAACACCATCCAGAACAAGCCCACAAAGGTGAGCACGGAGCCAACCAGGGCGACAACACGGTAAGTGTAACGACGGAACAGCGGACCATTGAGAAGACCTGCAGGAAAAAGCGAACCAATGGATTATAATTGCTTGCGTAAGGATCAATCACAGGTTAAACTCACCTGTAAAGGCAGAGACAGCAATTTGTGTATTGATAATTGTTGTCAGTTCCGAGTTGCTGATGCCCAGGTTTGTGAAATGTTTGCGAAAGATGATGCCAAACTGTTGGGCCAATGCAAATGTGACCAGCTGCAAAGGAACGAACACACACACACACACATACATTGGTTAAATGCAATCTGATTTGATCGTATTTCATGTACTTACAATATTTAGGCCACTGGCAATGGCCACCAACCAACCCCAGCCGCCATCGGGCGCCACAAAATCATCGCCCAGATCGCTTTTATCCCGTCGTTTCTTCTTGATGGGATGCGGGGGGCTGTTGTTGTTGTTGTCTGCTTGTGTGGTTGTTCGTCATACTTTGGCGGCTGCTGTTGCGTCTCTGTTGGCTCCTCCTTGGGCGCTTTTAGTCTGTTATTGTTGTTGCTGTTGCTGTTGCCATTTTTGTAATCAGTCATCGTTAATGGTTTTTGTTAGTTTAGGTATTATTTATTAATATATTCCTATTGTTGCTGTTGCATCACTGCTTGCTGCCTCGCTGGTCAACGATCTTTGGTAATTGTATCTCAATCTATATTTGTCTGCAAAGAGTTTCAAGGCAAACATATTAGACAACTTCAAAACAATGCCCAAGCATTCTGCTATCTCTGTGTGTGTGTGTGTGTGTGTCTTAGTCCCCGGTTCAATAGGTCAAATTGTTTGTTTCTATGCTCGATTATGGCACAAACTTGAAGTTAGCGTTTGGAAATGTGCCAGTCATTGTGACTGTCTTGTTTGAAGATCAACAGCCAGACAGCTCTCCACACACACAACAACGAATGCATTGCAATGCAATTCGAATTCGAATTCGAAGATTAAGAAAGAACGTATTTTATTAATTAAAAGCTCTTTTCCCAGTGCTGCCAAAGCAATTCCGATTAGATTAAATGCCATCCCATTGTATCTGTTTTGTTTTTGTTTTTTGTCTTTTTTTTGGGAAACATGCTATTATAATTGATATGCGAACAAGCAAAGATTTTACACTTTGTCACGAAAGAAAGCAATATAATTACAGGGTGCTTTAAGGGAGCCCAACGAACGCGATCCGAACTTCACATTCCAACTGATTACTGAGCACTGAAAATCGGTTCCTTTTGTGTTTGTCGCTCTCTTTTTGGGAGTGCATAAGGCAAGTTTCATTATATAAATAAACCCGAACATAAACACATTAATTGCTTTGCTTCTTTGCTTGTTATCGCCAAAAAAAAAACAAAAAAACAAATGCGATTTTGTTTTTGTATTCGCGTTTGTATCGAGTTTAAGGTTCCTCGGTCATATATACAGGTCCATATATGTTTGCTTGTTTGTTATTGTACGGCTTTCGGTCAATACTCATAAATGCCAATGACAGCGACGGATGATATCTTTTTTGAGTTTACGTAAAATAGAGAAAAACCCAAACCGAACTCAACTAAAAATTGGCACGAGTTGATAAGGCTTCACAAACTTTGGAATTGTCCGGCAATTTGTCCCTTACCCCTGTTACTCTTCTGATCGTTCAAATACTTTACCACCGGGCCATATCTATATCTATATATATATGTATGCATGTATCAAACAATTGCGACAAGAAAAACGATCATACAAAGAATAGCGCAAAACTTCAATCGCAACACTTTCTTATTGGGTTTTATTGGGAGCAGAGAACAAAACGCCACCTGTATGTTGTTGACTGCTATAAAGCAACAACTAAACTAAAAGGGTGTGCGCGCATATTGTCCAGTTGGATGATAAGCCTAAGCACAGACAAGCGAGAGAGCGAAAACCGTTACAGAGAGTTACGGAAACCAAATCGGATACACAGCAGCGAGAGAGAGAGGGAGAGAGAAGCAAGAGAGCCGAGCTTTGATCGAGAAATGCACATTGGAAGAAGAAGAACAATACAAATGCTTTATAATTTGTATGCGGAAGGTCGCTAGTATTATTGCTGTTGTAATTATTAATTTGCCTTGTATAAAACTTTTAATTATGGTTAATGGCACCCATCAGCGTTTGATAATGTGGGTAAAAGTCATAAGCCAATGATCACAAGCATTACGTAAGGAACAAAAAAAAAAAAAACGTTTGTAAATCCTTGGAATTTTGAAAAGATGCTAACGAGAATTGCTTTCAATAAAAGTTATTTGAAGTTTTCAAGCGAAACGAAAAAATAGAAACATAAATAACACTTCAACACTGTATCAACTCGTTCAAGTCACAATAATATATTGTTGCATATATTAACTGGAATGTGACAAGACAATAAACAAAATAAACACACAATTCACCACAAGCACGTTGAGCTTTAGAGAAATTTGATTTGTGCCCTTGTGTCCTAGCCGCAATGAGTCCAGAATGACAACTAAAGTTCTGTTTGTTTGTTTCTCTGATTGATTGTGCAGCACGGAAAGGTACAGAAATTGTTGCGCGATAAGGCAACTCTGCAAATGACAGTGCCAAGACGTTTTTTTTTTTTTTTTTGTTGTCACGATGAACGGTAAACCTTGTCCAAGTAATCAATCAAAGTAGCACGTGATGAACGATCATCAACGGTTCCTGTCCAGGCTAACCAAATGGGTTTGAAACCAAGGAAATATGATACAACATCAAGCATTATGCATTTGTTTAGGGTACGAATACATATGTACATATTTTACGACTAGACAATCATCAGTGTGTTATATTACGTGTTAAAATTTTACAATTCAAGCTAAGCTAAGAACAAATATTTGTGCAATTAGAGCTCAACACTTTAAACACTATACTATATGTGTATATGTACATATAGTATGGTACTATCTATTTTTATGATGCTGCCACTTCATATCTCACGCTCAATAAAATGTAAAGCAACAACAACTGCTGTATTATGCTAATAAAAAACAAACAAGCAACAACAACAGCTTACGTTAGCCACTGTGCTGTAAAAGCGTAGGAAGGACGGGGAGAGAGGGCGGCGTTGTAAGCCGCGTGCGCCGACGCATTAAGACTATTGACGGCTGATTGATTGACTGAGCGTTTGAGCCTTATGCATGGCACTGATAATATTACTATCACATGAATCACATCATTTGTTGCTAGTTCGATATATTCGCACACGTGCTTTAGTATATATGTATATATGAATATATATAATATGCTAAACTCTCAAGCAAACACTAAACACAACAAACAATACACATACACATACACTTTTAGCCGGCATGCGTTGTTGCCTACAGCTTCGTTTGTCTTGTCTATTGACAGTTGAATACAAAAAAAAAAATATATATATACATTTATATTTATTCCTTTTTTCTTCGTGTTGTTGTTGTTTATAACAACAGACGACAACTTTGCCGTAACGTTCTCCAGCGCGAACTGAACTGAACAAATTTGTAAATTATAGTATTAAACACCATACAATCACAAATCTACCAACGCACACAAACACTTCTTCCTCTCGCTCTCTTACTCTCTGTGCTTGAGTGCGTTTCTGTGTGTGTGTGTGCGTTATTTCACATACAGAGCGGCATTTTCAACATTTACTTTCGCTAGCCCGCTTTGCAAGAGTATGCGTGTTATTTTGGTCTTTCGCTATGCTTCTGTGTGTTTTTAGCATTTGCCGCCGTTTTTTTTTTCTTTCGATGTCGATTTCGTCGCCGTCGTTGTCTCCAACGTTGCCGAAGCTCTCAGCATTGTGTTCATTTTCATTTCATTTATTTGGTATATTTGTTGTTGTTGTTTGCGGTATATGGTATATGTATTAGCTTATTGGGCTCGACGCTTTTCGAAAAATAAAACAAAAACGCACACAAAAGAAAAACACACAAAATAGATCAAGTTTTCATGAGATCTCTGATGCAATAACGAAGACTGTATACCCTAGTAGCTGATAAGACGTAAGAATTATAATATTAAGTAACACAATATATATTATTATAAATTCTCATAAGTTTTAATTATTTTTATATTATATATATTAAAAATAAAAAATTCTTTATTGTATAAAAAGTTTTAACAAGCGCTTTGAAAACATTTATTACCTATTTGGCAGAGTATAGAATCGGGAAAAAAATAATTGTACATATATTTATTTAGTAGTTCCTGATAAGACAATTTTGCGCCTTTGCTGTTTTTTTTTCTTTCGTTTTTTTTTGTATTTGCCGTTTGCATTGTTATTGCTGGCATCGGAGAGGGCGCGTTTATCAGTTCGAACACTCACACACACACACACTGTCGAGAGCATACGCTAACGACACACACCTATACATGCTCATAAATACATTACGATAGGAAGAGCTGATTACAATTTGATTTGGTCGCCGAAAACACAGTGTCCAACTATATATATTGTACAGGATACTTATGAATATGTTATAAAACAACTAAAGCTAAAGTTAGTAAGACATACTATTTAGTTTACATTTTAATGCGGTGCAAATCGCTTTTATGCCACTGTGCGCGATTGCTTTATGGCCGAATCTCTCTGTGCTGCCGGATCTATTGCTTTTAGTCAAATTGAATAACACATTGGATTTGCCTGTCTGATCTTTTGCACCGCAACAATGATGACCTGTCACATTATCTATGTATCTACCTCGGATTGAAGTCGATACTATATATATTTGCATGGACTGCAGCTTTCAGCCCTGTCTGCATCATATTCTCAATCTCATTTACATCTTAGCCAACTAATCTGTTTTCGAAATCGATCATTAGATGAGTATTATTATTAAAAACGCTTGCACTTTGGACTCATTAATGTGCGATTAAAGCTAAATGTTATGAGCATTTGCTGTTTTCCAAATACCCTTTAAAGAGCAGAAAACTGACTTCCCTAGCTTTGTGCTTTGTGCTTTGTGTGCGACAATAATTTGGCGGCAAGTTGATTGAAAAAACCTTTGAACATACCGTACGAACGTATAAAATTGTTATCGATTATTGGCTTTGTTGCCGAGGGTGCAAAGATCAAAGTGGGTGTGTCTCTATATCAATTTTTGGTTCAATAAAACGAGCCAACTTTTCGAGAAATACAAAACAAGAACAATAATATAACTAAATACTTGGATCAGTAGAGACCTACCCACCCCCCCAAAAAAAAAAAAAAAGAGAAAAATATACTCAAAAACTACAGAAATACTTTGAGAACTATAAGTATTTGACCCAAAATACTCATAAATATTCGTTCAAGTACACGTATTACTTGGAATAAAGGCCCATGATCGCACTTGTTATCCAGAAAACCAACAAACAAACACATTCACATTTACATTCAAATGATACTTAAGATATACTGTTACATAAGTCAAGAGCTGACATTACTGTTAGTTACAATGCTTATGCTAAACAGCTGTTAAACTGTTAGATACATTTGCATGCAGAGCAGCGTCTACATTAAGGCAATAGTTTACTGATATATCTCGCACTAAAAAAAATAAAAAAAAAATTAACGTACGACTTACGCTTTATGGCCACAAAGTCCATTCGATACGAACACAAACTTGACTCAGCTAGACATTAGCGATAAGCTGATAAATGTAGCGATAAAATTGAAGACAAATTGTTAAAAGCAATGCCGTCAATTACGTTACGCACCTTCTTCTGCCCTGCAACAAGTAAAAATATAGAAGAAAATAAATGCTAATAATAATTCTAGTACGAGTGTTGTCATGCAAATTACTTTTTGTTAAGAGACGATGTGGGGAAAACAAAAAGTTACCTGCCCCGGGTGAGGCTCGAACTCACGACCTTAAGATTATGAGACTTACGCGCTGCCAACTGCGCCACCGAGGCCTTCTGACGCTGCAATAAATACCTCACAAACTTAGGCCTGCCACATACATTTGGCATCTTGTTTCACAGATAGATATATATAGTATACTTGAAACATCAATGTTGCTTAATGCACATGTTATTAAAACGATTTAAATGCTTTAAATGTTACCTTTAAATATGCATTCCACCAACTTGAATGCAACTTTAACAATCCTTATTGCCTTAAAGTTATGAAGCGAAAAAATGTTGCATACTTTTAGGCTTGCGAGTAAAATATTTTTTTTTGCCTACTTTACAGTAAGTTAATATCATAGCGTATATTCGAACGAATACGTTAGGTTTTTTATGTTGCAAGTACGTTGCACTTTTACTAACATCTTTGAATATGTAGAATATGGAAACTAACTAAAATATTCACAGATTCACACGTTTAATGCCCTATGTTTTGGTATGTTCCACACTTCCTTATCATTCATAGCCGCTGCTGTCAATCGGAACTAAAACAGCTTACATACGTCATCAGTCTGTCAATCAGTTAATTTGTCAGTCGGTTTATTTCCTTTTTCGACCATTGCCATACATTGCAATCTGTACGTCACGAGCAATAATTATAGATCTGTCTATCAACAGCAACAGACAAATGTGGCTATATGGAACAAGGCAATATAAATACGAATGAGTCGACAAATTTTTGACATATTTCAACACTGAAGTGGCGTTTTTTTTTATAGTTGTAGCGCACAATGCTAATCGTTGAAGCCAAATGGATTCCTTAATCAAATACTTACTTCGATAATGCATTAGAAAATAGTTCAGATCGACTTTAAAATACACTTTCAACATATTGTACCTATTGGCATTTGCGTATGTGTGTTTGGCAGCAACAAGTACTAAAGTGTTGGCCAACATCAGGAAGTGAAATGGGGCAAACACAATCTGCCGGCAACATGGCAAACCTAAAGGCTTGTTTGCGTTTAGTGTTCTCATTATCGATTCTTTATTGTGAGCTTTGTTTTGTTCTTTTTATTTGAAGAGTGGGAGAAGGTGGTGGCGCCAGCAGAGCGACTTGTCTGTGGGTAAGATATTTACATACACACATACATAAGTGTGCAAATGCGTATGTGCGCAGTATATGTAAGAGGCAAAAATACAAAAGATAAAAAAAAAAATTCACTTATCGAGTGTGCAAAGCGCGTATGCCATTTTCATTTTCATTTGGATTTGGATTTTCAATTATTCAATGTTTACATTTCCATTTCAGTCTCTCAATGTCGTTGATTTGTATGCATGTATTTGTTTTGTGCTTGTGCCATTTGATTTGAAACATTGTTGAAATTTCGTTGCAGTTAGCAATTGAAACGATTAACTTGAACATGGATACGCTTCCTTATTGCTTTGAGCCAAGTTGCCAAATAAACGAGTCAACTATTTGTATGTTTTATCCTTTAAAATGGTTAACGCTTGACATCTGGCAACTCCGTAAAACCTCTCTCAATTATAAATACACATGCACAAGATCTGCAAAGCAACAAGTTACAGTAGAGCAATCGATTGAAAGAGAGCTAGAGTGAGAGGGCAAGACTGTGCGCTTGCTACTGTTAAGCCAAAGAGAGCGCGCATGTGAGAGAGTTTGAGGTGCCGAAATGGGAGCGCGTTTGCGCAACTGAGTCAGTCAATGGATAAATGTGAACAATGTGTATTAAGGCAGACGCAGAAGCAGGCAACAACAGTGCATATTGCAGCAAGAGGCTACCACACATAAAATGACTCCAGCCATGGTTAAAACAAAGAACATGGTGCATAAATACATGTGTACATATTTCCTATGTACACACACACTAACACACACACATATACATAATGTGTGCTCGAGTGTATGAACCTAAACAAAGAAACAAATGAGGAGCAACAATGTTGGCAGACGCGTAATTAGCCAGGCAGCAAAAAGTCAACGTTGCTCATCGTGTTCTTTGTTTTTTTCTTAAGGTTGTGCGCTTCTGGCAGGCAACTAACTGCACTCTACCACACACACACACACACACACACACAAATGCGACCGGAGGAGCAACAGACAGCAGAAGGCGCTCTTGAGCATTAGAACGCGATCTTGACATACACCAATTCAACAGCAGCAGCAGCAGCGACACGGTAGCAGCGGTAGAGCAGTACCCAAAACAGACGCAGAAGTAGCAACAGTAATCCCCAATACGTTGCTCTCACAATCGTTCGTTTGTTCACTCACTCACTTAGTCTTACGGTAAGTGTGTGTGTCTGTGTAGTTTCCGTGCTCTTTTGCCAGGCGCTAGGCAGTCAGTCAGTTGGCGACGTCGACGGCCAGTCAGTATCGATTGAACAGTCGCGCGTAACACATCGAACCGATGCGGAGAGCCCGGCTAGGCCCCCACACCCCCGTTTGTAATAAATAGCGTTGCACGAAGCGACCACGCTAGCAAACGGCAAGAATCCGCTGAGTACAACGGAAGCGGCACAGTACCAACGCGCGAGAGAGAGCCAATAAAACACAATATATATATATATTCTTATACATATATAAATATATAAATAAGAAACAACAACAGCAATCAAAACAGTCGGTTAGAACAGCTGGAAATAAAGGCGCTACTTGAAAACGGCAGGCCTAAGATAAAATACATATTTCATTTCGGAATTTTTTTTTTGTTTTTGTATTTTGTATTGCTGCATAAATTTTACGCAATTTCGTATTATATTGCATTCGTTGTTTGCTATGTATTTTTGTTAAGGTTTTATTTTTTTGAAGTCGTCAAAACGTGCCTTGTAATTTAAAATTTTAAATTTAAAAACGAGCTTCAATTGTTGGCAATTGTTAAGCGATATATATGTTTAAAACATTACATATATATGCAAATAAATAACGTATGGAAAAAAGGAGAGAAGAAAACCGTTGCTCTGCGTCAAGATAAGAAATGTCTTAATTCTAATCAGAAACAAGCGAAATATGATAAACATACAAAAAGTATTTAACAAAAGTAAATGAAAAAGTTACATGAACAATTAAGCAGCAACAACAACAACAACAACAACAACAGCTACAACAAAAAGTGCTACAGATTTGACATCATTAACATATAACAGAACCGAACAGAACGGACCGAAACACACACACAAAACAAAATACAACAATAAGCAAGTAAATAAAAATAAATATAATTTAGCAACTAAAACGCCGAGAAGCAACAAAATAACCTTGGCACCAAGTTAGAAACAAAACAAAAAATCGAATAAAAAAACATCGCTGTTTAGAACTTTGACAGAAATATTTTGCAAGGCGCCGCGAGTTTTTTTTTCCTTGATGCGTTTGTGTGTGTGCGACAAAAAAAAAATTGAAAGCAAATCAAACAACAACAACACCCACCGCGTTCCATAAAAATCCCAACGGCTGAAAAAAGAGAGCAAAAACAAAATCAAACAAAAGAAGAACAACGCAACGCTCGAAAATCAAAACAAAAACACGTCAAAGCGGCCAAAGCGAACAGCCGCACAAAATATCCATAATTCTACACATACACATACATATACACATGTATACGTCTATGCACTCTACATAAAGAGTAAAGAGACAACATCTGCACACCTGACACCACCACCACCACTACAACAAGAGACCGAACACAAAGCGCAGAAAGCCGGAAAGCAGTGAAAACAAAAACTAATAATAAAGGAAGAACAAAAACAAACAAACGAAGCAACTTAAACTAACTAACTGCAAATAAACACAGCAAACGACAAGCAAAGAAGAAGCAAAGCAAAAGAACAATGACAACGAAACAACCAAGAAAAGTCGCACCTGACGGCGGTTGGGGTTGGGTTGCCTGCTTTGGCGTTAGCCTGGTCAATGTAAGTATGAATTTCACTTACCAAACCACCCACTTTAACACCACCCAAATGATTTGAAAACTAAAAGTTAGCAGAGTATTGAAAGTCAACAAACGTAGGGTATGTCATAGTCTATACTTTGCAATTGTTAGCATTTAGCATGCTTTTTACTTATTTTCTAGTTAGGATAGGTTAGTTCCGCTTGCAAATTGCTGTTATTAACTGTGAATTGAGTTACGATAAGATTTAAGTAGTGTACTGCTGTTATTATGACAATATAATATTTAACTTGATAAAGTGTCTTATATCCGACTTAACTGTAAAATGCCTAAGCAATATCCCTTTTTTTTCATATAGCGTAGCGTTCGTTGAAGAAATCATCGCGTTTTTTCACTTAGTCAAGTTTCAAACCACACAACTGAGCGAAAAAGCACGAGATCCTCTCAGAACTAAGCTCAAGTTATGACCAATATGTAAATTGTATAAAAAATGTTGAACACTTTCAAGAAGCGTCAGCATGTTTCTTCATTCAACTGGATTTCAAGCAACACCAGTTAAAGTTAGCCCTTGGAATAAAGTTAAGTCGAGACGCGTCGCCTTTTCCTTGAAGAACCGCCTAGAACTATTCTAATTCGTTGATTCACTGAGCTTCATATTTAGGAACAGCTGAGGATTCACTGAGCAAAATCACACAATATTAACTTGCTGCTTACCCAAGATAATTGCACTTAAATATTCACATGCCTTGGTATCCATGAGCCGATTGCTGTTCTTCTAACAACTGTCGTAGCATACGCTTAAAAACCCAGCCAATTATTTATGTTTTTGGGTGCAGGCAAAGTTACCAATTGGTCGCTGATAATTGGTATTTGCACAGCTGAAAATGAGGCGTCATCCGCGATTGAAGCCTCTTATGACGATACTGTAGCATGCACAATCTCAAGCTACCTTCTAAAGTGAACTAACTTTAAAACAAATTCAATAAAGTAGGCTGCCTGAAACTGTACATGGACTAGAGCAAGAGGACTGACTGGTTGATGTTGTAGTACCATGCGCAGAATAACATGCAATATAGTACACAACAATCTGTAAACAGTTGTACACCATCTAGCACGCTATACTGCACATTGGCCATCATGGGTTAACAAAGTATAGATGAATTCACACATGATTCAGTGGCAAAGAAGCCATACGTAAGCGATTTTAGAGTCGTTGACCAAACCCAGCGCAATTCCAAGGCATTTTAACAGAGTTGACCAATTGAAATCAAGTCCAAATCTATTAAGATGTCTCAAATTGCAACATGGGATTACTTTTTGTCAACTTTCTTTCTATACCAAACGCCATATGCCAGAACTGAAAATGTTTAACGCTTTCGAGACTAGTTAAATATTTTCAGACATGACACATGGCATTTGGCAGGAGCGTTGTTTTTTCACGGAAGCTGCTTTGTAATGGGTTCGGAAGGCATTCCATTTGCAATGCGAGTAGTATTGAATGAATATTCGCTCTTGGTTGATTCCATTCTATGCTCAATCTTAAACACCAAACGATATTGAGGCTGAGTTAAACATTATCCCAAATACCGAGAAGTGCTTAAAACTGCACAAAGATGACGAGCAATATTCAAAGCAGCGATTTAAAGTGTTGTTAAATCTACTTGGCATTAGATAATCCAACTATATTTTAGACTTTCAACGATAATTGCTTGGTAACTCGGGCTAATTTCGATAAGATTATCAGCTTCTGTTAGTAAAAGTATAATATGAAATGTGCAATTTGATGGGCGTATATAGCACGAAAATCAAGTATAACAAAACTTAACAAATAGCAAACAATAAACCAAAACATTATTGTTTTCGTTATTGTTTTCGTTATTGTTATTGTTGTGATAGCGTTCAAATCAGTCGATTATATGACCAAGAACCAGTGTTTACTAATCGCATTTGGTTTTCGTTATCGTTTGCAGGAATTTTTTTTTGTTTTTTTAATTGCTTTTAAAACATTTACGAGTCTCAAATTAACTTGAATTGAATCATTTACAATGCACAAAACTATATTATTTGGGTGTGAAAGCCGATAAGCAAAACAAACTGTTTAGTATCCAATTAAGAAAATATTGTTTCAAGTTCTTAGGTTAATGTTTTTTATTCTTTCTTATCGAAGAAGCGCTTTTTTGTTTTTTTTTGTTTGTCTGTTTCTCTGTCTGTCTGGGCTAGGCCAAAGATAAGGCGATTTAGCCATATTAAAGTACATATTTATATACAAAACTCAAACAATTACGTAATTTGTAATGCTTACACAGTGTTGAGAATATCTTATTATAACCCATAACTATGACCTTGACACTTGACAAACCCGATTCACCTCGTTGTTTTGCCGATATCGATATCGATTTCGTCTGTTAGCAAAACAACAAAAAACATTGATCGTAATCGATTATTTCCTTACCACACTTTGAGTTTCCTTTTATGCCATTAGTTTAGCAAAATTAATGATTCAATTTGATTATTAAATGCCACAGACTAAATCATAATTTGCTAAAGCCACGGCTAAAACTAATCCTACCGTTAAACCGCCAACGTTGATGCCAGTAAATGCCATAAGTTTGGTAACATAAAGTATTCGACGTTTTTGGAATATAATCACGTGGAAATACTTCATGCCGCCAGGTTTATGGAACCTTTAAGATACGATTTGTGCATATTCATAGAAATTTTTCGATACATGTGAACTTAACTAAAGCGGATCGCAGCTTCGATTTGTCATGAATCAATTATATGTATATATATGTATTTGCATCTGGTTAAAAGGTTTCCATACATTATGTAGATTATACCCTATAAGTAATACAACGATATCACAACTAATATATATATATATATATTGTTTGCTATACAAATTGGCAACGAATCGCGAGCAGACTGTAAGAATACCCTATTCGAGTTGGCTTGCATATCACTTGCACAATATACCCGCTTGCGTGTGGGCAACAGGGTATAGAAAATCGAATTCGTAGAATTTCTGCGCATTTTGTGAACTTTGTACGATTTTCTCTCTCTCTCTCTCTCTCTTGCCTCTGTCACACCTCACTTTATACCCTACACTTGGTGTACACTGCACACTTACGATATGTTTGTATGTCTTAACTGTTTACCCATAAATTATATCGATATTCCGATCTCGCTCTCTCGCTAACTTTGTGTCTCGTTCATTTAGTGTCAAATACTTACTTAACTGCTATTTAAAGAATTGCTTGATTGAAAGTTTTCTTTGACATTGTTATCAACGTTAGTGGGTCGCTTAACACCTTTGGTCAAGAAATAGATATAGCTATGCCCATTGTACATTTACACTTATAATAAGCACATTTTGTTGCCCCTTCTTAAGTTTATTTTGCTCTCAATTTTGTTGTTGTTGTTGTTGTTGTTGTCTCTTTAGCAATTACATTCAATATGCATATGCTTAAGTGATCGTTTAGCAAATAAAAGTGTCTTTAAGTTTGATTTGATTTAAGAGATTTGTTTGTGAATAGAAAAACTTAGACAAATCGGTCAAGCCAAAAGAAAAAAATACTGAAAAGGATTCAAGTAAATTGATTATGTACACATTATTATTGTTACTAATGCCAAACTCACGCGCCAAACACACACACACACACGCACACACACACACTCGTACAGATCGCTACAGCTGAGATCTTTGAGATACAAAGTCCTATTCAAGTTTACTTGGCAAGCAGTAGCACGTGCATAGAGACAGAGAGAGAGAGAGAGAGAGAGAAAAAATGCTTTGCTCTTTGTCAACACACATACACACACACACACACGCACACCGCTATCGTATCCCCAAACTAAATCAAGTGATTGCAACCCTTTCGATAGATTTGTTCTCCTCTCCTCTTCGAGCTGTTGCCAACTGCAATGAGTTTTAATCAATGTCAATAGTCAATGCACACGCACACACACACACACACACGCACACTATAACGGCTAGCTGGCCGTGGGGAGAGAGACTGTTGCCAGTCAGGTTTTTTTTTTGTCATACTCTTTACCGAGCATGTTTATTGTATTGTTAAGCATGTTAATTGAAGATATATTTTTCTATTTATGTATTAATATAAGAAAATTAGCAAATCGTTTAGGTTACTTTGGGGGTTCATTGACTTTTGCAGCGATTGTTCGAAAGCTTTTCTATTCAAAAGCTTTTACTCAACTAAACTAAGCAAAGAGCATACAATAATCGGTTTGCTGCATTTTTGTGCTTTAGTTTTCATCGATTTACAACAAAAGAAGAAAAGAAAACAATAGCTTAGCCCCTTGCTCCGCTCAATCATCTATCTCTCTATCTCTCTCTCTCGAAGATCACGTGACTTTGTTGCTGTGGCATTTAACTCTTTTGCGTTTCCTGCCGCTGCGGCGACTGCCCCAAAAAAACTTGTTTGCTGCTCGACCAGCTGACGACAATCACTTACATTGATTGTGTGCGTGCGTGTGTGTGTGTGTGTGTGTGTGTGTGTATGGATAAATCACATGATTGTGATCATGCGGAGCGCGAGTGAGTCAAAACCCGACCCCTCCCCTTTGCCACCCTAGTGTCTGATCATTATTATGGCCCGCTGCTCAAGCGTTCAATTTAAGTTGAGTTCAGTTTTGTTTTGTTTTAATAATGGTCAAACGATGAATGTTCCACAGTTTTGTATTAATTGAAATGTTTGACAGCAGCAACAGCAACAGCAACAGCAACAATAATAAAACCCATCCACAAAGTCACATTTCTTTATCGTATTCATAGTGAAAATGTACTTTACAATTAATTGCTTCAATTGCCAGCAAACACACACACACACACACACACACACACACTCAGTTCGTAGTATTCAATTCAAATTTATTTAACATCGATCTTTGAGTCTGGCCGTAAACTTCACTCATATATACACATTAAAACAAAAAAAAAAAGAACCGCATTTTTCAATTAAGCCTAATTAATGCAGAGGGGAGAGGCAGGGTTTGCGAGTTGGGGGGGATTCTAAAAAAATATATATACAATGTGTTAATTAGCTTTTAATTATGAACAAACCAGCATGAATAACAAACAAAAAAATATTATTTAAATGCATTTTAAACTGAAATGTGATAAAAACAACAACAAAAAAAAAACCCAACCAAAAAAACTTTTAAAGAGTTGTAATTAATAATATGAATATAAACCATGCAAAAGTTAATCGAAAATCAATAAACGCAGACACGAAGAAATGCGAATGTGTTTTTTTTTTTCTTTTGCCCTAAAAGCATTGGAAAATTCAAAAAGCGACGTCAGCGTTTTTTTTTTTTGCCCTGACGACGACTTTGTCATTCGGCCATTTAATTAAGAAATTGATAAATAACAAAGGTTTGTTATGTTTGTTTTAGCAACAGCTGTTTTTTTCTCTCTCTTTTAATTATGAAAACAATATGCAAATGATTTGTAATCAGTGTAATAAAATCAGAACTGATTCATATAGAAACCAAAAAAAAAGCTTCAATAATAAGAGTTAACCAAACCCTTTGCTACTTAATATTAAAAGAAATTCTAGTTACATTGTAGAGCAATACCATGCTTAAACCATAGATACAAATGTATATTTTGTGTTAAATATATTAAAAAATAAACACATGTATCTATTGCTACAAACATGATACAAAACATAAGCCTAAATGCTTAAGATATTAACTAGAATTTGTATTAATATACTTCAAATACATTTGCTGCTAACAATAATGTAAATAACTGCACTAAAAACCCCCAAAGCCAATCACGATTAACGTTTATTTGCTTTTATTATTTGCTTTAACGAATCCGTTATTGTTTGACTTTTGCTGTTTTGCGTTAAAAACCGCATCGTTGCACAAATATTACACAAAAAAAATAAATAATAAATAAAACGAAAGCTACAGTTTATTGGCTAACGAGTTGTGTTTGAGCTAGAACGAAGCTTTGCATCGATAAAAGCTGCAAAAAGTTGCAAACAAACCGTTAATTGTGCCAAACTTGATAAAAAAAAAGTCTCGATCACATGTTGTTTGGCCAAATCAAAGTGCTCTGCCTCTAGGCAACAAACTATTCAGCAAATAACAACTAAATATATTTCTGCCATTTAAGAAGCGTTTATACTATCATTAAGTGAGCGCGTGCTTTAGTTTCTCTTTGTTGTTGTTGTTGTTGTTGTTGTTTCAATTATGATTGGTGATAATTCAATTATCAAGCAATTAACGTTTTGAATGAAGCGTTCCATAAACAACAAAAGCAGCTAAAAGCAGGAGGGTGGACTTAAGTGGAAAAAACAAGGCGAAATACACAAAAATCAATACGAATATAATCAATAATAAACGGCTTTTTTGCAAAAGCACAAATAAAAAAAACACTTCAATAACACTTCGTCATCATCAATAATGTCAACTGAAATATTCGAGTACCTTTTTAAAGGTTATAAAAGCGACGATAATAGTCAACGAAAACAACAACAATCATAATCTATCATAATTTGTTGACAACTGAGATGCATATGTTATAAGTTTGAAGGTTTCTCTCGCTTCTTTCCTTACTTCATTGGTTTAAGTAGATAGATGATTAAGAAGTCAAAGCAATAATTGATAAAAGGGCCTAACAAACAAAGACTTCCTTTGAGCGAAAACACAGCCCAAATTATGCTTGTCAAGCATTTTGGTTGGTGGGAAATGAAGGCTTTTCTCTTGAGATTGTATTGATGCGCCCTCAAAAAAGCTGTTTGTTTTTTGTTTTGTTGTTGCAATCATTTGGCTGTTGCATGATTGAAGCAAGGCCGCCATTAAGTTTGACAAAGGTGACAACAAAAGTGTCACAACTTATATATATATATCGCGTTTGTATATATATTAAAGGGGCTCTCTTTCTAATACTCACTCTTGTCGTTCTTATCGGCTGCCGCTGCCGCTGTTGATAATAAGTTGTGGAAATATGATGACGTTCCCTTCTGACTGACTAGGCTGACTATAATATATATATAATGATTATGATTTGTTTGACATCTGCTGTTGTTTGGCCGACAAATCAGTCTCAGGTCATATATATTCCTTTTGGCCACCATCCACATGATGCAGAGCTGCAATAAAGTTTTAGAATGTTATTAAAACGTTTTTGTTGAAACTAAACGAATTAAACGATTTTATCTTGCAGCTGGCAACCCGTTCGATAGAGCCATCGTTTGGCCTGCTGTTTGGTGATACACTGCGTGACCTCAATGTGGGCACAACCGGAGCGGCCGTCATCATTAGCACAATGGATGTGTGCATGAATTTCTCTGGCTTGTTTGTGGGCCCATTGCTGAAGGAGTTCTCGTATCGCAAGGTGGCCATTGCGGGCTCTCTGCTCTGTGGTTTGGGCCTGGCCCTCACCTCGCCGGCATCAACAATGGCGCACATAATAAGCACGTACAGTGTAATCAATGGCATTGGCGTTGGCCTCTCCACATCGGCGGCATTTGTGGCCCTGAATCATTATTTTAAGCACAAGCGTGGCCAGGCGGTTGGCTTGTCCATGGCCGGCACGGCGATGGGTATGTTAATAATGCCACAATTAGTGCGCATACTGCTCGAGGGCTATGGCTTTCGGGGTGCGGTATTGATGCTGTCCGGTGTGGCATTGAACGCCACTGTGGGCTCCGTGTTGCTGCAGCCCATCAAGTGGCACATGAAGGAGGAGTTTGACGATGAGGAACTGATGTGCATCTCGGCCATGCCGCAGCCGCAGCCGCAGCCCCAACAGCAGACGGCAGACGTTGCTGGCCAGCAGGCAAATCCACCGCCTGCCTTTAAGGTCATCAAGGAGGATGGCAACGAGGAGGACGCTCTGCCCGAGCTGAATACGCTGCTCTTTAACAAGCACAACAGCGCCCACAATCATCCATCGATGCGCAAAAACTACTCCGAAATGGCCATGAACACCATGAACGGTTCCCGTTTGGGCCTAACCAAACGTCCAACATTTCCACGCATCATGTCGCTGGCTGGTGTCCAATCGGCTGATGTGGGCAGCGGCAGCGGCAGCGGTGGCTATCCATCTCAGGCGGAGGTGAATACCACACAGCTGCGCTGCCGCAAGGCATCGGTTACATCCAATCTATCCTATATGGACTTTACCGGCTCCATACTGCAAGTGCATCTCAATTTGGGTGACGATGAGTTCGAGCGCAATGATCGTCAACTGCGACGTGTGGGCACCGCAACGGGCAGCATTTTGGGCGGACATCGTGATAGTTTCATTAAAATGAAACCCACCGAAATGGAAAAGCAGCAAACGGAGCTGGCCGATGAGGAGCTGGCCAAGACGAAGAAGAAGCCGGGTTTTTGGCGTCGCTTTGCCGACTTGTTGGACATTGATATGCTTAAGGATAAGATGTTTTTGAATCTACTCTTTGGCCTATCCATATTCTATGTGGCTGAAATGAATTTTAAAATGGTCACGCCATTCTTCTTTGCCAATCTGGGTTACTCGAAGGCCGATGTGGCCTATTGTCTGTCCATAACGGCCATAACCGATATTGCGGCTCGTATTGTACTGCCGCCGCTCTTCGATCGAACAACAATCAAGAAAAGAACCGTCTTTCTGGTCTCCATCATATTTGTGGCCTTAACGCGTTCGAGTAAGTTTTAACTTGAGTTTAACTCAACGCAAATATGAAATTGGTTTTTTGATAATTTATTGCTTAATTCTAGTTATGGCCGAGCAAACGGATTGGACACAACTAATGATTTGGCTATCGATTTGCGGCTTCTTTCGTGGCTCAGCATTAAGCAATTTTACACTTACCGTCTCCGAATATTGTTCATTGGAAAAGTTACCCTCGGCCTTTGGCTGGCATTTGGTTGGCAAGGCGCTATTTGTCATCAGTTTTGGCCCATTGATTGGTAACCCAACGAGCCACGTTTTCATTCTTTAATCACTCGTTTAAACTATCTCTCTCTATCATTTGTAGGCCTCATACGTGATGTGACCGATAGCTATCCGATTTGTATACACGCACAGAGCGTTTGCATACTGATTTGTGCTCTGGCCTGGGGCATTGAGTATCTTGTGGAGTTTGTGCAATCGCGTCGTCGCACCGCAGATGCAGCGGCAGCGGCGGGGGCGGGTGGTGATGCAGCAGCGGCGCCGCCAAGTGAAGATCCTAGACTGTAATTAGCTGTTGGCCAAAGAGAGAGAGAGAGAATTATCAAAAGGATTGCGACGCGTTTGTACACAAAGCAAACTGAACTTTACTTACTATAAATGCATAAGGTTTCAATTCAAGTCTCAATTATGTAACTAAAACAAAAGCATTGTTAAAACTAACCCATAACAAAATGTATTCAACTAAAGCGCTGTCACTTTGCCAGTTTTTCCTTTATATTGAACATTAATCGGATTACTTTTCGTTATACTATTATGATAATTTTGATCATTTCTCTCGTATCAAAACGTTTTTTTTTTTTTATTCTGTTTTCTTTGTATGAACTTGTATGTGATAGTTCAAAGATAGTCGATAAGTTAGTTCTTAAGCGATAAATAATACATATGAACAAGAAAAGGGCAACAATTATTAGATACCTATAAAACTGTAATTAATTGAAATTAAGCAACGACCATGAAAACTGAATTCGCTTTAAATGAAATGTGTAACTGGAATTGAATTTATCAATTTGCCAATAAACAATTTATATGCCTATTTACCATATACAAATATATATATACACAAACATCAAGTTGTTAGTAGTAAAAACCAACTTTAGGTGAAAGCAGTTAACTATTTAAACTATTTGACAAAAAAAAGAGTTAAGCCAACAACAACCAATAAAAAAAAAACCCACCCAAAAAAGCAAACGAAACTTTACTTCAACCCAGATTGAGCCAAACAAAAAACAGAGTATACAAATTTGGTTAACTTGAAAAAAAAACCAAAATGCCTTATTGTAAGATAGTAGTAGTTAATAAAAAATAAACAAATAATGTTAAACTAAGACGAAAAAACGGAAAGCAATAATCAATTGCTGACTGTAATGTTTAGATGCCATGACCAAAACGAAATGGAAGACAAAAACAATAACTTTTTAGCTAAAAACTAATTCGAGAGTACTTGATAACGAGTGGCTACTGTAGCGAGCAAGTGAAAGAGCATGTACTTAAAGCAAGCTGCATAAGAATATATACATTTGTTTTTTTTTTTTTTAAATGATATACTTAATACAGTAGAATTATTTTTAGATAATGTTATCTTTTGGATATGCATTGCCGATATTGTAGCCTTATACATATAGTACATATGATATATTATCAAATTTCAATAAAGTGATATAAAAACAAAAACTTGTCTACTTAGCTTTTTAACAGCAAAACGCGAGAGGAAAAAAAAAGATAATAGAGAATGTAGAATAAGCAATCACTGCCTTTTTCTACCACCCACCCCCCACCACCAGCACCAGCACTTGTCATAATATCACATTATTACATTAGTATTACAACGTGCAGATAGAGGGGAAGGGCAGGAGCGTGCGGCAAAATAAACAAATGAACATAAATAAATGTTGATAATGCGTGAAAAATAAATTTAAATTTGTATAAATTATGTGCGGTGTGGGTGAAGTTGGAGGAGGAGCACTGGCAAGATTCCGAGCACTTGCAATAAATCTCACGGGGATTTGCTAGACTCTCGTCGAGAAGCAGCCGTTGACGGCTGTTAAAGTTATGATCAACTGCTGATAAACAGACAAATAAGAAATGTGTAATTGTTAATGGCTGATAATAAGAGTTGTTGGCAACACAATTGCCAGAGAGGCTGTGTGTGCGTGTGTGTGTGTGTGTGTTTTTAAAGAAACCAAGGAAACATAGTTACTTTCAGATTCAGTGTAGAAATGGGGCTTGGCACGGAAGTTTGCAACATCGCAGCACAAGTGAAAACAAGAAAAAAATGCACACAACAGTTGGCAATGAAGTGAAGTGAAGAGAGTTGAGATAGGGGAAGGCTGAATGAGGTGTCATTTTATTAATCTAATCATCTGCGTGTGTGTTCTTAGGGATCACAATTATAACACCAAATTGCTACTGTCAGGCATGCCAAGATACCGGATGAATAATAATAATAATAAGCAGCAATGATATTATCTTCACATACTAAGTAATCAGGCAAAGAATTAGATCTCACTAACCGCACAACTTCCGAGCAGCAAAGATGACGGCAACAGCAACGGCAACGGCAACAGCAACGGCAACGGCAACAGCAACGGCTGCATCATCACCAGCCAAATCCTATCGGCTTGTGGCACCCGATGGCGGCTGGGGCATACTCATATGCATTGGCATGGCCTTGCCGTTTGTAAGTCCAGCAAAACTATAAATACAAAACTTATTATTATCGTGTTCCAAAGATACAAGAAAAAATTCCCTAAAATTCTTTAATGTTAAAACTTTTTGTTAAAAAAAAAAAAAAAAACCAGGTCAGCGGATTGGCAGCGTTACCATCGTTTGGCCTAATCTTTGGTGACTTTCTTAAAGCTATTGGTGCGGAGACGAGCGCCATTGCGATCATAACCAGCTCGTTCTTTTGTGCAATGAGTTTTGCCGGACTACTATCGGGTTCACTGTTCCGGCGTTATGGTCTCCGGCCGGTGGGTTTGGCCGGTGGCATACTGTATGCATTGGGCACGGGCTTGCAGATATGTGCCACCTCCACGTGGCATCTGATCGTTGCGTTCAGCTTGGTGCAGGGCACCGGCTTCGGCTTGATTGTGCCCACGAGCTATACATCGTTCAACGATTACTTTGTTAAGAATCGCGTAATGTGGATGAGCTTTGCACAGACTTTGATTGGACTTGGCTCGATGATCTATCCGATTGTGATGCAGAAGCTGCTGCAATTGTATGGTTTTCGCGGCTGTCTGCTGGTGCTGACAGCCATCAATGCACATGCCATATTTGGCATGCTGCTGATGCATCCGGTCAAGTGGCATATGAGGCGTGTGCCCGTGGAGGCGGAAGAGCAGGAATTGCAACCGCTACAAACCACACAATCGTTGTCGCCCATCGTTGTCAATGTGCAGCCAGAGACGCCTCTAACGGCCAAGCCAGAGCTGATCTTTGCAACGGCAGCGGCAGCGGCAGCAGCTGCTGGCCCCATCAACACCAACACTCTGTCCGTATCCAATTTGGGCTCACGGCGCGTGTCTCATGCCGAGGAGCAGCAGCAGCAGCAGCACACGCTCAAGATTATATCGAGCCGCGCCTCAAGTATTACCAGTTTGGGCAACTGGTCCGGACCAATGGTTGTCAGCGATGCGTCGCCACAGATGACGCATAGTCATCAGGCCTCGAGACGGCAAAGTGTTGTCAGTGGTGGTGCTGCTGTCAATGGTGCATCCATATCCACGACGAATGTCGCTACTAATGGTAAGCCCAATGAACAGGCTGCTAACGAACGCGGCTTCTGTGGCTTTATTGTGGACTTTCTGGATTTGACACTGTTTAAGAAACCCATTTACGTTAACATTGTGCTGGGCATCACATTTGCCCTCTACTCGGACTTGTCCTTCTTCACCATGCAGCCATCTTATCTGTTTGAATTGGGCTACAGCAAGGTAAATCGCAATTATTTATAAAAAGTTTCTTACTAACCAAAAGAAAAGCATTTAAAACGCACGCGTAGCCGCTTCTATTACAGCATTGTGCTTAGGCAACGCCATTTTGTGTGCCTGCTTCTAAGTCTCTACACTTGAGGAGCATAACGCAGTAGTGTGTACTCTTTTCAACTCAAGCGAATGTGCTTATGTGCTTTGGCATTCGTATATTCTCACTAATATCCGTTAGCCTTTTGTTCGTTTTTATGCAAGTATAGAGAAATTCTAATTCGCTTCTTCTTGTATAGTTGCATGCTTGTGAAATATTTGCTTTCCTTTTTTTTAATATTTTTTCTGAAAAAAGTTTACTTTTCACTAGACACAAATCGAACTGCACTGAACAACTGACCGAGGCCAACTGACAAAATCGAAGAACATTTTTTAGCTTCCTCTTTGAGGCGACGCAATTTGCAAAAATTTCTTTTATTTCGCTTTTGCACACGCGTACTTCTTGTCTCTTTGCTCTTCTGTGCATTCTTATTACATACACACACTTTACATAAACATATACTTACATATATGTACATATAAATGGAGTACTCGTGTACAAAAGGAAACTAAAACTATTAATTTTGCGGCAATTTGCAAATGCTTAACCTTAAACTATTATAAACTATTAACTATTTATTGCTGTAATTAATAACGCCTAACTACAAACGGCAAAATTACGGCTTTGCTGCTATTTATGCCATTTTGTGAACTTACTAGAACATCAAAGTTCTGTGTTCTCCTTCACACAAAGGACGCACATACGCTTTTGCATTCATCTTTACTTTACATTATGCGTTTGCTCGCTCACACATGTCCGTTAGCCATTAACCAACACAAGCAACTTTAAGCATTTTTCTCGGAACGCCATTTTATTTTTGCATATTGTGCAATTCAAAATCCAAACGCCTTAAACATTTGCATATTGAAATCAATGCCCATTTTGTTTTTATTAACTAACTAATTAGAACACTAAATGAAGTGCATTGCCATTTTGCACTTATTTTCACACATAAAATAACTTTTAAGGAGTAACACTACTGTGTGTTGCTTTAACTCATTGACGTCATTACGTTTTGCAGCCTAATGAGATTTCTTGGAAATCTATGTGCAAAAAAAACTTACATGCACTTTTTATCCGTCAAAAGTTAACACAAATTACAGTGCCAGAATTGGATGCAATTGCTCAATCATTTTCATTAGCATGGACACAACATTACTTGACCTCTAATAAATGTACTAGCACACTTCTTGCCGATAATAAGAAAATTAATACGATGTACTTGTTAACGAAACGAACTACTCTGCATAAGTAACCGACGCCAACTGATATTATTTTGCACACGCGCACTACAGCTATCCCATTCACACGCATGTGCAGCAAGGAAAAGCTACAATAAAAATCAGGCAGCAAGCAGAGCTGAAAAAAGAACCGTTGCTTTTGGCGCTGCCACCTCGTTTAAGAGCTTCCGTTTTATTTGAATAGTTGCATTTAATGTATAAACATATGAAATACTCTATTAACGTCTATCGATTATTTTTGTTTTAGGCTGATACGGCAAATATTATTGCCATTGGAGCCGCTGCAGATTTGCTATCGCGAATATTTTTAGCTATTACAGCAATATTTATTCAAGTACCCGCTCGTTACATATACCTGGGTGGGGCGCTATTCACGATTTTTGCAAGATTTGGTAAATGAGTTACTTACACCTTTGGAATATTTATTAATTCGTATTTTATTGCAGCTCTCGGTAGCATTACGAGCTTTACGGGCATGGCCTGTATAACGGCCATTCTTGGATTCCTGCGTACCTGGATACACGTTCCCCTACCCCTGGTATTTGCCGATTATTTGCCAAAAGAACGGTGTGTTACCAAAACGTAAAAGGTGAAAAATCCAAGTAAAAATACAATGGTCTTTATTCTATTCACAGCTATGCGAGCGGCTACGGCCTATTTATGTTTACACAGGGTAATGCGATGTTTATAATCGGCCCAATCGTTGGCTATATACGTGACCGCACCCAGGACTATCTGTTGGTCTTCCATATATTAAATGTGTTCATGGCCATGTGTGCTGTGCCTTGGATCATTGAGGTCTTAATTGTCAAGTTCCGTCGACGCAACGAAATCGAACGCAATAATGTGTGTGAGCAGGAAAATGGCAATAATCATGCAACGGTACATTAAAATGACTAAGCTCTTGCTATTTAATAAATCGACTTCCAGAAATGGTTGAAATACTG
Organism: Scaptomyza caliginosa; assembly: GCA_035044725.1. Classification (NCBI taxonomy): domain Eukaryota; kingdom Metazoa; phylum Arthropoda; class Insecta; order Diptera; family Drosophilidae; genus Scaptomyza; species Scaptomyza caliginosa. The sequence goes on along the minus strand of JAWNNR010001065.1, from coordinate 678,555 downwards.
AATTTTAATGTATTGTTTTTATTATTTCCAACATTCTTGTTTGTTGCATTCAAAACTGGAAAAATACTAAATGTATACCATAGCTGTTAGCTTTTGTGCGGCTACTAGCAGCTGACAACTGTGCCATGTTATGGTCACACTCGAACAACATCGTATTTGTTTTGCTTTTTTTCTATTGTGTCCCAATTACTTTTGCTGAATCCCAATCACTCCCTCCCCCAAAAAGAAAACAACTGAACTTGAAACATGGTCTTGCAACAAATCAAAATGCTCCTGCTGGGCATCGTAACACTCTGCCGGCGAGCCCTCTGCTGTTTCTCGCGTCGCCGCAAACTCAGCCACGGCGGCAACGATCAGCTGCAGGCGGTGACAATCGGTGACTTTCCCGCTGGTCCAACAACAAACACAAAGAGCAATGGCAAGGAGCGCGACTGGAACAGTTGGGATGACAGTCCGCGCACCGTTGAGGAGCACATCGAACAATATCGCCAGCGCATGGCCCAGCCACCCACACCGCCCAAAGAGGAGCCCGAACCGGACTTCTTTAGTGTGAGTGTTTGCATTGTTGTTCTTTTCACCTTCTTGTTACCTTGGCTAACCTTTGTTTTTGTTGGGCACACGCAGGAACTGACGCCGGACATAAAGCCGCAGTTAAAATATTATTTGGGCGATGCGGAAACGTCAACGCCAGCGCCGACTGATTTCTCAAGACTGAAAGCAACCGATATGGTGCCCATAAGTGCAAATGTAAGTTCTTTCAGCTTGTTAGCTAATCGTTAGGTTAACGAACTCTATGCCATTGCAGGCTGATCTCGAGGATTGGGTGGACGATAATGCCGGCGGCTGGGAGGAGCTGGACACGTCACAAACAAAGCACATAATCCGTGAGAAACGCCGCGAGCTGCGGCATCAGAGACCAGCGCCAATAAAACCGCCGCCACCTAGTATTGGTGCCCAGCGGATTAGCGATATACAACGGATGGCGTAGTTTATAATGGAACAAACACACACACACACACTCGCTTGTTGCACTTTGTCCCACTGTGCCGCCTGTACGTTTCATTCCACTCTGTATTCAATATGTATTTATAAAGGCAACGACAAACACACAAACAAACAAACCAACAAACAAACCAACAAACCGAAAGCAAGTTAGAAACAAAGTCTGTTACCAAAATTGGCCTTAGTTTAATGTGTGACACAACTTCATCGCGTACCGCCACCACCCTGCCGGCTTCCTTGTTCCCGCCAATTGGCTGGCCATGCAATAAACATATATAGATATATATATATATGCCTTTCACTCGCACTTCCTTCGCAGCGCGTCAGGAAATGCACAACAGCTGCTGCGGTTGCCCATTGCCCATTGCCCAATCCAAAGCAATTAACCAATGGACACGCCTCACTGGACAGCCAGACAATCATGTCTATTTAGTATATAAGGCAAGCAAATATCTTTCGCGGCGCTTTCATTGTTTCGAATGCAAACAAAACAATGTTGCTGGTGCTGATGCTTTTGGTCAACGTGGTCGTCGGCTACGATCAGAGTGTCAACTATTGGCAGGCCTTTGCGCCTGGCCAGCTGCTGCAGCGCCTGGATGCGTTAACCTCCTCAGCGGATCAGTTGAGCGCGTTGAGCGTGGAGCTGCCGCGTGCACAGGCCAAACTGGATGAGGATGCCGATTCGATAGAGGCAACCGATGTGGATGATGCTGAGCTGGCTGATGATGCGGAAGCCGAGGCAGCAGATAGTCACAGTGTTGAGGCACAGTCTGGCGAGGATTATGAGCGTAACTATGAGCAATTTGTGCGTGAATACTTTGATCGAGCTGATTCAACTGATTCGGATGAGGCGCTCGATGAAAGCGTGGAAAGCCAAGCGGAAGCCAGCAATGTGCAGCTGGCTAAGAAGAAGAAGAAGAAACAGGAGCAGGAGCAGCAAAACTGTCGTCAAGTCCAACGCCAAGGCCAACTATGCAAAATATGCCGCGAGCCGCGCAACAACGAAGTCTCCGAGACATGCAGCTACTCCCACGAGGCAGAGCCGGAAAGCTATGCCTATGGCAGCGGCAGCAAGTACAAACGCTATCGCGACAACGAAGAGGAGGAGCCAACAAGGCGACGCAGACGTCAGCAGCAAACCAAAGCGGAGCAGCAGCGGCAGAGGGCGGCTCCAGAGGCTGCCAACAGCAGCAGCAGCAGCAGTCTGTGCACACGTCGTCTGGTGGGCAAAAGTGTTTGCTACGATTGCAAGGATAGTGGAGGTCAACGTTTAAGGCGTTGCTACGATACGGAAAGCAATAAGCTGACAAGCGGCAATGTCAAACAGCCGAATGGCAGGGAAACTGCCAAGAAGGAGCAGCGCATCTATAAGCGTACCATTAGCTATAGCTATCAGCAAAACGATAATGATGATCATGATGACTTGGACACAGCAGCAGCACCAGCAACAACTACAACTCCAACTCCAAGTGTGATCCATAGAAGATTGGCACGCATTGTGCGTAGACGTCTGGCAAATTCCAGCTAGAAATACATTTTTTTAACGGCAAACTTTTTTTTTGTTTTTCAAATATTTTTTAAGGTATTTAACATATTTTTTTTTGCTAGTATTTACATTTGAAATAAATAAATAAATTGCAATTTCGAACATTGATAAACCATGCTTTTACTTTTATAGCTAGAAAAAAAGCTAAATCGAGTAAAACTTAGCTTTTTTTATATATTTTTCCTGAAAGAAACTTATGTTTTGGGACTCACTTTGGCTGAACGAGAGTATGACTATGTTTTAAGTATATATAGATTAGCAAGCGTTGAGCAAACATTTTGTTATGCAATTATTATTAAGATCCATGCTTAAATAGGCTAACTGTCGATGGAGCCACGTGAGCATGCTTATCAGGCAATAAGGCCAAAATGCGATTAGAAGCCAACAAAACTGATTGCTGCAGCATATAGGGTGTGGCATTTGCCCCTCAAATGAAGCTTATCAATGGCTAAATCTGGATTCTTGGAACTGCATGCGATGATATCATAAAGCCTGCGATTAGGGTTCGAAATAAAATGACCAATAAATTATATACAAGATTAGTAAAAAGTTCTTTGTTTTTGTTTACTTTATTATTTTATTGTTTCTCATAATGCGTACGATAAATTAATGTTTGTTTTTTTTAGGTTTTTATCCATTTTTGTTATTATAATTAGTTCTTTCGCTTAAATCGCCTCATTGCACTAAATTATCTTTTTGTTTCACGACATATTTTCAAGCTATTTGCTAGCTCTTTCCAAGCCATGCCAATTTGTTGTTGCCGTCTCGCTTTAATGCGAAACTGACAAGAAAAACAATACAATACAATATATAGAAAGAAAGCAAAAGTTACAATTCTTAGTGAGAAAACATAAACAAAAGTGGCTTTAAATTGTTTTGTTTTGTTTTAAGCTTACAATTAGAAAAATAAAAGTTGCCGCATTTGCTTATATCCCCATTATTTTGTCCCATTTTCATTATCAGGCAACTCTTGATGCAAAAATATATATATATATATGTATGTGTATATAAATATATGTATATTATTTATGGATAGACGCATGTATTGTTTTATAAATATATATTTCTTTATATATTTATATATATTTTACAAAGTATTTAGTTTTTGTTTTTTCTCGTTTTTTTTTCTTTCTGTTGTTACATATTACAAAGTTTTCTCAACAACTATTTGCCGGGCAGATATTGTTTAAACAAATATCAACTAAAGCAGAAACAAAGGCCAAACCTTTATTTATAAAATAAGGTTTTAAACAAAATTTAATAATGGGCATTTTTTTTTTCATTCTTTTGTTGTTTTATGCTTAATTACAATAGCAAAAAAAATAATACAATTATAATAATAATTAAAAAAAAATTAGGTTTATATAAAATACAATTTCTAAAAAAAAAAAGTTACAAGAACAAGTTGTTGAGGCTGTTGTTGTTGCCATTTGTTTTTAAAAGTTAATTGTTGTTTGTTGTTAATTAGCAAATACATACACACATATATATACTTATGTATGTATATAGGTATTACGTATTGTTTACATAATTTACTGTGGGATTTGTTATTGTTGCTGTTAATGCTCTCATCCTTTTATATTGTTTTCCCATTATATATATATATATATTTAATTGAGTAGTTTGTTGTCGTTGTTGTTGTTGTTGTTGTTGGTGCTGTTGTAGTCTGCCTTAATTGCTGTTGTTGCTGTTGTTGTGATTGTTCTGATCGACACTATCCATGTTGGGCACATAGTCGAGGGCCATCATGCAGGCAAACACAGTCATCACCATTTTGGGCTTCACCTCAGTGATGTCCTCGGGCAGAGCATAGACACGAGCGCCAATCTTGCGCGCCATCGATATGGCATACTTGGCATTGGCCAGATTATCCTAAAACGAGCATTTCAGTTAATCGAGCTGGATAATAGTTAAAAGGATTTCAAGACTAACCTCCTGTGTGCCGCTGGTGCGCACCAGTTCGTAGTTAATGCTACCCTCCTTGATGGCATCGATTAGGTCAATGACAATTTTGCCATCGGCAATTGCCGGATCGTTAAAGTTTTTCAGCTTCGACTGTTTGCCGGCATCGCTCAAGCGCGTATTCACCCATTGAACAATCTCCTTCTCAATGATCGGATTGCCCGAATTGGCCAATCGTGACAATATGGATAATGTATAGGCGCGCATCAGTTGCCAAATCAAAGCTATAAAGCAAACAAAAGGTATTATCAGAAAGGAGACAAGATTCAGCTTAAATAAAGATAAGTTACCCAAGGTAAGCGTTGCATTGCCATCATTCAAATCCTGTCCAGCAATGCCGACAAGCGAGAATTTCAATTGTTTGCCCAAATCGACAGCGTAATTGCAATTCTCCAGCTTCTCCATGAACTTGCGCAGCGGCGTGAAACGTTTGTGAACGCGACTCCAATTGACAATGCCCGGCTTGATGACATCGAACAGCTGGAAGATGACCAAGCCATCAGCCAAATCCGAATATAGCCAATTAACATGCGGCGCCACGCCCATTGAGTTCATCCAGTTGCGATAGGCTGTAAACAGAGTTAACAGAAATCATTATTAGTTTTTTGGAGTACAAAAAAAAAACGGAAACAAAAACCAAAAAAAAAAGCTTACTCTTCTCCTCGCGCGTCTCCTCAATGGATTCGAGTCCCTCGATCTGTTCGGGCTTATCCAAGCCGGGATGATTGTTAAACAGATTGGCCACAAAGGCCAAGTTAAGCTTGTACACACCGTTGACCACATCCTGGGGCGTCAGGAAGCTGCGGCAATTCAATTTGGCTGCCTGTTGCAACATTATCTCGGCACGTGACTGCAAATCGGATTCACGCAATGCCTCCAAATTGACATCGGCCTCGTTGCCAGCGATTTGTTTCAACAGATGCGTATAGATCTCCGAATCGACAATGTCCGATTGGAAGTTGGTGCAGCGTCTCGAGATGCCGGCACGCTCCAAATGATGATTGACCCAGCGCAACAATATGGCCTCCGGTGACATTTTCATCAGATCCTCCAGCCGTTCATTGTCAAAGAGCAGTCCGGCCAAGCCTGGGCAGCTATCGAGCGTAATGTGACTGAACAGGCCGATGCGTATAATTTGCCAGAGCAGGCCAAGCACCAAATGTGGCTTGCCCTTGGCCAGATCATGGGCATCGATGTTGACAATGTTGCAGCCAATGGCCTGGGATGAGACGAGCGCCAGCGTAAGATTCTCAAATTCACGATAGACGGTCAGGTTCTTCTTGTTGATGGCGCGCTCATCGATGGTATCGGGGCAGGAATGATTGATGATCTTGCACAGCAAGATGCCATCCTTGATCGATTGATATAGACGCTTGCCCTCCGCATCGATGGGCAACAGATGCTGCAGATCCTTATCGTGTCCCAGATTCGAGTTAATCCAATCGGAGAATGCCAACTGTTCCTCGAGACGCACCGAATGTGTGGTGCCCTCGGACGATATGCTGGACATGCCGCCCAATGTTTCCAGATTCTCCTTTTTCGATACGACCGTCTTGAATGTGCTGGCCACATCCTTGGATTTGAGGTCCAGGCACAGTGTCTCAAACTCATCCAAATTCAATTTACCCTGATGTGCCGTTCGCTGTTTGTTCTTAAACTCATCGATCATCTCGCGCACCTGATAGCCGGCCAGCTTGAAGCCCACCTGATTGAGTGCATCCTTCAGCTCGTGCAGATCAATGAAGCCATCCTTATTGGCATCAAGCTGTAAGCAAAACGAACAATGGAAATGAAACTATTACAAATCATTCGTCTCTGACTCATTAGTCATAGTTTTTTTTTTGGAGTTGACTCATCCAATTTGATTCATCTTCAATTGAAATAACATCAATTGGCTAAGGGACATATGGTTTCTATATCTATCCATTGCTGAGCTATTACCTCACCTGCATATGCTAGAAACATTTCCATCAGCTCTCTCTCTCTCTCTCTCTCACTCTCTGCTCTTATCAGCAAGCCAATTTTTACTGATTAACTTTTCACGACACGGCAATTAGACATTGGTAAATATCTTGCCAAGGCATTTTTCCCAAAACCAAATAGAGTCATTTAATTGATTTGATTATTGTCTGTTTAAGTGATCTAGTAAGGAATCGATATCATGATAGTTATCGATTACAAGTCTTAAACTTCAAAGAATAATATAATATGGGGAAGAGTACGAAGAAAAAAGAAAAATATATCTAATGGTAAAGGCAAAAAAGAGTATTTAACAGACTACAGTTTTTGAGTTTAGCACAGCTTTAGTATACAACTAACAGAGATTAAACAGCGACTGATTAAAAGCAACTGTTTTAAGTTAAGTAAAGGGTTTATCAAATAGCACACCTGGGAATTAAATGCAAATACTAAATACCAAAGGAATGACTACACAATGCCATAATCCATCATTGTTGGAAAAGTTTCGTTCAATATTTGGGAGTGGGCAGTGGCAGGTAGAGAGGGCTTTAAGGCAAAGAATTGCAAAAACTTTAGTGTGAAATTCTCATCATTCTTTATAGTTTGTATGTATTGTGTTTTGGAATTTGTGTCGGCTGGGCCAATGCCGATGATGATGATGATGTTGCTTCGTTTGCTTCGGCATTGCGTTTACCCGATAAGATAAAGACTTGTAGCAAAATGGCAACAAATTCGAAAAAAAGCACCAGTTTACGTATATATATGGTAATCATGACTTGGTGGGGGAAGGGACAATGGTGATGACGGTTAGTGTCGGGAACGCCAGGCCAAAACCAATATATATATATATCTGTGTGTGATAAGCCACGAACTATATATATATATATATACATATCTATTGGCTGACACACAACGGAAGTTCGTGTGTTAGTTTTGTGCTGTGGTCAGTTGCAGGTGCGTAAACTTTATTAAAGGTATTCACTGTGGCAACTTTTTGCGTTCGTTAAGTAGAATTTTTAGTGCGCTTGTCTGTGTTATCGATTAAAAAAAAAACAAAACCATAAAGTATGCCGACAGCAAGAACAACAACACAGAGAAAATAGAGCAAACATTTTGTTTCTGATTACGTGAAATGTGAGTAATAAAAAATCAAATTGAAATTGGGTTTTTTTTTTTTTGCAACCATTTGATTAACGTACATCGGGCAAAAGTTCCTCCAGGTTCTGTTTGAACTCCTCGGTGGTTTGATGCTGTGCAACGTTGATAATATCAGACATTTTTGATATATATATATATATATATATTTATTTCGATATTATGTTTTGTTTTTATGGGTTAGGGAGGAGAGGACACAGTTTATTCGTTATTTCGTTGCTGCTTGCTTAGCCACTTAATTATTGCTGAGCAAAATAAACAAAAACAAAAACGTAAAGAATTAAGTAAATTGATTTAAGACAAACACACACACACACACACAACAACAACAACAAAAAGCAAAATAAAAACACACACGAACACCGAGACACGATTGGTGGGGGCGAACGCACGATCGATTCGAGTATGAGCTGCACGAGTGTTGAACGACAGGCGATTGAATAAGAAGCAGACACGTTCACAAATTCACCGTTATGTGGTATTGCAGTGAGAGCGCGCTGGCAGAGCGTGAGAACGTGCGCGCCAAAGCGAGAGCAAGTAGTTGAAAGCGCGCGAGAGCAAGAGCGAGAGCGCAAAAGGATGTGTTCGAATATGATTGATTTGTATGTATTTGTATGTAGGTGTTATTACTCCACACGATTTTTTTGGTGTTAGCGCCACTGGACGAGTCGTACTACTAATTGAGCGCCTGACACCGTGCGCACTATTTATGCCTTTTCTTTTATCAGAAGAAACAGCCACTCAGCACACCTCTCCCAATAAAATCGAACGCGATAACGCCTACTAAAGAGAGCGAAAGAGTGAGAGAGAGAGCCCAAAAATTAAAATCAAACCATATTTCAAAGAGCGGCTGTTTTTTTTTTGCTCTACTTCTTCTTTAATTTTTCCTGCACTGAATCATGTAACGGTTAGTCACAGATTGTTGGCAATTGAATGATTCTTCAATTAGTTTCCTAGTTAATCACAGTGTGTATTTATATTCCAAAATCGCATTCAAATTCAATTTGAAGTCATATGAGTATATGTATATAGTATATTTAGGTATTTTTGGTCATTCGCTCTGATAAGACGCCCTAACCAATCAACCAAATGAGCCAACAACAAACACCTTGACTTCAAATCAAATTCAAAACGTCAGTAAGAAATCGAGGCGGTATCGATTAGGAAATTCAGATTACGTTACGATTAACATGCAGTGTTGTAAGACCAGAGTTTCTGTAACTTTAAGTTAACACAAATCTTAAAACCATCTACAAGTTCTTATTGATCTTAGACAAACACACAGCAAAAAAAAAAAAAAAAAACCCAAGAATACATTTAAAACTTGTTTAATTCTGTTGTAAATTAGTAAATGTTGAATAATTTACTTATGTTTAAAACTGTGACAACTCTTTCTCAAGTGCCAAAAATGCTTACACATCGAATACGCACACATACTTAGGTAAGAGTAGATGGTATTGGTAAAGGTGTAAAGAGCACAACTAACAGAAAGAGAGAGAGAGAGAGAGAGCGGCTGAAAGAGAAACATGACATTTAAACGTAATTGGTTTTTTAATAGCCATTGTATCAGCTAGGGAATTATGTGCCAATTGCCTTTAACTTGCCTTTTGCCAACTTATGTCTTGTTAAACATAAATTTAATACCATTTTGTCAATAGATAACAGCAAAATGTCACGATAAGCGAGTCCAACACAACAGTTCGTTTACTACTTTTTCTATCACAAACTGTTTGGCGCATTGACTATCAACATTTGCTTCAACGTCCAGTTCAGTTAAATCCAATCATTGATGAACTGTTGCTGACTAATCCCAGCTAGAACTGAAGCTAATTTTCCTCTAAGCAGCTGTTAAAACTAATGTTTTTTTATTTTTTATTTTTTTTTATTTTATTTTTGTTGTTAATTAATGTATATATTTTGTATTATTCACATTTACTGTAACCTATTTGTTGTCTATACTTTTCGTATCGTATTGAAATGAATGGGTTTATGGTTTAGATTTGTTCGTTTATCATTTCAGCTGAAAGCGGGAAACCATTACAAATGACATACATGTATGAAGAACACTTGTATTTGAACAGCTTGCAGTAATCGTGCATAGCTGTGTTATCGATAACTTTCCTTTACGACTTGTCGATATCCGTTTAACAGTTAGATGCTCAATGCAGACAGTTGCTTAGTAGTAACTTGGTAAATAAATCAAAAATAATATGACATAAGTTTACTAGAAATTTAGAAAATTATAACATTTGACACCAAATTTTAAGTGTTTTTTACTTTTTATATGTAACAAATTTCAATAAAAATATCTATTCGTAATGCCTTGAGTGTTAACAAGTTCAAGTTCGTTTCTTTCTTTCTTGCCTTTCTTGCGCTACTACAATAGGGCAAAGAATAGTTTTGAGAAAAACAACTAAAACAGGTAAGCCAACAACAACATCTACAACAAAAACCGAGCAAAAAGGTCAAAAAACAAACGGCAAACCGTAATTATTATGATTATGATTATGACAAAGCGGCGCGCGAACGTTTTTTTGTTAATGAACTTTGTTATTGTCATTTTCAAGTCAATTTACAGCAAATGAAGTTCATTAGCAGACCAACGAAAGATGCTAAACGGTGTTTAGTTGTTTGTTTGTCCCTTTGTACACGCGATACGCATCGTGAGCTGTCGTGTAATGGCTCGTGACACGACGACTTCATTTTAGTGCTCTCTGACGTCAACTAACCTCACCCCACCCCCGACAGAGAGTGTCAACGAAAGGTGTGAAAACGTAATATGAAAATAGTAAAGACGACGACAATAAGGTGAGTTAGATAGAAAGTGCTCGACTAGATTATACCCTATGCTTTCATCATATTTGAGTTGTAATATGAAATAAAATTAAAAATAATTTAAGATTTAAATATTGCAGAACTGTATACATTTTAACTACTTTGCCATATAGACCTGGTAATGGTCATACTCTAGCTAAACGGTTTTAAAAGGCTAATGGGTATTTTTCTATATATATAAATGCCCTCAACACTAAGTGCATTTTTGAGTCTATTTGCCTATGTATTACATGTACTTTGTTATGGTTTTGTTATTGTTGTTTTTAGTTTCATTTTTCGCTTTCGTTGAACCGGTTTTGTGGCCCACTGGAACCAGTTCAGCAGTCAAAAAACAACAAAAAATTCCAATTGCTAATGCCAGGCACGAACCTTTGTTTGTTTTTGTAAAGTAGAAAAGTGGAGCATTTGCTCCGGTGACAATTGACAATGCTTTTTTGTAGCTTTTTATTATATTTTGGCTTGAAAAACTGCATACATTTGACTGAGTAGTTGAGAAACTAAAACTGTAGCTGATACTGATACTGAAATTGAAGCTAAAGCCCGACCTCGACAACAAAGGCGGCATTACATCAGCGCAACATTAGCAGTTGACGTTGATTGAATCGACATCGGCATCGGCATCGTGAATGAGTCAACAACAACAACAACTACAACTACAACTACAACAACAACAATAACAACAACACTAGAAACATGTTAATCAACACCAAGACTGCTCAATTGTAGTGTGCTTTGTGTATGTACCTATCTATTTATCTAACTATGCATACAGTACTTTGTCACTTTGCACATTGGGGCCAAGTGTACCTGGCAAACGATCGTAAATAGTCAAAGGAAATCGATTGAACAAAAAATTATAATGAGCCACACAGCCCGAGACCATTATGATTATGTCTATGCCAATGTAGCATTTTACAGTTCTTGTCACAACGAAAGAGAAGAAGAAGGTGTAAGGCAACTGAAGAAGCAAGGTTTTTGTCCCCACCCCACTAATAAACAGGTATTCAATTTATTTTCAGCAATGGAATGTTTTTTTATGCGTGGGCGTTTTATTTTTTTTCAATTATCTATTATTTTTTTATGCCGAAAGTCGATTGTAGTTTATAAAAATTGTATACATACTTTAAATTTGATTTTGGTTTTTGTAAATATATGCAAATGAATTTTCAATATGGTAAACGACACTTTTGTCACCTGTAAAGTCCAGTCTGATGTCAAGTTGTGTGTGTTTGTCTTTGTCTTCATCAACGTCGCGACGTTGCTGTCAATGTAGTTGTCGTTGTCGTTCAGTTGTTGTTGTTGTTGCTATCGTGCAGTCAATTGAAATTTGTAACACGTACAACAAATTTGACTCTCTGCACGTTGTCTGTATACAGAGACGACGAGCACAGTTCGAGCATGTAATAAATTTTTATGTAGAAATTGGCAATGTGACCCGAGCATTATACTTACAAACATTGCATATGCATGTATGTATGCATGTAAGTTTTTATACACACAACATACTTACTTACGTGCATATGTAGTTACTTACTCGCAAAGCTAAGTGAATTGTATAATCAGCAGTGACACATATCCGCCGAATAGCAAAAGCAAAAAACCCAATGACCACTTTGTCCATGCTACAGATCTACTTTTTATGTCTTGCTTTTTGACGTTGTTGTTTTTGTTATAAGGCGTGGCTTACGGCAGACAGGGCTGACTGATTGAAATTTTTGTACGAAACATAATACGCATATTAGTCATAAGGATAAATGATATGTAGACTCGTTATTACATGGGTGAGTCAACCGCTGAACAAAACTTAACAGACAAATAGTCTCGTTGGCTTCAAAAGAAAACAAAACCAACAATAGCAACAACAAAAACAACACACCTTTTAGGGAGTGTTAATTAGCGTAAACGAACACTCTGGCCACATGCACACAAGACAAATGAACAGTTAGCCGTTGTGTGGTAGCAGTAGTAAATGCTGCCACTGCGGCAAATATTGTTAATAAGGCCATAAATCGTTTTGTGTCTCTTTCTCTCCCTCTCTCTCTCTCTCTGTTGTAATGCCTTTTAAGATTCGAGGATATATTTGTGTGTATGTACACATACATATAAAGAGAAAACCTGCACAACCATACAAAAAAAAAGTGTAAAGAAATGCAATTATATACTGATCAAAATGAACTTGAGGTGGGGTGAAGTGCATATACATATAAGCGTTGTTATCGGCGCCATAAAGTAACTGGTAATCTGAGTTTAACAAACTCAACACGCAAGCCAAAAACCAAACCAACTAAAGAAAGCCTTCAAACTTTTGCATAAGGACAAACGACAAGTGGCAACGCCAAAAGACAAAAAAAAAGAGATAGAGAGAAACACAGCTGGCTCTTGCATGCAAAGCGACGGGGACGTATTAAAACGCATTAAAAATCACTTTCGCTGCATTTGTGCACAGTGGTGACGATGTCTTTTAACATCAACAACTCTTTTTAATTATTTAATTCAACTAAAACCGGGTGTTTTATTTACTGATTTTTGAATGAGTCTCACGTATTTGTGTGCGCAACACAGTACGTGGGGCATAAATGGTAATTTTTTCTTTTCACATTTGTTGCAATCAAATTCCAAATGCACTGATGTCATACATTAAGATACACACATACATGCCATCATATTGTTCTTTGTTATCTGCAACAACATGTACACACATACATACATATTCGATGTCATTTTTGAATGCCTCACGAACCACTGTGCACGTGTTGCACGACTTTTGAGTGACACTGTATAAATGTTTGGCATATTGCATTCATAAACGAAACGTCAGATGCTCTTTGTTTCAATGCAAAAGAATGTTTAAGTGCATAAATAAATACACATACATATACAAAAACACAATGCATAAGTAGCGTCCTTCTTTAGACGCCTTCAATGCTTCTCAGTTTTCCTCTGACCCCTGCCCTGAGCGCACTTAAAATGCACTTGATAAAAGCCAAGCGCGCAGCTACAAAAACAAAAACATAATGTGTCTGCTGCTGCTGCTGCTGGTGTTGTTGTTGTTGTTGCTGTTTGTGTGTGAATGGGCACAGAAACAACAACGATTGCAGACCTAATAAACGCAGCCCAATGAATTATGTGCTTGCCTCCAACTTAAGACATGCATGCAAGAAGCGGGCTGATAAACCATAAAAATATTTATGCATACACACACACACATACATACATATTTGTTCACTCAAAATGCAAGACTTTGCGGCAATTAATGCTGACACTCCCACGCGCAATCCGAAAACTAAGAGAAGAGATTCGTTCAAAAGACAAGAGAGAAAACAAAAACAAAAGCAATGCTTTGTACTAGTATGGCAACACTGTTTCTGATTTGACATTAGCATTAAGCAAAGTAAGCATTGTCGAAGGCAGGCAGGCAGGCAGGCAGAAGAGGAAGCGAGCGAGCAAGCAAGCTAACCCTCGCTCGCTTCGAATGCGCTGCATTAGTCATCGCAAAAGCTTCAAGGCGTGCTTGCTGATTAATAAAATCAACAAAAACAACAACAATAACAACAACAACCAAAAAATCCACTTTCAAGTGTCAATCGGTGCGAGTGCCAGTATAATTTAGCATCTGACGGCACCGCTCACATCTCACAGCCCCGAGACGCCTACGTCTGCACTCATTGTCACTTTTAACATCTCGCTCTTTCTCTCAGTCTGTTACTGTCAGTTCGTTCAGTTATCCTTTTTATCGTTTCGTTTGCCACGCATTTTGATGAGTGAGCGCAAGCGCATTTGCGCTTAACAATGCCACATTGTGTTTTGATTAACGTTATGCGCGTGCGCTTCTACTGTTCGCCAGCACAAATTGCATTTGAATGGGGATAAGTGTGTGGGCGCATCACGATAGCAAGGGAGAGAGAAACAGTGAGAGGGGCCAAGACAGAGCAATTACAGTTGGCAAATCGAAACAGCAACACCTGAAAACTATTAAAACTGTGTGTGCACGATTGTAAGTGTGTGTGTCTGTGTGTGTACGAAGAAATTGTACACAAAAATGCCAAACGAAAATTACGGCTGCCCCTTGAACTAGAGAACTAGAGACAGCGTCATTGCTGTTATTGTTGTTGTTGCTATTCGTCTCCGGCTTGCGGGCTGCTGCTGCTGAGTCGTAGTTTTTCACGCTCTCCATCTTTGTGTGGATCTTTGTGTTTGTGTGTTTTTATTTTAAGCAGAAACCGGTTTTTGTATGTCTTCTTAGACTCTGTCGCTTTACGTTTGCCGTTGTGTTGTCATACTATGGAAATACTTACATACGTTTCTACGTATGTATGTTTGTATGTATATTATTTAAATGTTATTTTCGCGAAATTCATATGGAATTCCAAGTAAAGTGAAAGAAGCATGCGTTGTCGTCTTGCTGCTGCCTAGTTTGAGTGGATTAGTCATATATGTATGTATGCATATATACATACATGTAAGTACGTGTGTTTGTGATTGGGGGAGGGGGGCGGTAGAAGGACAGACATTGAACTTGTGCGTCAGCAGAGGCAAGGCGCAGGCGCCGATGCTGCTGCTACTGCTAGTTTTGATTTTGCACTGCATGCACACGCACACACACACACACACACACACAGCAAGCAGAGATAGCGTTGCCACCACCCAAGGGAACTTGTTTTCCCCCATGCACTGCGCTCCCCCACAAACGCACACGCATTAATATATAAACATACGTTTATACACATATGTATATATGTATGTATATGTACATGCACTCTAGCTGGAGCATTACCGTTAGCTGTTGTTGATGCCGCTCTCTTCATGGGGGGGTTGTTGAAGGCCATTGTCGCTGTCGCTGTCTCAGCCAACGTTGACGCAGACGCCCACATGCACCGGTTAACGGTTTTGCGCAGTGCTCTTTTATGTGACTCATGCAATTGGCGTTTTATTTCCATATCCCCCATTACAAGCCATTCCATTACAGTATGTATGTATGTATATTGATTAAACATTTATTCTACGTACATTCACATTTGTTTTTGGATTTCTATGGTATTTTCTTATGCTAAGCTTCGTTTACGTTCTTTTACTTACCTCTGTAAATTTCTCTTTTATCTCGGCCTTTTCATCAATGGATAAAGTTTTTGTAAATTTGTTTAGTGTTGCCATTTTGTTATCTCTGTTCTTATTGTGTTGCTGTTCTTTTTCTTGTTGTAGCACTGTTGCTGATGCTGCTTCTGCTTTTGCTGTTTGTGTTCTTGTCCTTCTTAATGTTTCTCAATTGTTATATTGGCTATTATTTATATAAATTATAGAGTTAATTTCACTTTATCGCTGTCGCCGTTTTGCCGCTCTCTTATTGTTTTTGTCTTTCTGTTATTGTTGTTGTGCGAAAAACTGCGCTGCTGCTGCGTCGCGTCGCTGTCTGTCTGCGTGTGTTGTTGTTGTTGTTGTCGTGCTTGGTGGTGGGTTTGTTTGCTTGTCGAGAGATGGGAGTTGGGCATGAAGGGCGGCTGGAGGGGGACAACGGTGACACTTTCTTCTTTTGGGTGGTGGCGTCGGCGGCGACTTTTATTTATGGCTGTTATTGTTGTTAATTCTCTTACACGCTACTGCGCCGAATAATTGCTATTTTGCTATTTCTATTTTATTATTGCTTATTTCTGTTGCTTGCTTTTCTCCTCCTTTTGCTTCTTTCACTCTGTTTTGGCACGACTTCTTTTTATTTTTTTCTTTGCACTTAACAAAATATGAATCCACAAGATTTGATCTCACTCTCCTCCGTTCGTATTTACACGTTGTTTGTAAGCTCAGCTTATTCACTTTTCTTGTTTTGCGGCGTTGGCGTCCGCGTCGGTTAAGCCGGCTTCTGTGTGCGTACACTTTGTTATTTGCTAATCAATAACAATAACTCGACAAAAAAATATATATATATTGCTCACAGGGTGCACGAACCATGCGCAAGAAAGTCTGAATTAAAACTGATAGAGCCAAAAATTGTGTGACCTCTAGCGGCTTACAAGAAAATACGTTTTATTGCACACAACACCAGCGCAAACAGTTCAGTTCTTCAAAAATACCATCACAAAATACTGTAACATTCGCGCTTAAATGGGTTTCAAGCAAAAATGAGGAATGCTTTACCAATTGCAAGTCCTCTAAAGAGTAATGAACTCAAATGTTTTAATGTATATTTTTAAAAACATTAAGTTTTTTTTATAACGTCTGGCTTCAGCTATCTGGGAACAGTTTAGAAGCGTAGCCAAAAAATACCGCAAGCTGTTAGCGCAATATTGAGTCGCGTGAAGTTGGCCGCAAACGCAAACCGAAGCCATTAAGAAAACATTTGCTGGCAACTCTGCGCTGGCGCAAAAAAAAAAATAATATTGTGCTGTAGCTGTTTATTTATGTGTTTTGTGTTGAAATAAAATGCACATAAAGCAGGTATGTAAACAACAAATATGCAAGTGAACAGCATTCAATCATTGCGCGATTATTTCAGATTATTATACAAGGCTTTAAAAGTTACAAGGACCAGACGGTGGTTGAGCCATTTGATAAGCGTCACAACGTCGTCGTCGGACGCAATGGCTCTGGTAAAAGTAATTTTTTCTACGGTAAGTTGTGCCTCAACCACACATAACTGGTTGATTGTTATTGAACGCCTTTAACTCAACCACTACCCTACTAGCTATACAATTCGTGCTAAGCGATGAGTTTACACATCAACGTCCGGAGCAGCGTCAGGCGCTTCTGCACGAGGGCACAGGAGCCCGCGTCATATCCGCCTATGTAGAGATCATCTTTGATAACTCCGACAATCGTGTGCCTGTAAGTGCAATGCTTATACACATGGAGTCATAATTGCATACTCAATTGTGTGTTTTTTGTTTGCAGATCGACAAGGAGGAGATTTATTTGCGTCGCGTTATTGGCGCCAAAAAGGATCAGTATTTCCTCAACAAAAAGGTTGTGCCGCGCAATGAAGTTGTCAATTTGTTGGAATCTGCTGGCTTCTCCAGCTCCAATCCCTACTATATTGTCAAGCAGGGTAAAATCAATCAAATGGCCACCGCTGCCGATTCATATCGTTTGAAATTGCTTCGCGAGGTAGCTGGAACGCGGGTGTACGATGAGCGCAAAGAGGAGTCTTTAAATCTTCTGCGTGAAACCGATGGCAAGCTTGAGAAGATCAGTGAATATCTAAAGACCATTGAGGATCGATTGCAAACGCTCGAGGAGGAGAAGGAAGAGCTAAAGGAATATCAGAAATGGGATAAAACACGACGCACTCTGGAATACATACGCTACGAAACAGAGCTTAAGGACACACGGCGAGCCCTCGAGGAATTGCTGCTACAGCGTAAATCGTCGTCGGATAAAAAGAAGAACTACAACATTGAGATACAAAAGGCGCAGGAGAAGATCAAGGAGGTGCAAAAGAATCTAAAGGAGGCAAAGAAAAAGGTCACCAGCACCAAGGAGGAGCGTTCGGTGCTAATGACCGAACAGCAGCAGCTGTTGCGAGAGAAGACCAAACTGGATCTAACCATTGTCGATTTGAATGATGAGGTGCAAGGCGACAACAAGTCAAAAGAGCGCGCCGATCAGGAGCTCAAGAACCTCAAGGTGACCATAGCGGAGCGCGAGAATGAGCTGGACGATGTAAAGCCCAAATACGAGTCAATGAAGCGTAAGGAAGAGGATTGTTCGCGCGAGCTGCAGCTCAAGGAGCAGAAGCGTAAGGAGCTCTATGCAAAACAGGGACGCGGCTCACAGTTCTCGTCACGAGAGGATCGCGACAAGTGGATACACAATGAGCTGAAGTCGATTAGTAAACAGACCAAGGACAAGATCAATCATCATGCCAAGCTTGTGGAAGATTTAAAGAAGGATGCCACATCCGAAAAGGATCTGGGTACCAAGATTGAGGAGCACTCCTCGGAGCTGGAACAGTTACGCCTACAAATCGACGAGCACAACAAGAAATACTATGAGCTTAAGAAGACAAAGGATCAGCATCAATCGATGCGCAACGAATTGTGGCGCAAGGAGACCCAAATGACCCAACAGCTGCAAACACAAAAGGAGGAGCTTTCCCGTGCCGATCAAGCATTGCGTAGCATGGCCGGCAAACCCATTCTCAACGGTTGCGATTCTGTGCGCAAGGTTCTCGATAGCTTTGTGGAGCGTGGTGGTCAATCGGCGGCAATAGCCCGTGCCTACTATGGTCCCGTTATCGAGAACTTTAGCTGCGACAAGACCATCTATACAGCCGTCGAGGTAACGGCCGCTAATCGTCTCTTTCATCACATTGTGGAATCCGAATACGAAGGCACTCAAATCCTCAAGGAGATGAACAAACTGAAGTTGCCCGGTGAGGTGACCTTTATGCCATTGAATCGCCTACAGGTCAAGATACACGACTATCCCGACGATCCGGATTCCATACCCATGATATCCAAACTCAAATACGATGAACAGCACGATAAAGCATTGCGTTATATATTTGGCAAGACGCTCATTTGCCGTAATCTGGAGCGTGCCACCGAGCTGGCCAAGAGCACGGGTCTCGATTGTGTTACGCTCGATGGTGATCAGGTATCGTCGAAGGGCTCCCTTACCGGTGGCTACTTTAACACATCCCGTTCCCGACTGGAGATGCAAAAGAAGCGCACGGAATACACGCAACAGATAACGGAATTCGAGAAGAAGCTTAGCAAGCTGCGTAACGAGCTCAAGTCCACGGAGAACAACATCAATTCCATTGTCTCTGAGATGCAAAAGACGGAGACTAAGCAGGGCAAATCCAAGGATGTCTTTGAGAAGGTGCAGGGCGAGATTCGTCTGATGAAAGAGGAGCTGGTGCGTATAGAGAAGTATCGTGCGCCCAAGGAACGTTCACTGGCCCAATGCAAAGCCTCGCTGGAAGCGATGAACAGCACCAAGGCCAGCTTGGAGGCGGAACTCAAGCAGGAGCTGATGTCCACGCTCTCTGTGCAGGATCAGCGGGAAATTGATCAACTCAACGATGACATACGTCGCCTCAATCAGGAGAACAAGGAGGCATTCACACAGCGCATGCAGCTTGAGGTGCGCAAAAACAAGCTGGATAATCTATTGATCAATAATTTGTTCCGGCGTAGGGATGAGCTAATCCAGGCACTGCAGGAGATCTCTGTGGAGGATCGCAAGCGTAAGTTGAACAATTGCAAAACGGAACTGGTGTCGACGGAGAAGCGTATTAAGAAGGTCAATGCGGATCTGGAGGAGATCGAGAAGCGTGTCAATGAGGCTGTACAGCTGCAAAAGGAACTGCAGGCGGAGCTGGAGACGCATGTGCGCAAAGAGAAGGAGGCCGAGGAGAACATTAATAAGGATAGCAAACAATTGGAGAAATGGACGACCAAAGAGAATATGCTAAATCAGAAAATCGATGAGTGCACCGAAAAGATTGCCAGTTTGGGTGCACTGCCTCAAGTGGATGCCGCATACACGCGCATCTCGTTGAAGAACATCTTCAAGGAGCTGGAGAAGGCCAATCAGCATCTCAAAAAGTACAATCATGTTAACAAGAAGGCGCTCGATCAGTTCCTAAGCTTCTCGGAGCAAAAGGAAAAGTTATACAGGCGCAAGGAGGAGCTCGATGTGGGTGATCAAAAGATACATATGCTCATTCAATCGCTGGAGATGCAAAAGGTGGAGGCCATACAGTTCACATTCAGGCAGGTTGCCCAGAATTTCACCAAGGTCTTCAAGAAACTAGTGCCCCAGGGCGCTGGCTATTTGATATTGCGCACCAAGGATAACGAGGGTGAGGAAATGGAGAAGGAGGTGGCCAATTCGGATGCATTTACGGGCATTGGTATACGTGTCTCGTTCACGGGCATCGATGCCGAAATGCGTGAAATGAATCAGTTGTCGGGCGGACAAAAATCTCTTGTGGCCCTCGCTCTCATCTTTTCCATACAGAAATGCGATCCGGCACCATTCTATCTATTCGATGAGATCGATCAGGTAAGGATGCAAGTCGCTGCATTCGTTTGTTTATTGTCTAACCTTGTACATTTACTCCTGCAGGCACTTGATGCAATGCATCGTAAGGCTGTTGCCGACATGATCCACGAGCTTAGCGACACCGCACAGTTTATTACCACAACGTTTAGGCCAGAGCTGCTGGAGAATGCCCACAAGTTCTATGGTGTGCGTTTCCGCAATAAGGTTAGCCACATTGATTGTGTTACCCGTGAGCAGGCCAAGGACTTTGTCGAGGATGATAATACACACGCTTAGGAGCAGCATTCACTTATATTCATCGCTACCCTTACCTCCCTGTCCACTCACCCACTCAAGCATTTCTTAGTAATTAGATTTAATTTTGATTTATTATTATTATTAGTACTTTTTTTTGTTTGTACAACAATTACACCTTAAACAAATCTTCATTTGTAACCTTTTTTTTGTGACTGTCCAAAGCAAAACAAAACTTTTATATACCATTAATTAACAATTATTTTAAATGTTCGTAGCTCGTAAATATTGACACAGAGAAATATATAATAAAATAAATACAAATATTCGGTTATTCAGTTTGTCTTTTTATAAGTTATGTAAATAAAAAGTAGTAACATACATATATGTATATAAAGACCTTTTATTATTAAAAAAAAAAAAATTAACTTTTATTGTATATTACAATATACTACGTAATAAATATGTCTGAATGCTTTTGCGCTAAATGCAGCGTCAATCTGTCAAAGTCAACCATTAACAAGATCATCATTTCATCTAATGTTAAGCACAATGCTTGTGTCCTCCATTAGTTCCTGGGTGGCATTGATGGCAAATATAACAAGGAAACACATGCCAACAGTTTCCACCTCCATTGGGGTAATATTGAAGCGCAATGTCAGGCGCCAGACTACAAAATGATTGAGTAAAACCAGCATGGCCAAGCCCAATGACCACGAGTACTCGGCCATAATGGCAATGCGCCACAGGCTATATACATTCCACAGCACGCACATGGTCAAATTGAGGCGTTCGCATTTGGTTAAGATCATTGCCAGCGTTGACTTCTCGTTCAGGCAGCGCTGCAGGCTGGCCAGTGTCAATATGCTTGTGTACAATCCAAGGACTACGAAACGCCAACTGATATCGACGTTGAATGTAATATCGCCAACGATGCCCTGCAGCTGGCCAATGATCAATGTGACGAATATGACCGGCGCATAGCGTAGCGATTGCTCGCAGATGCGTCGCTGCACTTGGCCGGGATTGGGATGTGTGTAGCGTAAAATGCAAAAGTCGCTGTGGGCAAAGAACAGGCAATATGCGGCTAATCCATGTCTTCCATTGCTATAGTGTTTGAGCGCCCAGCCGGAACACACAGCCAGAATGAAATTTAACAGGCCCAAAGAGAGCTTTGAATTCGAAGGTAGAGAGCCAACGGATCTGAGAGCCATTTGTGACAGGTGTTGGCCCAAAACAAAGGCAATTGGATGTTTTAATTGTTTTTGTTGTTGTTATTGTTTCTGGCAGTGCTAATGCCGCGGCGATTAGCGTAATTGATCGAAACATCGCCACAAATTACAATTAATCGATAAGAATTAAGTGTTGGTCAATTGTGTCGACTTATCGGCTGAACGAAAATTGAACATCAAAAATCAAACAATAACACATTTCTTATTGCTCTATTAAAGCAAAAATTATGTTAGAAAATAACAACAAAAGCCAAGCAGTTGCAGATAAAAATACTTATACACTTTATCTACCATCACTAAGCATTGTTTTCTGATACCCGCGAGATATTTGTATTTTGTTGTTGGTTTATTTTAAGTGTTGCTCTTGTGCTGAACATATACAGTTAATTCAAAGAACGCCGGCAAGATGGCGGATCCAAATGGATTTAAACTGTTTAGAACAGTTGATCCGAATACAGTAAATGTGCCGATTAAAGAAAAATTCGCCAAACTAACGCTTTCCTCCAACAAGAAAAAGCAGCAATCTGAAAATAAGGCGCCGGAACAAAGACCTCAATTGGCAAGCAAAAGCAATAGCAATAACGTAAGTCGCCAGCTGTTGGGCGCACTGAATGAAGCAGCGAAACTAACTGTTGCCAAATCGTATGAGCATCCATTGTTGCGCAGCGACTCCTCCTCATCTATAGGCGCAATGGGAAAGGAGCACACACCTAAATCTCTAAGGGATGAGAACACTCAGCTGGAGTATTCCGATTATATGGAAGCACTGCAGCTAAGCAGCGATGGCTGCACTCAGCGAACAATCGATGACTTGGATATGGAGGGTCTATCCACGCAGGTTTCCAATTTAAGAGTGCAGCCACCACCGGCTCTGCCAGATGTGTCCATATGCATATCCTCGACAACTGAGGAAGATCTCGATGAGGATGATGAGAAATCCTGCATTACTATATCCGATACCAGTGGCAGTGAGTGCAGTCAAGTAGTGCAACGACAGCCGCAGCCATTGGCAGACCCAAGCATGGCTGTCAGCAGTCAGGCTGAAAAAGCTACAGCTGCTGCTCCTATAGAGCTCCACGAGGTTCGTCTATCCGATGGCAAGGTACAGCGTATTGAGGCTTTCCTTCGCGACGTGTCGTTCGAGCGCCGTGAAATGGTACGTCGTGGACAAACGGATAAGTCGGGTGATCACACGCGTCTGGCCAGCGCAGATACGGAGTCCATGAGCATGCTCGATGTTGAATGCACGCGGCTGTCCTCAGACTTGGCTACGCCCTTGACAACGCCCACAACTTTGGGCAGGGAACAGCGGGATAGCAGCAAGCGACTGGCCGACAATGATACGGAGATAAATACGGAGTACTCTGGCGACGAGCAGTTGGAAGCGGAGAGCAGCAAACGGCTGGCGCACAATGACACCGAGGTAAACACACCTGATCTTGAAGAGCCGCTGTCCGAGTCCACGCATTTGGATGAAACCATACCGGAGACCAGCAGTGAAGTGGAAGCATCTCCCGCTAGGCCCAGTTTGGAGTCCACCGTTGAGACAGAGTCGGAGGAGAACATACAAGTGAGCAGCATTAATATATCGGCAAAGATCAACATTAAAATACACATACCCAAAATGGACTCGAGCTCGGCGGAGTCGGACGAGGCGCCAGCTGAAGAAGAGCCCGAGCAGCAGCCGGAGCAGGAGCAGGTGAGCTTTGTGGAGCTACAGAACAAAGAAAAAGAGCCAGAAGAGGAGCCGCAACAAGAGCGTTCCGTACTAGGTGGCGACGCTTCAGAGGATGAACACTTTCTGACACAAGCTGAAAAGCTGTTAAATCAACTCTATGGGAAATCGTGGCAAACGCCGGATGTAATCCGCACACTTAAACGCTCCAGCGGCAGCGGTGGCAAAAGTGCAGTAAAACCCAAAACAGCAGCGGCTATTGATCGAACTCCTATTACCGAGATCAAGCCACCACGTAAAGCGCGTCGTCCAGCTGTCACAACAGCGAAAAAACGGATTCCAGCTCCACCAACATTTGCCACACCCAATGAGAGCGCATTGGGTGACTTTAGTACATGTATGTTGGGATTAAGCCAATGAATCAAAATCATTTAATCTTATGTTTGTATCTATATTTTTAGTTAAGCAAGCATTGCATTCCACTCAATTGAACTCAACCCATTTGCCCAAGGGCTCCAGAACGGAGAGGCGTCCATTGAAACCGGTTACACGCACCAATCATATACATGAGGATCGCTGGCGGGCTTTGGTGGACACAGATAGTGGCACCGATGCCTCCGATGACGACGATGCCAATGCAACGGACAGCAGTGATAATAACGATGACAATGGTGATCCTGATGAGGGCAATATCACCTACTTGGATCTAACTAAGGCCGAAGTGGAGGTGGTTAGCAATCCCGATGACGAAGTTGCAACGCCTCGGTTTCCCAAGAGACTGGATGATATCTTGCGCACCTGTCGTGCCACAGATAAGCCCAAGTTGCCAGCAACACCTGCAACACCAGCAACGCCCGATGATCGTGCTCCAACACGCCGTCAACTGTTTACACCAAATACCGGCTACGAGGACGATAATGAAGCTAAGCGTATAGTGGATGAAGCGCTTGAATTGAATAATCTGGAGGTGGTGGAGTGCCTCTATATGCCGGGCACGACAGTGCACAAGCGCTTGCAGGAGGTTAAAGAACAATTGGGCATAGTTGTAAAAACGCCAAAGGGCAAACCGATCTTTAAGCTGCCCACACCACGTTCAGTGGAACGCAGCAAGAAGCCACAGAACACACCCAGTACACCGAGGCACAATGCCAAGGGCAACGATATGGGCAAATGTAGCTTTATCAAATCGCTGGAGCCACAAATCGCTCGGGATCGTTGTGACAACGAGGCGTTCTTTTATCGCGAGAACTTTGCCAAGAACAAGGAACAGCTGGCAATGCGTCTATATGATATTTTCAATGCGCAGGTCTTCAATAATGAACTCCAAGTGCCCATCACTTGGTCCAAACTATTGCGCAATACAGCGGGCAGATGCAAAAACAAAAGAAAGTGAGTATCGAAAACAGCATTTGAATACAAAATTTGACTAATTTGACTTTTATTCGCTTGGACAGACTGCAAGATCGTAGCAGCGTGGTGGAGCTGAGTGTCAAGGTTCTGACCAGTGCGGATAGATTGCGCTGCACCTTAATCCATGAGCTGTGTCATGCGGCTGCCTGGGTATTCAATGGTGAGGGCGGACATGGCGTTGTTTGGAAGCGTTGGGCACAGCGTGCCAACGACAAGTTCCCAGATTTGCCGCCAATTCGTGTTTGCCACAACTACAATATTGAGTTCAAGTACACATATAAATGTTTAACCTGCAACACAGCGTAAGTTTTAACGTTTTAACGTTTTAACGAATATTGGTATATACAGTTATATATTCTAATCATGGTTTTACAGTTCACATGCCCATTCCCGATCTCGCAAGGTGGAGACATTACGGTGTCGCTTATGCCGTGGTCCCATAACGCTGCTGCTTAACAAAAAGGACAAGTCGGGCAATATTGTGCCGACGCCGGTGCGCGAGGCGACTGGTTTCGCCAAGTTCGTTAAGGATAATTTTCAAAAGCATAAGCGTGCGAATCTCACGGCTGCGGATGTTATGCGCATTCTAAGTGCCGAATATGCCAAGGAGAAGGGCAAAGATCAGATGGCAAAGGCTGACGAAGCGGCCGAGATTGTTGAACAAGTGGAAACATTAACATTAGATGACAACGAAGATGACTACTCAAAAGCTTAGCGAGTACAGCAACCAATGCTATGACAAAAAGCTTAACCGCATGCGTGCAATATAGCCATCCTTGTTTAACTCCATACACTTGCTGTACCATGTTTGTACATTAGAGCAAACGGCTTTATTATTTATTATGTATGTATGTGTTGGTACAAAATTATCTTGGCTTATATACAGTCTGTCAAGAAAGTGTTTTCGCGTAATGAAAAATGTATGTTTTTTCACTTTACAGACAAAAATATAACTGTAAAATGGCTCATAAAATTTGTTTGAAATTTTTTATGTATTATTCATTTATTTCTTAGTAATATATTTAAAACAAAATGATTATTCATTAAAAAACAAAAAAGTTATAACAACTGTACATATGTATGTACTTGAAGTGCCAACGAAAGCAATAGCAGTAACATGCACAGAAAGAGAGCGAGGGTGGGAGAGAGACAGAAAGTTTTGAGAGAGAGAGTGTGATAGAGATAGAGACGCCCCATGTGAAGTGAACGAATAAACCACTATTTAGGTCGTCGCCACGCTGGATATTGCTGTTCGCCTGCTGACGCATCTAGGGCAAGTTCCTAGAATGTTCATTCCAATAAGCCACCATGGCCATTGCAACATCGCGAAAATGATAAAATTGATGCCAGGCGAAATTCATAGAATTCACCCGAACTTAATAGGCGCACAGATTGCTTAGCTAAGCGCTCAGCTCTCAGACGGCCGACGAACTTGATGAGCCCCAACATGTTTGTGGCGCATTTAAACATCGCGTCATGCGCGTCGCAAATTCATCAGGCGGACAGAAGACAAATGGTGTGATATATACGTACGTATGTATAACGGTGCACCGAAAAAGCATCGACGTGGCCGGGCACACGGGCCAGGATGCCCAATCACATATGACCGGGTGAGCCGCAACGGACTCCACATATTGTATGTATGTATGTACGGCCAATGCCAATGCGACGACGGGCTCCACAAGCTCCACATACAGTCAACGCACGCTTGTTCGCTTTTAACACTTTCGTTTTCTTGTTCCAACCAAACGCTGGCCGCTAAATAGGCGCACAGCAGCCAGCAGCAGCGTGTTGCCTGGCAACAGCTCCAACAGCAGTGAGACAAATATATATCATACATGTTGCTACGAACATACTCTAGACAGAGATGTCAAATGAGCTGAGTTTTCAGCGCGTGTAGTGTTGTCTCGCTCGCAACTTTTAATGTTTGCTCGCAGCTACATATATACACGTATTTTTGTGTGTATATCATTCGTATGTATGCATATTTATATATATACATATATATACGCTATATGCCATGCGATGGCAATGTCCTTGTATAAAAAACAGTTTTTGTGCACAGGCGCACAAAAGCAGCAGCAGCAACAGCCGCAGCAGCAGTAGCTGCAAAATCAGCCAAAGCTGATTGTTGTTGTTTTCATTTTCTCTGGTTACGCTGCGATTATGCTCTTTTTGCCTTGCTCTCGCTCACACTCTCGCTCTCTCACGCTGTGTGTTGGGTATTCAGCTTTTAGCTGTTGTTTTCTGTTTTTTAGCTGCAAAACCCGCTGACTGCTCAGTCAGCAACAAAACTGTCTGTGTGTTTGTTGCTCTGCCAATGGAGTTGTAAGTCAGCTTCACTCGCTTGCTGTGCGCCTGTTCAAAAATCGACTGACTGAAGGCCCCTGAAATCGTGTATGCACGCGATGGCCGTACAAAATAATAATCGGAGAGTTAGCCGAACAAAACGACTTCGTTGCTTTTATGGCATGCAGTGCTACTTGAATTTTCTTCTTCATTTCTTCTTCCTGCTCCTCTTCTTCTGTTTGGTTCTTGTTGCTGTTGTTGTGAAATGCAGTTTTGTTGTTTTTTTTTTCGTGTACGCTTGCATTGCAAACAAAACTCATTAAATGCTGTATTTTTAATTAAGCCAGCCAGACAGCAGCAATATGTCAATCCCCTTTTACACCACCCCCGCCCACCCCCTCAACTTCAGCAAGTGTGTGCGTGTGTGTGAGGCGAAGCGAAGAAGCCAATTAGTGAAAAATGTCACCTCACCCCACCGCACACCAAACGCCACATTATCGCATTGGCCACCCGCTCACTTTATTAGCTGCACCCATTTCGACCTACACTTTTTGCAGCGCATCTTCTTCTATCCTATTACGCCGGCATCGTCTTAATTAAAAAGCTGACTACGTTCCCCAAACACCGTTCAGCTCAGAATTTTTAATTGCTTAATTGGAATTGCGTAGCAATTTTCGTGAGCGACGACTCGCAAACGACGACGACGACGACCTAAGTGTCTCTGTGTGTGTGTGTCGGTGTGTGTCCTGGCTGAGCATCCTTTTTCCCCTAACTACAACTACCACCCCTCCCACCCCCTTCATCTGTTGTTCATTGGGGCCAGGCGACGCCCTTATTGCTGTTCGCTTGCTGTTTCTCGCTCTCTCTCTCACTCTCTCCCTCTCTCTTTCTTGCTTAGCCGGCTCTCAATTCAGCATCCGTTCTCCTGCCGGATAGTCCGGCGAGAAGGACCTTTGTAAGCAGACACCACGCCTAGATACGCCTCAAACTCAGCACGTGCATCAGGCGCACAGCATCTGCTAGGATAATATGTTCCTGGAAATAACGGTTTTTGCTGAACTGGATGCTGTGCTCAGTATTTTTCTCCCTCTCTCGCGTAGTTGTGACGTATTTAGTACTTAGTCAGCAATATTACGCAAGTTTACGGTAGCTTAAAAGCTCTCGAATCAAGCTAACGGATGTAATGTACTCAACTTAGTTAGACAAAGTGCAAAAGCACAATTGTTGAAGAAAAATAAAAGCACGTTAGGATTTGGTAATGACTCAAGCTTTATCCATTTCTTAAAGTTAAAAATTGAAGTTTTTCCTAGTTAACTTTAATACAAATTAAGAATCATAAAAAAAAGTTACCAGAAAAGTACAATCTCAGTCGAGTGTACCAAATGTACCAAAAAAAAAAACACAGCGGTGTACCAATTAATACGCTTAATTAAAGCTTTTCTGCACCATTTGAAGAAAATCAAACACAACATTTTCTTTGCCACAACTTGTATTTAATGTATATTTATTGTATAATGTATATTAATTAAATAATTTGCGTTATTTGGTTAATAGATTTGCATCTTTAAATAGTATATATATATGTATATGTGTATATAAATTTAATTAACATTAATTCATTTCATATACTTATAAGAATTTATGCATTTCACTTGCCTTCTCTTGTCACAAAAGTCACAGAAATTGAAATCTTCAATCAATCAAATCATCAAATCACACCAACAACATAAAAATCAAACCGAATGAAACAAAAAATCAAATTCTTATTCAGTCGAGAGTGTGTGTGTGTGTGTGTGTGTATAAATCGCAAATTGATAAATGATATAGTTAGGATTAGTAGTAGTTAATAGCTTTAATACTTCATACAAAATACTCGAATAACGTCCTTTTTGTCGTCCTTGTCGTCGACGTCAATGCCTCGTCCAGCTGCAGCTCAGTTGCCAGTTCCAAAGTTTTTAGCATTATTTTCTTTGCTTGTCGTTAAGAATTTCAATACTATCCCAGTGTGTGCGTGTGTGTGTGTGTGTGTGTGAGTTAAAGCATTTAGTTAGAAATGACTGATGGATAAATAAATGATCTAAATGGCAACCGTATCCATTTATAAGTAAGTCTTTGGCACATTACAAGTTGCTTGGCAAATTCGTTAGGAGAAAAAACCAACCCAAAACCCAACAAAAAAAAAAAACCGTTTCCTGTTTCCTTCAGCTCAGTTTCGCTCACAATCAATAACTGGATATGTACTATATATGTTGTAATGAGTTTGTTCGACTTGGTTCAGTAATATTTGAAATGATAGCGAGAAACTAGAACGAAAAAGGCTCATCAAAAGATAGAGAGGAAGAGATTAGCATTAGATCGAAGAAAACCCATCAAATTATATGTTAAACTGCGGCAAATGCAACAAATTTGTGCACACAAAATGTTTGTTAAGCTAAGTTAATATATATATATATATATATATATAAAGGTGTCAATAAATTGTTAACAACTTGTCAATATTTGATTAGAATTTGCGGCTAAAACAACTTTTACGTAACGCTTTTGTTTTTGATTCATTTTTTTATAGGATTTTTCTCCGATTAAACATTGTTAATTAATTAATTTGTTGTCAACAATTAGCTACAATTTAACGCTGGCTAATTATTAATTCATTTGTATTTATAAACTAATTATTTTGGCATTTAATTCCACTTTTTTTTTCTTCTATGGTATAAGGCCGCTTGGGGCAACTGCTAAAAAAATGCACAATTTTAGAGCAAGATACAGATACAGAGAGAAGATAGAGAGAGATAGAGGAAAAATATTTCAATTTTGATATTATTTGCTTGGAATGCTTTTGTTAACTTGTCTAAAATGGTTATTTTGTGTATTACCTTGGCTAAGATTTGTCTTTAACTCGGTTCGTAAATTTCTCTTTTTTCTGAGTAGAGCACATCCAAAATATATATACAATTTTGGATAAAATACAATATGTTTTTAATAACTATTTGAATTTTGCATTTTTAAAAACTTTCTACAATTCCTGGGTATGTATGTGATAAGTATATGTATATATTATAATAATGATTTGCTAATTGATTAAATTTGTTTCTTTCAACTATTTCAAAACTCACTCACTTGCCTGCAAAAGCTAGCGCATATATTAATTTGTTGTTCTTTGGAACATTGCATATGTATAGGGTATGTATATGTAAGTGTGTATAGATAGTTAGTTAGATAGATAAGTAGCTAATATCTCTAATATATATATATATATATGAATGGTTTTTGTATGTGGTTCGGCAACGAAAGGAATCCGCATACCATTTGCTGGTTTGTTTGCCTATTTTTTTTTGCATTTGGTCATAGATTAGTTAAGATTAGTAAACAACAAATGATAAACAGTAAAAGCAAAAGTGGCATAGGATCAGTTAACAGAATTGAACGTATACAAAATAGAATATTAAACAATATTATGTAAAATAAAGATAACAACTTATGATTATGATAGCACAGCAATCATATATGTTAATTATGTACATCAAATAAGAAAATGGTAAATACTTAACGAGCATATAAACAATAGCAAAGGACAGACAGGGACTAAAAATAAATAAACGAAAGAAAAACAAAGAGAAAACATAAAAAATAATGTCACATACATGAAGCAACAAAAAAGAAAAACAACAAACAAACAAAAAAATTTGAAAACACAACATGGAAAATGAATATTTTATGCACCATGGCGCTTAGGCTAAAAGGCATTTACTTCGGCACGATGCCGCCGCTGCCGCTGCTGCTGCTGCTGCCGGGCGTGGCCGAAAGTGCCATCTTCGAGAGCGTGGCCAAGGAACGTTTCGGAAATGTATTGCTGCCATCCGTTGGGTCCGAGAATAGTTTACGGAAACTGCAAAATTACACAACATTTAATCAATACACACATTGAGCGGAAATTGTATTTCGTTTGCTTTTTTCTTGCGTTCACAGACTTACAACTTGCGTATGCCCGATTCGGAGCTCTTCTTCCAGGGTGCATCGTCTGGCTCGTAGGGCAATGGTCCCTGTACGGGCGCATCGTGTCCGGGTGGCCTAGAAAAGAATATCCAAACATTAGCTTACAAGTTTTTATCAACATTTGATTAAGGATTGGCTTCAGTTTCGATTCTACTTAATGACAGAGTAATAAGAGTAGACTATTAAAATGTAAGTTGACAACCATTACAAGTTTTACGATTGCACTTAATGAGCCCTAAGGTATTGATGTTGTTTGCTTATTGGGTCTTAATTTGGTTTTGTTAAATACGCACGTCTCGCCCGATACATCATCATCGACATCGGCCTCAACACCGTCATCAGCCGCGTTGTCATCATCATCGTCGTCGTCACTGTCATCGGAGCTAGATATTTGACGGGTGCGTTTGGTGCTGGGCGCCGGTTTAAGCTCCGCCAGCTGTTCGTTAAGGTTATCAATGGTGGTGAGCAGCTCGTCCCGCTCGCTAATCAGCTCCTTGAGCTCACGCGTCGTATAGCGTGGACGATTTGGATCATTCTGATCATCATCGTAGGACTGGACCAGATCTTCGTTCTCCTTTTCGGCTAGGCCCAAGCGTTTGCGCAACTGATTGATCTCACGGCACTGATCCTGTAGCTGTGCCAGGAAATCGGCGCGCTCCTCGCACAGCGTCTTCACCTGGGCCTGCATCAGCTTGTGCCGACGACGCGTATCCCGCTCCGAGGCCTTCAGCCTTTCCGCTTGAATGTTGACCTGATAGAAACAAGTTTCAAATACTTCAAATTCAAAAGTTTCAACTTGTATTTCAGCACTTACATGCTCCAGCTCGCTGTACTTGTCCTGGAGCTCACGTTCACGCTGCTTTAGCTCGTCGCGCTGCTTGTAGATCTGCTCCTTGAGCCGCTGCAGCACCTGGGTATCGGACAGAGCGCTGTGCAGCTCATTGTTGGTCATGCTGATAATGCTCTCGGTTAGGCTGGCACCCAGGCCCGAGCTATGTGCCGATGACGATTGCAGATCTTGTGTTTGCTTTACCAGCCGCTTGTTCTCATCCTGCAGCGAGGAAACCAAATCAACCAGCTCATTGGTCTCGCTGCGCCATTGCTCCTCAATCAGTTCGAGTTCCTTTTCGAAGCGTCGCCGAAACTCGGCTTTCTCCAGCTTTTCACTCTCCAGTTGTGCGATTTTCTCGCGCAGCTCCTGTATTGTGGTATTCTCACGTTCATTCTTGGTGGCCAGTGCCTCCAGCAGCTCCAGCGTATTGATTATCTTGGGCATGAGGCCGCTTACGGCATCGGTGCCATAGCGATCCATTATTCGCTCATACTCCTTGCCAATATCCGATGCCAGATCGTAGACATCGACCACGCCGATGTCATCGATGGCGTCCAAGACCATTTCGCCCATTTCATTGAGATGAAAGCCGGGCATCAACTTTGCTTAACAGCTGGCGTTGTAATTATGTATATCAAACAAACGTTTTGCTCCCTGCGAGCTAAGCTAAACTGATTCTGCTTCACTTCTCACCAAGTGTAAACACTCACACATAGACACACACACACACACACACACATACACTTTTAATTTGATGTATCAAATTCGCGCATTCACTTTTTCTTATGTGTCGCCCACAACAAATATGTGCAAATCTATGTATGTATGTGTGTTTGTTTGTTTATTTGCTTGCGGGTCTTTTGTAAGCGCATATGCAACGAGCACGAACTTGGATCTGCAACTGGACCTGGTTTTTACAAATCTTTCGATGACTGCATACTCGCTGGATGAGTAATAAATAAAAAACAACACTTTGCAAATCACCCCCGCCACCTTTTGAAGTGCTCCCAGCTGGCCGACCCGAGAGCTGTTGTGTATGCAAAAAACGAGCGTTGTTCGCTCTCGCTCTACACATGCGCGCAGCGTTGCTTCTTGTTGGCCGCCATGGCGTTGAGAGATGTACAATTTAAATGCGCGATTACTTCAATTTAATTGATAGAAATTAAATTTTCTTTTGCCATTTTATTGCAACACAATTTGCTCAAATTTATGTAAATAAACTTGGCTAAAGATGCGCAACAGTTGAGCACTCGTTACTTGTCACGAGTATGACCAGGAGTCACAGCTCACTGCAGTTATGCATTATGTTATGCAAGTTATCCCGTTTTGTGTGTACAAAAATATGTAATTTAGATATTGTGGACGAGTTTAAGCTAAAAAGAGTTACAAGTTAGATTTACATATTAAACAAATGTATGAATTCAAAAGTATCACAGTTACTGCTATCAGCAGTTACTGAATTGCTAGTTGGCAGCACTGAATTTGAGTCACGACGGCTAACTATCTGGCAACGCCACCAACAGTTTTGTGCGGCTTACGCGCCAAATTCAAATTGCCAGTACGCTTTTAATTAAAACCAAGCATTTAAATTCATCGGATTTTTATTAATCTGTTTTGTTTACAAAAATTGTATAAATATTTTTTGTTTTGTTTTGTTTTTCTTTTTTGGTAAATTGTGGTTACATTTAGGCAATATTTTTACATATAATTTGTTGAATAAATTATTACTAACAGTATATGCAAATGCATAACTAAATAGCAACATTGTTTGTTTGTTTATGCTAAACTAACGAATACAGTTATGCAGCGGCGACTAGCAAATTGCTCACATCTCTTCTCTCTACCTACATTCTGTACATGTTCAATAAAAACAAAAAAAAAAAACCGGGAAATTTTGGATATTATTTTAAGTACAATATATAATTAGCTACAGTTCTTTGGAGGGTTTTGGGACTGGGCAAAGGGGGGCGAAATACATAAATTCTATGTACATATATAAATGTATGTGTGTGTGTTTTTGTGTGTTTATATAAAAATTACACAATTTACATAACAATTGAAATTTTATCATTAATTAATTATTTTTTTTTTCAACGTTTTAAAACGGAATTTTTGTAATTTTTTTTTTTGTTTGTTTTGTTTTTAAGGACTAGATTAGGAACCACATTTGTACAGTTTTCGTTATTTGTTTGTTGTTGTTTTTTACTACATGACAACTAATTGTGTTATGTAATTTAAGGTAAAATTTACAATGACAAATGAATTATGTTTTTTTTTTGGGCCTTTCGTTGCATTTTCTTTTGGTTAACAGCACTTAAAAGCTTAATTCACTAAAACATTGAGGTACACTAAATCTAAAAAAAAAAAACGCTTTTAGTTTAAACAAAAAACACATAAATAATAAATAATAGCAGGCTGGGGCATTTGTTAAGCAATAAGTTAATGCTTAAAATTAAATTTTGGCAAGCATTTCATTAAATGGCAAATAGAAAATATTATTTAGATTTTCTCTCTGTTTTTGGGGGGTTTTTTTTTTTTTTTGGCACACAAAACTAGGCATAAATAAATATTAATGTGTATAATAGTTAAAAGTATAATAATAATAATAATTGTAAATAATTAATTGATGGCAAAATGAAGTTAACAAAATGGCGATACGATCAGGTCTAAGGCTAAAATAAGAACCGAAAGCACTAACTAGACTAGTTAATAGCTCTTACAGACTAAGCATTTGGCGGCTGTTGCTGTTGTTGTTGCTGCTGTTGCTGCTGTTGCAGTTGCTGTTGTGCTAGTTGCAGTAGCAATGCTGAGGCAGCTGCTGCTGGCAGCACCGTTATGTGGCGCTTGGCGCGCTTTGCTGGCGTCGGCGTCGGCGATGCTTGTGAAGATGGCGGCGATAGGCCGCCCACAACGCCCACATCATTGACCAAGGCATCCTGTGAATCATACTCCTCCATCTCCTCATCCTCCTCTTCCTCTTCCTCTTCCTCATCATCATCCATATCGGGCAGCGTTAGCTCCACCTCATCCTCATCCACCTCATCCTCATCCTCATCCACATCCACGTCATCATCATCGTCAATGTCCACAATGGATATGATATCGCTGCTGTTATCATTGTTATTGTTGTTGTTACTGTTGTTATTATTGTTGCTATCGACACTATCATCAAAGTCAAGTACGCTGCCATCGGCATCCGGATCAAGATCAAGATCAAGATCAGGATCAGGATCTGGTTGGAGTTCAGGTGCGCCAACGTTCGCTTCGGACTAGCTGCTGCTCGACTGCGTTTGCAATGCATTCACTGTTGCTGTTGCCACGCCGCCAGCGCCAGCGCCAGCGCCACCGGCCACCACGCCCACATGCCCGCCCACATCCACATTGCCCGGAAAGTGGCAAAGGCATGCCGGATTCGGATAGTGACCGGCATTGGCATTAAGCTTCTTGGTCA
Source organism: Scaptomyza caliginosa (assembly GCA_035044725.1). NCBI lineage: Eukaryota > Metazoa > Arthropoda > Insecta > Diptera > Drosophilidae > Scaptomyza > Scaptomyza caliginosa. The sequence goes on along the minus strand of JAWNNR010001065.1, from coordinate 642,981 downwards.
ACGTCTTCCAATAATCAATCTGTGCATTCAATAGCTCAATCTTACGCTGTCGCTCCTCCAGAGCCAGCGACAACATATACTCGTTATGCTGGCCGCGGGAGCTGTTGCTCACATTGTTGATGCTGCTGTTGCTGGCGTTGGTGTTACAGTTGTTGTTGTTGTTGTTGAGGTTGCTGCTGTGAATGCTGGCAACATTGAGGCCATTGAAGCCATTGAAGCTATCGCTTAAACTGTTGCTCTGATGCTGTTGCAAGTGTTGCGAATGCGTCTTGTCGCGTCCATTCAGCAGCAATTGTATGCCATTGCTGCTGCTGCTGCCGCTGTTGTTGTTGTTACGTTGTTGTTGCCACCATTTGTTGCAACTTGTGCTGCAGCTGCTGCCGCCGCTGCTGCTGCTGTTGCAGCGGCCGCTGCTGCCGCTGTCGTTGCTGCTGCCGCCGCCGTCGTCGTCGTTGTCGTTGTTGCCGACGCCGCCGCCGCCGCATTGTGACTGCGTGCCAGCCGTGGCAATTGCAACGTTTGTGTGGCATGCCGCGAACTGCCCACACCGCTTGTTGCCGCATTTATGGCTGCTTGCAACGAATGCGGCGACGGATGCTGCACAGCCGACAAACCCAAACCGTTCAATAGCAAATGTTGCTGCATCTGCTCTGCCGTCAGCTGTCCATTGCTGTTGTTGTTGTTGTTGTTGTTGTTGCTGCTGCTGACTGAGCCATTTTGCAGGGTTTTATTGATGCTGGCAAAGGCACCAACACGTATATTGCCGACGGTGGATAATGTAATTTCTGCTTTGGGTGCACCCGCCGATAGATAGCTGCCCGTGGATGAGATTGAGGTTTTGGTGGAGCACACCGGTGAGCTTGCCGCACGTGGCAATGGATCACTGTTGTTGTTGTTGTTGCTGCTGTTGTTGTTGGTGATCAGGCCGTTGGCCATGTTGCTGCCGGGCAGTGAATTGCCAGCGTTTTGTTGCTGCAACTGGCGCAGATCTGTGGCAAATAACACCTCGTCATCCTCCTCCTCGAGGCACACTTCGGGCGCCTTTGGCAAGGGGCAATCATCGTCATCATCATCATCCATGCAATCCATGCCATTCTCTGTCTGCTCATTATCGCTAATTGTCTCCGATTTGATCATAATGACTTCCGTATCCATTCCCTCGTACATTGGCAGCTATATAGAAAATGGGGAATGGAAAATATGTTTATTTTGTAAGTAAATCTTAAGCTTTCAGAAGCTTTTCATTGAGCTTTGTTTCAAAGCTTGGCTTTAATAACAGCTTTAAGACGTTTTTCAGGAGCTTTAAGCGATTTCTAGAGCTTTTTAAATACCTAAATAAGCTTTAAGTTAAGTCAGGCACAGCTTTAAACTCTATTTAAGCTTCAAGCTAAGATTCAAGCAACTACTGGCAGAGCTTTCAAGAGCTTTAAAGTAATTTGAGCTTTGCGTCAAAGCTGTGCTTTATTTAAAGCTTTTTTTCAGGAGCTTTAAACGATTTTTAGAGCTTTTTTAATACCAACGTAAGCTTTAAGTTAAGTTATGCACAGCTTTAAACTATATTGCAGCTTTAAGCAACTACTGGCAGAGCTTTTAAGTCCTTAGAGTAATTTGATATTGAAATATACGAATACATACATATCTGCATACCTTTGAATCCTCATAATCATCAGCCAAATGTCGACCATTGCCATTTGCCTGACTCCCACCGCCGCCATCGGGTGACATTTGTTCGGCAATATATTGAGCAACGGACTCCTGTTGCGATAACGTATTGAGCAGATCCATAAACGAACGATTGCCCTTATCCTCGCCGCACAGATCCTTCTTGAGCAGCAGCTTCATGTTCTTATAGAGCTGTCGCAGCTGCTTGGCGCTGCGCTGATGATAGACCTTTGAGTTAAACTCCTTGGCTATCTGCAGCCAGACTTCGTCCTTTTTGCGATTGGACTCGGCATCGGTGCGTTTGTTCTCAATCACATCCTTGTACTGGGCCGCATAGCCGAGCACCATATTACGCTCCCGCTGCGTATACCGGGGAGTCTTTTCCATTTTCAGCCGTTTGCAAGACGTCTTGAAGCTGTAACGAAACGTAATTGCTTTGGTTAGCTTAAAGCTTTTGAATGAAAGTTAACTTAAAGCTTGGATCTTAAAGGATTCGAACAGTAAATAAGGACAAGATACAACTATTAATAATGAAAACGAAAAAAAAACCTAATAAAATTGGTTAAAAGCAATTGACAAGAACGCTTAACTCTTTCACACACTCACTCGCCTATGACGACGCGCCAATTATTGATAAGGCAATATACAGAAACAGAGACATATTGGGCCATATGGCCTGGCGTGCGTGTGTGTGTGTGTGTGATAAGCTGGCGACGCAGCTAACGACCTGGCTCGCTTCGAGCTACGTTTCTAAAAGTTTACTCGACCCACAACCACCCAACCCCAACCTGATAATAGCCAAACAATAATTGTCCACTTCCACGAAATCCTCGATGAATGTTTTCTCTTTTTCTTGTTGTTGTTCTTTTGGTGGCAAATTTAGTGGGCAGCAGTTAAGTTGTTCTTGTTGCTGTTGCTCTGCTCTTATAAAATGCTTTTTATTTTCATTGATAAGCGCACCGAAGCTTTTTATCGATTTCGAAGCACTGCAATGCGATTTGTGAGCGCTTGAATCGTTTTTGGTTGGGGGTTAAAGTCACAGACTTTGAGCTTCAATTGAAGCTTTCAACTGCTCAAAAGCTAAGCATGAGGCGTTTTGTGTTGGGCTTGAGCGCAGCTTTCAAAGCTTGGCGACCAAACGCAACAAAAAAACCATATATATATATCACACTGAATGCAGGCCCAGACCTAAAAACAATAATGTAAAGCAACTTTATATCTAATCTCGCATTGGAGATTAGCGTTTCGTCCCACACACACACACACACACACACACACACACACACACACAACAACACACACACAGATACACTCCCTCTCACACTCTCTTTGGTATATGACAGAGCAAAAGAGCGCGTATTAAATGTGCTCACGTTTTAAGGCCGCGCCAAAGCCGGCAAAAAAAAAATTAAATAATACTACGTATAATAATAAAATATTAACACTCACACAAACGAGCGAGGAAGCTAGCGAAACGAAAACGAAAAGCGTCGTCAACCGACTGCGGTTGGGTGGTTAGCTTGACTGGATGGTAGATTGGGTGGTTCTATATTTTGTTTTGTTTTGTTTTGTTTTTTGGGTGCAACAACGGGACGATGATGACGGCGACGACGACGACGACAGCGACAACTTCGCGACGAAGCACAAAGCTTGACTGAATTCGAGCAAATAATAGCTGGCGCTCAGAAGTACCGTTGTACAACAACAACAGCAACAGCAACAGCAAGAGCGACAGCAACGTCAGCGACGGGCAAACAAAAATAGGAATACCGCGCAGGCCAACAAAGCAACAACAACTCAACAACTGCGCCGCCACCGACCTCCACCAGCTGCCCCCATATAGAACACTAACACACACACACACACACATAGAAATATTGCTGGGTCTGAGACTGAATGAGTCCGTCTGTTTGCGCTGCCAGAAGTCAGCGTGTGTTCGCTATGCGTATGTGTTAGTGTACATGAAACGTAATTAAAGCTTAAAACCGAGTTTACAACAACAACCCCGCATCGAAACACAGCGAAGACAACGACGACGTCTACGACAGCAACGAACGCGCATGTGTGAGCGGGAGAGCAAAGCACTGTAGGCTGTGTGTGAGTGAGAGAGGCGTCAGGGCGGCGAATTACAATGGAGCAATTTAAAACAAGGCGAAATGAAATGAAGCGAAAAACAACTGTTGAAGAGGCCGCGCTTGCCAGCAGCAGGAGGCGTCTCAAACACACACATATACCAACAAGGCACAACATATGTTAAAACACTTTGTCGATTCTACATCAAGATTTTTTTGTGGCTAAATGAGCATTAAGGATCAAACAACTAATTGGTAAAAATCGATCAGAGGGTTTTTTTTGGGTTATGTAAATATCTCTCTAATAGTTGCATATTTGAATACTCGCAAATGAAAAGGAGTCTAACAAAGACCATAAAGTTCATAAGCATAGTTTTAATTAGCATTAAACGAAGCGAATAACTAATTATAGGGTATGTGAAACCTCAGCTTTCTTTTGGTTTTACTTTGGTATTTGCAAGCAAAACGTTTCTGCTGGGTTTTTGTTGCTATTTTTGTTTTCTTGCCAGTCTTCAGTTTACTCTTTGCTCTGAGCTTCGTTCCGTTCTTTGGCTGCAGCCTCTCATCGGCTCTCAACCCTTACTTTGTTGCTGCTGCGCTTGAGAAGCGAAAAACGTAACTGTAGTTGTAGTTGTTGTTGTTGCTGTCGCTGCTGCTGCTGCGGCTATTGAAGCGGGGATGAGGCGGACGCGACGATAGGATGTTATAACACCAACTTGACGCTGGAGTTGCACTCGTTTTGTGATGCATTTATGTTTGTATGCTAATGTATACATATACATATGTATGTAAGTGTGTGCATGCATTTTATTTATAAACTGAGCTCATTGTTTGCCCCACACGCGGTTTTAGCTGCCGCTTGCTGGCAAAGTATTCTCGCGTTTTTTACTCTTTGTTTTTTGTTTTTGCTTTCATAGTTTTGAAATTGTCACTGTTAGGCTGATGATCATCAAAGCTTTGCATATTTTCTCTTTAGTCAAAGCTTTAATCGTTGTTCGTTCTTAACGTTCTTAGTTCAGCAATCCTTAAAGCTCAATTCAGCTCTTTTTTGCTTAAGCTTACGCTCAAAAGCTCCAATGCTTAAAGTCTCGATCTAACTGGCTTGACATAACCCCAAAACAACTTTAAAAGCTAGAAAATGACGTAAGCTTTGCATTTAATTAATAAGCTTTTACTTTCTATAAGCTCTATAAGTAAACTTTAAGCTGCTTCAAAGGATATAGCAAGGCAAAACAATCCATTTACTTTTACTCTACAACATTCTCATTCTTATTCACAAAATAGATAACTCGAAATTATCGTGCTCTATATTGGCCGACATCTATATGTGTGTGTGTGTGTGTGTGTGTGTGTGTGTGTGTGTGTGTGTGTGTGTGTGTTTGTATCTGTTGCAAAGCGTCAGCAATGGAATGGTAAACGATGTCGACTCAAGTTTTAAGATAAGATTAAACGAAAAAAAAAAGACAAAAACGGAAACCCAACTGAATCGCAGACTATAAATGTATGTGTGTGTGTAAGTGTGTGTGTGTGTGTGTTATCTATGAAATCCAGTGACAATGAGCCAGCCGCTGGTCCGTGGCTTTCTGCTGAGCAAGGCAAAGAGCAGCAGAAAATTTTTACTTAACAAGCACTACGAGATACTTAAGTCTATGTACACACATATGTGTGTGTGTGTGTGTGTGTGTGTATGGAAAAGCTGAGAGCAGTGGCTCACAAAAGATACAAATGTATCTTTGTGTGTGTGTGTGTGTACAGATATATATGTAGGCATAAAATAAGCGTTGCTTTGTACCCGCCTCAAAACGACAACACCTGACTGAAGTTATCTACACACACACACACACACACACACACGCACACACACACACACTTAAGCGCTACTCCACGAGGCTGACGACGACCCCTTTCGCGACCAACCCCCCCCTGCTGCCAACCCTCCACCTCCGCTGTCTACTGCAGCACAACAGGTGGAATTATTTACTGATAAGCCGCTGATAAAAAAAAAAAATAATAATAAAAAAAAAATCATATATTATACTATAAGCAAGCCCAAGTGCTCTCTGGGGCTGGTGTTTTGGGGGCACAAACAATATAGAATTTGATGTGCGTTATGTCTACCTGATGTACGATCATAAGCTAAGAGTTAAGATTGGCTCGTTATTCAAAGATTTTGTGAATTTGAGTTAAGTTTTTATTTGTTTCCAGATTATTTGTACTTTTTCTAACTTGAATCTAATTGGAATTCTTTAAAAATACTGTTTATCAATACGATAAACACAAGAGAACGATATCAAAGCAACTTATCGGTTTATCGATAGATTATTACTTTTATATATTCTTTTTAAAAAGATTCTTTTGGCATAATTCAAACTTTTGCTTATTGGTTTCATTTTGTGTCACGACCTGTCCATCCCTGACTCACACACACACACACACACACACACACACACCTGTGGGTTGAGCAAGCTTTAAGTTCTAGCTGTTTGTTGGCTCTTTGATAAGACTGGCCGAAACTAGCAACAGACAGGGTCTTGGTCACGAGTTCTACAACGCATGTGTGTGTGTCTGTGTCTGTGTGTGTGTGTGTGTGTGTGTGTGTGTGTTCATATGATGAGCTGTTCAAGTAAGCAAGCTATTGAGCAGTTGATAACAATATTGCAATGATTGTTTGTTGATTATCAAAACGAAAAAAAAACAACTTTTCCAAGTAGAAATTGCTTAAAGCTCTACTCAGCTAAGCATACCATAGAGCTTTAAGCAGTAGTTTGCATAAAGCTTAGTTGAAACTTGCTTAAGCTTTACGTAGCTAAGCTATTTCTATTGGATTCACTTTTCTTAAAGTTCTTAAAGCTTTAACTTACCTGAGTTATTAGCCGGCTACAGTTTGAAAATTGCATCCACCACGCTGCTCTTCCAGGCTTAACCACAACAAAGCCTGTGTTCAGTGCTCCTGTCTCGTTTCCAGTTGCTCGATACAATCCAATCTTTACACTTTTGTTGGCCAATAACATTGATGGCGAAGGGGCGCAAGACGGGCTGTGTGTGTTTTTGTGCCTGGTTGAGTCAGTGCTGAACGTTTTATTTTATTAATAATCTGTTTTTGTTGTTTGGCTTTTTGGTTTGTGTTTGTGTTTTTTTTTTTTTTTTTGGTTGCGATTGCGCTTCACATGGCGTATGCGTAATTTTCTTATTGCCAAAGCTTTAGTGGCCTGTGGCGAGAACGGGGGGGCGGGGCGGGGAGGTTAAATGGGGCAATGGACGTTTGCCTGTTGCCACTCTCCTTCTCTTCTCTCTCTTTCGATCTTTACTCACACACACACACACACACACACCCTCTCTCTCTCTCTCTCGCTTTCTGTGTCTCTTTAAAGACTTTGTTTTTGCGTTGTTCGCCCTCTTTGTTGCTTAAATTACGTTTATAGTTGCGGCCGTTGTTCTTCTTGTTGTTGTTGTTTCAAACCTTGGACTAAAATAAAAAAATACACACAATCGAAATTTGTTAGTATAAAATCGCGCCAAGAGATACACACACAAGCACACAAACACACACACTGAAAAAGAGAATAAACCAGCTGCAGATGAAGAACATATATATATACAACATGACGTCGCAAGTGTTTGAGAATAAAACAAAAATGAAATGAAACTCTTACTGCTTTGTATTTTGGGTGAACAATTTCTTAACGCGTTTTGTTATTGAAGATAATGTCAAGCAGCCGTGGCTCAGCGACTGGCGGCGAAGAGCTCAACTCATGCTTTGTCTGCCGCCTCCCATAGCCGACAAATATATATATATATATATATCTAATCTGTTGCACACTGCCAGCTTATTATCTTATCTTGCCTTAAAGGTGAGCTTGCGGCTCCATGCTTATTGTCGCATTATAATACGCGCATAGCTCACAACAACAACAACAACGAACGCTGCGATTCGAATCGAAATAAACTCAACTCTACCCTCCACCCCCCAACCCCAACCCCCCTTTTCACAAACTGTATGAGTCACATGACAATGTTCTAGATGCGTGTTTTTCTGGGCACCTGTCTCTTGTTTTCGAAAAGCTTTCACTCCAAAACAGCTCAAGCTGAGCTTTCGTTGAAAAAGCTCTGCTTTAACTTTTGTATGTGCTTGAAGGATGCCAAATGAAAAGGAAAAGTACACAATTCTCTTGTTTAAACTTAACGTTTAGAAAAAACTTGGACTTTAAGCAGACACGAAAAGCTATAAAGTCCTTGTTTTAAAAGAAAATATACTAAAAATCCGTTTGAACATCTCGAAAACGCTGAATATAAAGCTTGGAATATGATATTTGATTCAAGAAATTAAAGATTTTTTCATATTTTTGCGCTAAAACTTATCAAAATGAAGTTTAAAGATTTTTGTTCAGAAGCTTTAACCAAGTATTTTTTGAATATTTTTTAAGTTTTTAAGTTGCTAAAGTGAAAATGATTTGTTTATGAATGAATACAAGAAACAAAAAGGTTATTTAAACCAACTGCCGCCCACCTTAAACCGACTTGGCCCAGACAAACGAAAACAGTTCGAAAAAAATGAACTTGTTATATGCGTTTGTTTGAGTGAATTTCAAAATAGCCACACACACACACACACACACACACACACACACACACATACAGTTATGTGTATATAGGAAAAGGAGGAAAAGCGCAAAGCTGCGAACACAAGCGTTTTACCATCTCTTTTGCGCTAGCTACCCTCTCTCCTCTCTCGCTCTCTCTCTCTCTCTCTCTGTGTTGCTCTCTCGCTTTTGCTTTCGTTGTTTTCGATCCGTTTGTCGGGATTTCGGATAACTCGGCGCGATCGAAATAGTCACAGTCGCAGTCCAATTGAGTACTGAAAACTGAATTCAGGCAACCAACTCGAATTGGCCGAGGCCCGAGCGCCACGAGCGGCAGAGCAACCATCGCAGCCTGTTGGCCCCGCTCGGGAGCTGAGCAACAGCAGCAGACAGCCGTCGACGCAGCGCTGAGCAGCGCTGAGCAGCGCGTAGCGCAACAGAGCGCAACAGAACGTTGATTTTGTTGCAGGCAGCAGCAGCCGCTTTTATTCTAGCTCTCTCTCTTTCTCTCTTTTCACCTTCATAAGAAAAAAAAAAGCCACCCCAACCCACCCACATGCTCCACATGCACTTAGAACGTCCATCGAGCTGATCGCGAATGCGCCATGAGGAGTTGGCAAGAGTCCAGTCGAAAAGTTCAAAGTGTCTATACAAGCGAGCGAGAGAGGGAGAGAGAGAGCGAGAGAGAGGGAGAGAGAGAGCGCAGCTTTATAGCCAAAAGAAAAGCAGACAGCGAAACGTTTTTTCACAATCACGAAAGTTGGGGAAAATTAAACCTAAACATTTTGGCCAAGTTTCACAAATGTTTCAAGCACATTCCATTCTCATTACACAGAGAAATATTAAAAATTTATTATTTCAAACTAAAAGTAGTTTCCACAGGATTAAAGCTCAATAAAAGGATTTTTGGGGAAAAGTAAGAAAAGGAAAAAGATTCTTACTAACTGAAAACTATATAGAACTCGATTAAAAGTTTTTATACTAGAAATCAGTGGTTCAATATATATATATATATATTCTGTATACATATCTGGATGTGAGCGAGCAACTGTACTTGAATGCTTGGGCCAATGCTTGGCAATTCTTGGCATCGGAAAAATACTTACAAAATACTGATACGGATTTTCATTTGGACGACTTTATAAATAGACGCGGATGAGACGAAGACGCAAGACGCAAGACAAAGAGAGATGAGAGCCAAATCGTATCGAACCAAACCGAACCGAACCGAACCAAGTTACGTTGAGGATCGTGTGTGTGGTTAGCTAGAGTTTAAGCTTTCTGATCTCTGAGCACACGTTAATTATTATTATTATTATTGTTGGAAAGAAAAATCGGAATCTGGCAGCCGTGCGAGATTTTTCAATTTTTCCCCTTGCTATATGTGGTTTTTTTTTTGGATTTTGGATATTTTCTTTTTGTTGTTGTTGTTGTTTTTCGTGGGAAACTCGAAACTAATGAGGTCGTCACGTACTGCAGTAATAATTGCGTCATGGAGGCTGCTGCCTGGTGGGGGCAGTGCCACCCACTATACCTGCCCCCCCCCTCTCTCTCTCTTTCGCGCTCTCTTTCGCTCTCGCGTCGTGGAAAGAAAACAATCAAGTCGCCATTTATAAATATTTCTCTTGCGTACTTGAGCGCGCCTTGGACCTGGACGTAGACGTAGGTTGTGGTGAGAGGGGGTGGGGTGGGGGGTGGGGGCGAACGGCAAGGGGGTACAGGTTGCCAGCATTCATGTTCATTTGTTTATATATATGTGAATCGGTTTGAATCGGTTTCTTGAAAGAAAAAAGAAAAAAAAAACATTTTCGTTGCGTTGGGTTTTTCGATTTTTTTTCTTGGCACTCAAATTGGATATTTCTTTTCTCCTCGACTATGCAGCGATTTGAGTTCAACATTTATTTTTGGCAGCATCTTGTTGTTGTTGTTGGTGTTGGTGTCGTTGTCCCTTCTCACCTCGGTCTTAGGCAATGCTCAAGAAGAGAAAGCAACAAAAAACAACAAACAAAAACTGCAAAACTCTGAACTTAGACAGCGCGCGAGAGAGAGAGAGAGAGAGAGAGAGAGAGAGAGGATCAGGCGCACACACACACACTGTCAGACTGCGCGCCTGCTGTGTGTGTGTGTGTGTGTGTTTGATATCAGTTGCCCATCTTGTGGCGTTGTCTGTTTGTATAATCCATTTAAAGGTAATTGAACTTAAATATACGTGTGTGTGTGTGTGTGTAACTAGAAGAAGCATTAGAGCCGAGCCCAACTGCAAAAGAGAGAGAGAGAGAGAAAGAGAGAGCTAGTGTAGATGTGTGTGTGTGTTCTTCTCTATAAATATGTTCAAGCCAAAAATAAATTGAGGAAAGAAGCTTTGAGCACACGACATGGGGTTACCCAACGAAAACGGATATGCTGCACATAGGGCCAAGAGAGAGAGAGAGAGAGAGGGGGAGGGGGGGAGGGAGGGGAGAGTGAAAGAGAGCAAGACAATTGAGAACAAATATGTTCTAAACTTAAAAGATGACGAGAGTTGTGTTGTTTTTTTTTTCTTGTGCCCTTTTTATATATAGCATCAAGTTGTTTGATTGGATTAGAGGGGGAAAAACTTTGAGTAATATCAGGATTTCCTTTAAGATTCAAGCTTTACTTAAAATTTCCAAACTATATAAGATTTAGATAAGTTTTTAACAAGGAAATAAGTTGGATTTAGCTAAAGAAATGTTTAAAAGCTTTCATAAGGGATTTCAAACTTTGCAAGTTAGAGCCATTAAGTTTGGGATTATTTTACTTAAAGGATTTCAAATAAGTTGTTCTTAAGTTAAAGCCTAAAATAAATAACTTTTGCTGCTTTGGTTTCAAGATCAATGAAAATAAAAACTAAATAAAGAAAGGATCATTAAAATCAGTTTACCAACAAATAAGTTTCAAGATCACAAAACAATTATTTTCCCATTATCTAATCAATTTTAAGATAAGTTATAATAATATTTATGAAAAATCAAGAAAACTTGTATAATAAGTATATAAATAAATAATTAAAAATTAAGTCCACTTGGAAAAAGTAACAAAAATAATCAAAGAACTTCTGAAATAGATCAAGCGTATAAGTTTTCATAATTTTTGTTGTTTTTTGTCGATGTAAAGCCAAAAACAGCTGCGAGTCCAACTCAAAAAAACTTGGATATTTTTAGGCCAAAGCATCGTAAAAACCAAAGAAAAAACAAAAAAAACTCAAAAGAAAAATATCAACAATTTTCCCTTGCTCGGCAAATGATCAAATCTTGAGTTGCGCCATAAGGTAACAAGGTGTGTGTGTGTGTGTGTGTGTGGAGGGGGGAAGGGGAGAGGGGAGGGGTGTGATTTGCTCCCCTAAAAGCCAAAGTTAAAAGCACAAAAGTACAAAATGGGCCGCGTGCAGTGTCCAAAATTAGAATTGAAATACAATTCTAGATTGTATAATAATGGAAAAATGCATTTGTATGTATGTTAAGTATTACCCGGCTTCGCACGGACCCAGCGTTTTCTTGCTCAAAACACGATCAAATCAAAAAAAAATATAATAAAGCTGCCTTAAAGGCGCCGCTTTTGTGTGTGTGTGTGTGCTTACACACATACATACATATATACAAAGCTTATGTGCAGCTGTAAGCCGCTTCAACTTTTCAGTCAAAAATCAATAGGATTTAATTTGAGTGTCAATAGCAAGATGATTGCAGCAACAACAATTAATGTATTAAATATTAAATACTAACAAAACACACACGAACAAAGAGAGCGAGGGAGAGCGGAGAAGCACGACGACAAGCGACAAAAGCCGAAGCCAGAGCCGAAACCGAAACCGTAACTAAAACCGAAGGCAAGCGCAAGCTTTAGCCAAAGGACAAAGCTCTCAGCTTAACTTTGTGTATGTGTGTGTGTGTGTTTGTGTGTTTGTGCGTGGCCCAGCGCCAAAGCGTGTGTTGATGTCATAACTAAATAACGGCGAAAACTCGAACAAAGCGCAGCCAAGGATAATGCGCCACGGTGACAACAACAACAAGAACTACTGGAACAACAAGAACAAAGGTAAGAGCAGCCATAGCAGCAAAGCCTAAAAAATATACAGCTGTGAGCCACCCATTTTGAAACACGTTTTAAGACGCTGCCAGGGGGTTGAAACTAAGTACTAACAACAACAACAACAACAATAAGAACAGGAAGAACAATAAGAACTGGGAATCCGGCTCAAGGGAAGCTGCGCACAAAACTGCGAGCCGGGAGCTGAGCTGTGGCCGCGTTTCGAAACGCGTTTCTGGGGTGGAAAACACACACACACACTCACACACATACAGATGCATAAGGCATACCAAGGACAATCACGACAAACAGACGGACGAACAGACAGACACTTAGGCGGCGACACAACACTTATACATATGCATATGTCCAATTGGGTTTGCAATTTCAAAGTTTGAATTATTGCAACTCACGCTTTGGCAGGAGCATTTTCATTCACACACACACACACACACATGCATGCACAGCATATTTCACAGATTTTGAGCTAGACTTTGCCATTTAACACACACACACACACACACACACACAGGCACGTGCAAAGCTCTTTTGTTTACACACAAGCTGACAAAATAATGTTTATTACACTTTGATATATATTTTTTTTTGGTAACTTCTGTCAGTTACCAACAACAGCAACAAAACACAAACGTGTGTCGTCACACGCAGCTCTCAGCTAGACAAACAAATATGCCCCAAAAATAACAAAAACAACACAGAAAGCAACAGCAAAAAAAAACATACGAAATACGTACGGTATATATGCACACACACATACGCTAAAAGGGCGGCGAGCGCGCAGCTGAGAATGAAACGAACGCGTTTAACTGTTGTCGGCGAATGGCCAGAATATTTGTTGTTGCGCCGCAGTCGCTGTCGCTGCTGCTGCTGCTGCTTCTTCTGCGCTGCTTGGCTTGTGAACGATTTCGATTCCTTGCCTTGGCCACAAAAACACATACTCATGCAAACGTACGTCATTTTGTCAGCATGTTGCAGAGGTTTCGGATTTATGTTTGGCGCGCAAGGCATATTTAAAAAATATATATATTAAGTTTTACTTAAACCATAATGTACAGAAAAATAATATATAAACAAGTGTCGGCATGTTTAAGGCAATGCATTTGTCGCATTTAAACGCCAAAAATCGCAGCGCTGTGCGTTATCGATAAACGATAGTTTGAGTTAAGTTTAAGAGTTGCCACTGCATTAACGTGAGTGTGTGCGTGTGGCAGCGCTGCTTAAGCGCAGTTAACGGTTTTTTTGAATCAACTCACAGTTTCGCGGATAAAAATGCAATTCAATTAATAATCTTGTAAAAATATAGCATGTTTATTTTATACAAAATCAATATACTTAATTATTTTGGAGGCATTTGTATTTCTTTTCTTGGTAACAATTACAATAAATATGTTTATGTAAAAATAAAAACTTTTAACACTAAATTCCATATTTATTTAATTAAGCTTATGGTGACAAAAAACACAAAAAAAAAAGAGTAGGACAAATACACGACACTATAACTCTTAGTGAAAAACTATAGATAATTATATGTAAGCAAAAATGTGACAAATTAGAAATGTTTTATACTTATTAGCATCTCTCATCTCTTAAAACTCTTAACAAATAAATACTTTTGACAACTTAATCTAAAACATGATCCTAAAGAATGATGATATTCAAATTAAGGGCCATCGCTTCCAAAAAAATTTGTTTGAAAATTTAAAGCTTTGTTTAACGAGGCGCCTTCCAATGATGATTGGCAAAAAAAAAATGTATTTATGTATATAAATATATATATATCTGCATTAATATCGCACACATTCTACACAAATGTAATAACTCAAAATATTGCACATTTAGTGTTGTTTTTTTTTTTTGGTAAACAATATGCAAAATATATGAGAATTTTTAGTTATTGCACTTTTGTAGAATGTTTGCGACATTTCAGGTGCATTTTAACTCTTTAGGCTTAGAAATAATCTGTACTAGTTACTTAAATTATTGTTATTTTCTTATATACAATGCTAAATTTGTGTCTGTTATAGGTTAACCAATTGCTCTCTATCACCCTCTCTCTTTCTCTCTCTCTCGCTCTGTTTCATTCACTATCTCTCTCACATTCACATTATTTTCATTTGTTAACATTTTGTACTTGAAATTTTGAAACGCGCTGGCAACGCTACCCCGCCCAGTCTCTCACTCAGCGTCGCCGTGACGTTGTCGCTGCTGCTGCTGCGGTTCGGTTGCGCGCACTGCTACTATAACAGCTGATGGCCGTTACAAGCGTTGCCATTGCATTAGCACTACCGTTGTTGCCGCTGCTGCTGCTGCTGCGCAATGACCAGCGCTTGCTTATGTCAGCCGCTGCCGCTGCCAGCGCCGCTGTATAAGCCCTTGTGCCTATTGCAAGCGTCGGCACAACTGCATTCAACTTCTTTGGCGATGGCGGCGGACGCGCTGCAATGCCGCCGCTGCACGATTGCAGTCGCGTCGGCTTGCTAAATGGACTGCTGCTGACGCCGACGTTGCTGCCGCTACCCAGTTGATGGCTGGCGCTTAAGTTGCTGCGTCGTAGACTGCGTCGCTGTTCGCGCTCCTCATTGCTGCGCCGTAGACGTCGTACGCTTGCTGATGATGGTGTGGCCGCTGCGACTGCGACTGCGGTTGATGGAGTTGCCGGCTTGTTGAATGTATGACTGGAGGTGTTGTTGTTCTTGTTGTTATTACTGGCGTTGTTGTTATTGTTACCGCTGCTGCTGCTGCCGCTGTTCACCGTTGC
This sequence comes from Scaptomyza caliginosa, assembly GCA_035044725.1. NCBI lineage: Eukaryota > Metazoa > Arthropoda > Insecta > Diptera > Drosophilidae > Scaptomyza > Scaptomyza caliginosa. The sequence continues at coordinate 627,841 of JAWNNR010001065.1, read as the reverse complement.
TGGCGTCACATTGCGCGTGCGCAGCGTCCGCTTTGTCATATCCAAATTGCCCAACTGACAGATGCTGCTGCGCAGTTGCCGTTTGCTAACACCGCTGCCGCTGGCCAAGCTAAGGCTGTGACTTCGACGCGTCATCATAACGCCGCTGCTGCCGTTCGCTGCTGCGTTTACATTAACGCTGCGTCGACGCCTATTGGTATTGCTGCCGCTTATGTTAATGTTGCTGCTGTTACTGTTGTTGTTATTGCTGCTGCTGCTGTTGCTGCTGCTGCTGCTAGTTGGCAATATGTCGCTGTTACTGTTGCTGCTGCTGCTATTGCTGTAAGCAACAAATGCTGCAGCGCTAAAGGATTTGCTTTTGTTGGGCTTGAATATTTGACGGCGACGCGTTTGCATATGCTGATGATTCTCGTTGGGCACATTGCGATAACGACGCATTTGTCGCCTGACACGCGTTGGATGCGCCAATTGTTGTAGTTGCGGTGGCAGCGGCAGCGATTGTTGTTGTTGTTGTTGTTGCTGCTGCGCTTCTATTGGTTGTGATTCTTCAGCGCTGCTGCTGCTGGGCGTCGATGTTGGCGTCGTTGTTGGCGTTGCTGACAGCGTGGAGCTGACTTCATTATCCTGCAGCGTTGCCACATTGCTATCATTCCAGCTGGCGGCATAGACAAACTGTGTTTGACTGGAACTTGAACTGCAGCTGGAACTGGAACTGGAACTAGAACTAGCCTCAACAAACAACAATTGCTGCTGCTGCTGCTGCTCTTGTTGTTGCTTTTGTTCCCGCTCCAGTGCCACCTGCTGCTCCTCATCCCGCTCCTGCTGCAGCAGCGCATTAAGCGCCAGCAGCTCTGCCGGCTGCTCCACATAAGTTGCTTCTGTCGTCGGCTGTTGCCACCTGTTGCTGTTGCTCACTTGCTGGTGCTGGTGCTGCTGCTGCTGCTGCTGCTGTTCACGTCGAGTCTCCAGCTGTGTTAGGGAATAGCCCTCCTGTTGCTGGTAACGCTGCTGCTCCTGCAAGATCTCCTGCATGCTATGCATACTATTCATTAGCTGCTGTTTCTCCTTTTCAGGCTCCTGTTGCTGTTGATGTTGTTGCTGCTGCTCCTGCTGCTGATGTGACAGTTGCTGCTGCTGCTGCTGCTGCTGTTGTTGTTGCTGTTGCTGCTGTTGCTCGTTGAGCAGCGTATTGTAGGATTCGGCAAAGCTGTATTCAGTATTGCCACTCGCGGATGCAGTGCTTCCATAGCAGCCATCATAATTGTGCTCCAGTTCGCAGATATTGCTGCTGCTGTAGGGATCTGCCGATTCGACATCCACTGTTGTCTCTCCCTCCTCCTCTTCCTCCTCGCCATCCTCGGCCAACACCATCATGGCATCCAGCTCGTGCAGTTGACGTTCTCGCATTGTTGTTGTTTGCTGCCAGCTGGCAATGGATTGTTGCAGCGATTTACGCCAATTGTGGCTTTGCTGCAGTATTATATGCTCCTCGTGCTCCAGCTCTTGTTCCATCTCCATCTCCTCATCATCGTCTTCTTCTTCCTCCTCCTCCTCCTCCTCGTCTTCCTCCTCCTCCACATTATCGTCGCCATTGAGCAGCTGTTGCTGCTGCTGCTGCTGTTGATGCTGTTGCTCCTCCTCAATGTAGTAGTCAAAGTTGCGATACGGCTCCGGCGGCAAATGCCGCTTGGCCAAGGCACTGTAGGGTGTGTCATGCCGATATTCGTGCTCCTCAATGTGAGCGCAAAGTTCCAGATCCAAATCATCCTGTTCCTCAAGCTCATCATCAAAGCCTGCAGCAGGATAATTATTCTCCGTATCCAATAGTAAATCCATGCTGCCAATTCCATTTGTTGTTGCTGCTGCTGCTGCTGCTCCACTTGCTCCTCCAGCTGTTGCTCCAGCTGATGTAGCCGGCGTGAGTATCACAGTTACAACGGATGTATTGTCCGCACGCATCTTTTTGGTTGCCCACGTCTTAAGGGCTATCTCCACAAGCGCTTTGCTGGGATTCATCACATCCTGTTCGTGCAGGCACTCACCAATGAAATGCTTCTCTCGCACTGAATCGACTGCCTCCTGCGGTGTTACTACGTTCCACAGACCATCTGTGCCAAATATAAGGCATCTGCAATATTGACAAAAGTTAAAGGATAACAGTTAATAGATTGCCAACAATCGATTGCTTACCTAAATGTTTTCGGATCAATTTTAACGACTTTGACATCGGGATCGGGACTAACAACAAACTCCTTGCAACGCGAATTGTAGCTCCATAGATCGCCCAGGGAACGTGCCACAGCCAAAAAGGGTATGTCATCGACAACGGTGCGTCGCCGGATGGGGCCACGATGCAGAGGATCACGTGGACGATTCCAAACCACACGCGGCACACCCGACTTGATTGCCACCTGTCCGCCAGAGCGCTGGATGCGCGCCTTTTCCGCCAACGATTCGGGCTTGTGATCCGTTGTCAGCTGTTTGGCACGCCAGCGCCGCTCGTTGGGATTCTGATAGCCAAGCACGATTCCCGAGTCGCCCACATGACCGATATATATCTTTTCTCGACGCATAAATGCCACTGTTGCTGTGGTGCCGGCGGTGCTTAGGTGTCCATTAGCAGTGCGTGGCCATTTTTCTAAAAATTCGTTATAATAATGTAATTGTATTTTAATCATTTGTGACGTCAAACACAAGACAAGAAAATGTAACCTTAGAGATATGCTATAATTTTATCTGTGCATTTGTTATTTCTTCTCTCCCTTTCTCTCTCACTTTTGCTCTCTCGCTCGGCGGGGTTGCCAACGTACGTCAGAGTGCATGCATATGGCAAGTCTTTGGAATATTCCACTCACATTCAACAGCCATCAGCCAAATCGATAAACGATTGTCATATCCAGCGCTCATACACATACATATATACTTATATATATATATATATATATAGTCGACTCGCTCACTCACCTTGCTCTCGCCACATGGCAAAATGCGTGCCAATATAGCCTTCGCGTATGGCGCGCAGCACGTCCTCATCGTTATCGGACCAAAACAGCTTCTGTTTAACAATCTCAAGCATTAGATGTTCCTTGGCGAATAGAGCCGCTTCGGTGCCACCATGTCCATCGTATATGCCAAAGAACGCATATTCGAGCTCGTGTGTCAGCGGTGACTCCTGATACGCCACCGAAAACTGATCCTCCATATATTTACGACCACCCTGACTGCATTGCCCGGTCACACGCATATTGACACCCAATGTTGGTGTGGTGCTGGCAGAGCAGCTCTCTTTGGCAGAGCTTCGTCGCCTATGTCCGACACTATTGCCGACACTTTTAATGCGCATCGGGGAAGTTGAGCTGCCGCTGCCGCTGCTGCTGTTGCTACTACTACTATTGCTGTGATGCTGGTGGTGGTAAACAGTGGGCGCGGCCATGGGATCCTCGCGCACTGATCTCGCATTAACAACCACATCCAACAGGGTGTTATTATTGTTGCTGTTGTTACTGTTGTTAACTCGAGAAAAGCGCTGCTGCTGGGATAGTGCACCTGCTGTTACCGCATCCGTATTGGGATTCAAATTTGGATTCACATTTGCATCTGTGTAGTAATTTATAACATCGTATTCCACATGGGCAACATCCCGTTCCGTTTCCACAAGACATCTGTTGTGGTTTGTTGTCGTTGTTGTTGTTGTCTGCATGCTTGGCAGCATTTTTGCATTTAGTGTATGTGTGTTGAGAGTAAGGGGAGTGACGTGGGGGGGGGTTCGGTTTGTTACCGGCGCCCGTTTTGTACTTGTTTTGGTTTTGTTTATGTTCCTGCTTCTTCTTTCTTACTTGCTCGTTGTTGTTGCGTTCGTATTTCACTGCAGTGTTGTAATTTCATGTGACATTTGGCACTCGCACTCCAATCTCACGCTATCTCGTTTTAATGCTAGTCGCACACGTAACGTGTGCAAGGGAGCGCGCTGCTGTTTTGCCCTTTGTTTGCCTACGCTGAACGTGTGTGGCTGTGTGTGTGTGTTTTTATAGTATTTACGTTGGTCGCTTTGCATCTGTGTGTGGCAGCTTGCCTTCTTCTTTCCGTTTTTATATTTTTTTTGTTGGTATTTTGATTTTTGTATTGGAAATCGCCGCCAATTTTTACCATCTCCTGCTGCTGCTGCTTCTCCACCAACTCGTCAAACGTTTGTTTTTAATTCTTAATCGGAATAGTATTATGGGAATATAGGCAGTCAATGCCAGGTTGCAGTTTCACCTTGATGGAAACTTGGATTATGCGCGCGCTTTGCAAACGCAAACAAAACTCGTTTGCAGCCTCTTTTTAAAGTGTTTAGTTTTTGTTGTTGTTCTTAAAGTCGTTGCAACACAACTCTTCTTTTTTAAATCTGCAGTTTTTGGTGTTCACGACCATTTTCCTAAGAATATTTTTAAAATGAGCACGAACACGTACACACACACAACAGTAAATTGTTAATAACACAAAAACGAAATCAAATAGAAAGCAAGCGAACGAACGAACAGAGAGCAGCAGAGTTGTAGCAGTAGCGTAAGTTTGACGGGGAAAAAACAACTGAACAGCGCGCTGCGACTTGTTTGTGCTGCCAACTCACAAAATAAGCGGGCGCTAAACAGGCAGGCCACTCTGGCACACAAACGCACACACATGCATGCTTTATACGGTATATAAGCATCTACATACATGCATACATCCGTTCGTATGTATGTATGTATTTATGTGTGTGAACGGTCGAGCAATTGTGTTTTGCTGTTGCTGCCTGGGTTGCCAGATTTACTGAGAACAAGAAATTGTGAAATTGTTCAATAGACCAGCAGGGTTGCGGTGGTGAGGCTAGATAGTATCTGTTTATGACAGGTTTGCGTAACTATGGTTGGCGCGTTGCTTCTTAGTTTAAAGCACATAATCGTACAATTATTTGGAAAATTAAAATACATCACAATATACAAAAGTCCATGATATTAAAAATGAATAATAATCAAACTTTTGGGCGAAAGCTGTTCATTTTCAAGAAAAAAGATTATGCTGTTCGTATCTAATATGTAAGACCACCTTCAAAAGCTATTTTTATAAAATTCAATTTTATTGAATAAATTTTGCTTTTAAAAATGTTTAACACAAATGTTATGTAGAAAGAATCATTTTAAATATATAACAGCTGCCACACCCTGCATGAATACGAATCTGTCCAACTATCTGGCAGCCCTGAAATATTAGTCATCGGCAGGGCGCGCTTCAATGCTCTTGGATGTTGTTGCTGGCCTGCTGGTTTTATCCCACACTCACACATATGTATACATAGCTTATGTAGGTATGTACTTATAGCTGACACTAATAGCTGCCAGCGTAGAATGGTTGTCTCGCTCGCACTTGTGCGTCGCATGCATGTTAATGACTGTTGCTCACTACTAGCTCATCGTCATCGTCATGTTGCTTTCAGCTATTGTAACGCGAACAAACGAAAATTTCCAATTTTAATGTCAAGCCATGAACACATGAAGAAAGGTAAAGAAAATGAAGAAATGTACATATTGAATAATGTATATACAATAACGACTTGAAATGTACTGGTTGTAAAAATAAGTATTGATAATTTATACCATAGGTATAAATGGTCAATGGTGCGGGTGGGCGCAAAAAAAATATTGAAGTATTGCACATTTAAAAATGCGGCTTTTCTGCTTAGGCTCTTAGGCGGTTTAATCGAAGTTAGAGGGCAACACTTGCAAGCGATAGCCGATAGCGTAAGCAACCCTAAAATTGGTGTCGCTGTTTTATTTCTTATATGCATGCTATTGCGTTTGTATTTGTGTTCATTCTCATGTACATACATTTGTATATATGTTTGTAGGTGTGTATGTGTATGGATGTTTGCTTGCAAGTGTGCGCGCGATTGCTTGAATAACACTTTGCCGTCCAACAGAAAGATTAAATCAGAAAATTATTGTAAAATATTATGCCTGTTATATCTTTTAATGAATATTAGACTACTTTTTCTTTTGTATAATTATTATATTTAAAGCAACTTTTTAGTTATGGTAAATGAATTCTTAGTTACCCAACACTGTTCTCAACTGAAACTTTTTACAGTTACATTTGTACGTTGCTTCGCTTTCGGTTGTATTCGTTTTAGCTTGTTATCTCAATCATTTTGCAGTTTCTGTGAAATACCGCCGTACAATGCTGTTAGCTAAAGCTGCACTTGAAACGAATTCAAATTCGCAAAAGCGGCAACTTTGCAAACCGCGCAACAACTCGCGCCGTACAATAACCAACAGCGTAAATGCAGAGCGGCAGGCAGCCCCAAAGCGCACCAAGCACGAAGAGAACGTGCAGTGCATTGAGCGCGTAAAAGTTTTGAATTGCGAGCCCCTTTTCTTTGTAAAATGGTCGGGCGTTGCCAACATTAAGAACGGTTGGAGAACCTACGCCTATCTTGCCAACTGCCCGCAACTTGAGCAATTTGTGAGGCGCCAAATTCAACACTACAAAATACACATTGACAATATCATTGTCGAGCTGCACAAACAATTGCCCAACAGTCCAGCACTTGATTTTAAGCGCATTAACATCAGACAGGAGGTGGATAACTATAAACCAATGCCATTACAAGTGGATCTAATACTCTTGGCCCAGTTTCGGGACACAAACTCTGGCAAAAAGGCTGAAGTGCAACGCATTAAAGATCGTGCCCTAACGCACCTCAAACTACATCGCTGCCAGGTGGAGCGACGCAAACAGCTCTCAAAACTGGCTGAGATTGAGCAGAATATCAATAGTGTGGAGTCGCCAGCACCGCCCATACGTGTGCGTAACGATATCGATCTGGACACCATCGATGAGAGCTTCGTCTTTATAAAACAAAACATTACCGGCAAGTGCGTGCCAAAGCCAATCGCAGCCAGCGTCGGCTGCGAATGCAAACCACATTGCACCGCACAGACCCGCTGCTGTGGACGTCTCGCCGGTGGGCTCTTTGCCTATGAGAGATCGACGGGTCGCCTGCGCCCCAAAAAAGGTAAGACTATATATGAATGTAATAGTCGTTGCGGCTGCAATGCCAGCTGCTCGAATCGTCTGGTGCAGCAGGGACGCAAGCATCCGCTGGAGCTGTTCAGGACAAGCAACGGTCGCGGCTGGGGTGTGCGTGCTCTACATGAGCTGGCCAAGGGGGAGTTTATCTGCGAGTTTGTGGGCGAAATAATCACCGCCAAGGAGGCAAATGAACGTGGCAAGACCTATGACAAAATTAAACGCAGTTATATGCTGGAACTTGATTATAATGCGGATGCGTCCAGTGAATATAGTATTGATGCAGCCAAATATGGTAATATTTCGCACTTTATCAATCATTCATGCAATCCCAATTTGGCTGTATTTCCTTGCTGGATTGAGAATTTGAATGTGGCATTGCCACATTTGGAGTTCTTTACCATTCGCAGTATTAAAGCTGGGGAGGAACTGTGCTTTGATTATAAACGCGCCGATACCAAAAATTCACCCAACAAAACCTTAGCGAAAACCGAGGGCATTAAGTGCCTTTGCGGTGCCTCCAATTGCCGCAATGTGATTTTTTAAATATTTAAACGCATTAAATACAACAAACAGGACTTAAAGATGTTCTTACCAATATATTTTTTTTTATTATTGTTAATCATACACAATTAATATAAGCAAGCTAAGCACTTAACAACATTTGAATGTAAAGTTGTGCGAAAGTTATTTTTTTTAGTTTTTTAAATATTGTATTCGGCGCGCCATCCTGAATTGGTCTTCAAAGCAACCCTGCATGTTGTACTGATTTCAGTGATGCCGCTGTGAGTTTATTCACTGGTTACTTAGTACTGAATACCAGTTACTTGTAAGAAAACTTTTTTTTTGTATTCTATTTAATGAACAATGTGTAATTTCCACTTGTTCTTACTTTAATAAAAATGATAGCGCCTAATTGTATGGTGCTTGACTGCCTGAAATCATAATATTTAAGAAAATTTACTTGAAAAATACTCGTTATACGGTTATTAATCGTTACAAGAATCTACAGCACTGGTGCCAGACGCGGCCTGCCAGAAGCGGCCTGCCAGACGCGGCCTCAGTTCAGCCAATCAGCATTGAGCTTATTCGCATGTCGACTACACCATAGGCATTTGGGCTGTCGACTACGAATTCGATCGAATCAGTTTAATACAGGCAAGCAAACAGGTCGCAACGTAGTGCGCTTCAACCGGAATTCTCTTTTCAAATCACTGTCACGACTAGTGCGCTTAGCGGTAAACACAACTATTCCTAATAACTATCAACTACCCATACATCCAAGTGACAAACAAAATTTTGTTTATTTTTGTTAAAGTTGTAATTCTTTTGAAGTGCAAAAAGCGGCGTGTTAAGATTTTTTTATTGCTAGCAAAATTGCCGAAAAGGAGCTTATATGTATATGAACACACACACACCTAAACGCATACACACAAGCATTTGTATATTCAATCTGATTGGCTAGGACAAGAATTTTTTTACTTATTTGTTAGCAGAGATTACTTAAAATATTGTTTAATTAGTTAACAGCTGTTGAATTAGCGTCGAGGCCGCAAAAAATAATACAAAAAGAAACAATACGCCTGCACTAAAACTATTTGCCCTGATACGCGGCAAAAGATCGCGCGCAAGTCCCCCAACTACAAGACAAGAACAACAAAAACAATACCAACTCTACAACAATAACTAAGGTAAGTGAATTGTGTCAACTCATGTGAAAAGTTCTGAATAAAGTTGTGCAATTGTGCAAATTGACATGCATGCGTTTATATTTAAACGTATGTATGCACGTGCGAATGTGTATGCATAAGGTGTGGAGAAAAAGATTTTGGCCCAGGCAAGAGGATGGCGCCAGCAGTTCGAAAATTTAATTCGAATTTATCTTTGCTTGCGGTAAAACTAGAAAATCTGCTCAATATGTCTGCAGTCTAGTCTTCTTCCACTAGAATTTTGCATCGCAGCATTCTGCCGTCAGCACCACCCACGTTAATCCCACTACCCCGTTGTAATGCGATTTCTTAGTGTTCGAAACTCTATTGTCTATAGTTAATATCGAATGGAAGGCCTAAGTTTTTGTGTTGACGTCATTTGTTATTTTGGATATGTATATTTGGTTGGTTGTTGTTTTTTCTTATTTTTTTATTTTACCTAATCTGGCGCTTAGTTTATGAGTATGCCTTGAGAGGTAATTATGGAGCCGAGTGCTTTGTTGCAAACTGATTTGATAACTTGATTGTCGTGGGAGTGTAAGCCAAACACGCACACATGAACACCCCCATCTACACACACACACACACACATACGCAGAAATGCCAACATACATACATGAATGTACATAGACTAAAACTGTTGCTTGCGTGAAATAAGCACAATGCAAGCATCGTCTTATCTTTTGCACAATGCAAAACAGCAGTATAAGTATTTGTATTTGTTCAGATCACAAGCTTTGCTCACCACCAAATCGATTTGGCACACAAAAAAAATAAAAAATCTACAGCTAGTTTTTCTATTCCTTCATTATCCATACTTTTTTGGTTCCGCGCTTCTTGTTCTGTGTTTTTTAATGATCGGCTTTTGCAAGAACAACTTGTAGGGAAATATTTGATTGCGACATTCGCACCCATACATACGCATACGCGAGCTTTGTAGTTTCGGCATCGAAACAGGCAAGCAGTAAAAAGTACTTGGACGAAGAAAAAAAGCACTTTGACAAGTTCCCTGTTGCTCTTCGAAAGCGATCGTCGAACATCGAAATTTGGGTAATTTATTGTCTATTTCACTGATAACGGAACTGAAGGTATTTTTTTCTCTTCTCTTTTTAATGTTTATCGACAAGTGTGTTTATTTGTAGTTTTGAATGGACTAAATCTCATATTTGTTATGTGATTGATTTGTTTTCATTTTTTGGAAGTTTTATCAACCAGTTAATTAGAAAAAGAAGCTGTTTAACTAATAGATGGATAGTAAAAAGGTTTTTGTTGTAAAATGACAACTTTACGCTTTGTGTGTCAGCCCTGATTGACAATTTAGATAAGCTGTCAATATTTGTACGCTATAAATAAATCTTTGTTTGGCAGGTGAGCAAATTGTAGCATATTTTGCAGTAATTGTCATACTGCAATTGCAAAAACACACATACACACACACAGCTTGTATCGAATGCTCTTTCGATCTACATGTTGGCCTAAACCGAGCAACAAGCTGTCTTCGTTTGTCCAACTGTCAATGCATTTCTAATTGACTTAATCAGCGCATCCGCTGTCCTTTCCTCCTCCTCAGCTATTTTTGCGCTTTGTGCCTGGCGATGCCTGGATCTGTTGTGGGTACTGCATGCTAATAATTCTGCCTGCTGCCTGTCAATTACTGCGTCCTTTTTGCGCTTAAGTGAATTGCCATAGCTGTTTCGTAGTGGGAGTGAGAGAGAGATTGAGGATAGGTATAAAGTGTCGGCCGAAGACAAACAGAGATGGCAATAGTCAAGTTACCGTTTATATTCGATAGATCTGTGTTACGGTGTGTGTGTGTGCTTGCGCACATTTTTCATAAATAGCTGACTTACTCCCACTCCCCCGCTCCCCGCTCCTCACCAATCAGTTTAGAATGAGTCAGTGAGTTACTTGGCCAGTCAGCAACATTTCCGGTTTATATTATTTGGCATTTGCCCATTTGCCAAATCCGTTTTGTGCCAATTGTGACGCTGATTAAGAGACCGGCAAATAAAAGTCAAATTAAAATGGTGATTAAAGTAAAAAGCATTTTTAATTATTTTCAATTGTGTTAATAAAGTGACAGTTAATTTAAAATTACTTTGATGATGATTTTGTGCACAGGTTGTTTTTTGTTTTTTTTTTTAAGTTTAATCAACCCAAATATATTCGCTGATATAGCAATGCAACAAATAAGCATTAATTATGCAAATAGAAATAATAGTTAAAAATCATAATATACAGCTATTCTCAATAGCATGCTCTTTATACATTAAAGTCCACCCGATGTGAGGGAAAGTTTGCGACAAAGCTTTTGCACATTCTATGACAAAACCACAAAGCTATTTGCAAGCGTATTCAAAATTATGTTTCGGCAATAACACATGAGTAACTAGAAATTCCACACACACACACACACTCAAACACAGAAGCATGAACAAAGCTTTTCGACAACGCATGAAGTAACAGACAGAGCGAATAGGGATAGAAAGGAGGAGAAAGAAACGATTGTTTGGTTGCTATGCTAAACTCCTTGCTGACTATCTGATTATCCCTTTCTGTGTGTATGGTATTTGAAAAGGTATTTCGAAATTGCATTAAGCATTGTTGACTTTCGTTTTGGTGTGCGCTTTAACTAATAACCTACACAGCGCGACACTCTCGCACAATGCAATACAAACGAACGAACAAACAAACAAACGAACAATAGTATTAAGGGGCAACAATAACCACAAAACAACAACGGTAACAACAGAAACACAAGAAACACTAGAAACAAAACGCATGCAATATTCAGTTACTGATAGCTGCATTGAATTTGAATTAGCATAGCAGCACAGTTTTTGCGATTGTCTTTCCTCTTTTATTCTTTCTTTGCATTGCTTGCTGTCTGTCCTTGGCTGCAGCAGCAGCAGCAGCAGCAGTAGATGCAATAGTTGTTGTTGTACTAGTTTCCAAGGCCACCACGGTATATGCACTCTCTCACCTACTACTACTACTACTACAACACTCTCGCACTACGCGCTCTCTTTTGCTTTTGCTTGTAGGTGTACGTTGTGCTGCTACCACTGCTAATGATGCTGATGTTTCACTCATGCATTCCTAATTGATAATTGTATTAAAGTGTGTGTGTGTATGTGTGTGTGAGAGTGTGTCTGTGTGTGTGGTTATGTGTTGCTGCAAATATTGAGGTCCTTATCTCTGTTCTTCTTGATATTTGATTTGCAATGTTGCGTGCTATGTTTTCGTTTATAATAAAATTGCCAGCGTTTCCACACTGTTGGTCGCCCACAAAAGTATGCTGCGATTTTTTGTATTTAAATTTTTGGTTTTAAAGAAACTGCGCCTGCGTCAATGCAAGTGTGTGTGTGTGTGTGTGTGTGTGTGTTTGTGTAAAGGGTGTAGCACCCAACTGCATTACTCATTTAATTATAGTGACAGGCAGTAATGCGATAATTTTGCATCTACGAACATATACAAAATGCATGCAACACTGAACTAATTCGATACTTTCCCCCGCCTAATATTTGCACACTTCTTACAACCAAAACGTAGAGTGCGAATATTTTGCTTTCTCTTTGCAGACAAAAAGTCCTTAAATCACAACCACCAAAACAACAACTACAACAAAAAGCATCAAAATGTCTGATCGCAAAGCTGTTATTAAGAATGCTGACATGAGCGAGGAGATGCAGCAGGATGCTGTCGATTGTGCGACACAAGCTTTAGAGAAATATAACATTGAGAAGGTAAGTCGAAATTGTATTTTGATTATAAGAGCTGAATTCTGATTTGTTTATGCCATTGTCTTAGTTTGGCCAATAATTGAATTTTACTAGCTTTTGTGCATTCAACATTCGTGTAAGGTTTCCTGCCTTAATATGCAAAAATGCAACTAAAAATTTCATAACAATAGAATTCGATTTGATTTACCAATAGCGATATCAATATTAAAAACATTAGCAAAGCAATTTCAAGCTTAAATATCAATGCATTGTCTGATTTTCTATGAACAATGATATTGTATATACCATAATTTATTAATAGTAGACGTTACACAGATTAATTGAATGCTATTATTAGGAAATATTAAATATTCGGGGTAAGCTTATTGTCTTGTGAGACTACAAGCAAGCGACCGAGTGACAGAGATTGGCTGCAAAAGGGAGGTAGAAAGTTCAATTTCGTTGTATTATCTAATTGGAAATTGATAACAACACGGGCCAACGCATCTATTCATTAAAATATCAAAGGCGACCGACCAGCAAACAGAACACAAAACACAGCCCACAGCACACAATACAACAACAGAATACAGCAGCCAATACAACAAGGGCAAACGAACAAGCCTGTGTAATATGAGCGATATATACTTGTTGAATTGAGCATTTAACCATGTTTTGCTCGTTTTCTCTCTCGCTCTGCCTTTTTCCCCCCCTTTTGTTCGATTTCATGTGAATTTTGAGATAATTGCATTTCTCTGCAATGCACTTTTGTGGCGTTGGCTTAACGGTAATAACGTTCGCTCTCTGCTCTGTACCTCATTTTCATTGCAAACACAAGACTTTTCTTATAGTTGCGCAACATTGAATAGAATTCCCATAACCATGTCCATGTCCAGTTGCTACTGTCTGGAATTCTGCGAATTTTGTGCATCATATTGGCATTGATTCCCGTTAAGCTTGATTGCAGCAACATCATTAAATACTCGGCCAGTTCTGCTGCTAACAACCAATCACTTCATCGGCTGTATGCGTTGGTCCCTCCTGGCCAAGGGCGGAATTTAATATAAATAAGCTTGGCCAAGAGTGGCAGAAGGAGCAGCAGCAGCAGCAGCAGCTACAGCAAGCGATGTCAACAAGCATAATAATAACAATTCCAATAAAGCATTGGAAATAATCAATACACACACACACACACACACACAGAAGCGTTCGCGCCATCTCTACTCAACTTCAACTGACGATGATGCCAACAAGAACAACAACAGCCTGCTTATTGCTGGTCAGTGCCGGTTGTACGGGTCTGGGGTGCTTTCTGGCTGAGATCAGGGTCTTTGTATAGTGTGTGGAAGCCTCTTTCAATGCCAATGGCAGGTGCTAACGCAAGGCCTTGGAATGTGGCGCTAGCGAAAAAACCGAGCGAGAGCGAGAAGCAAACAAGAAATCACAGTTGCAAGGTGGTGTGCGTGTGTATGTGTGTGTGTGTGTGGTTGGTGTGACTTGAGTGTGAGGCACGCGTCTGCTAATTGAGTAGTTAAAAAGGTTGTGACAAAAAGGTGGCGGGGCGAGAGGCGAGATGTCGCGCGCGCTTTGCTTGCTTGCTGCCACAAAGTATGCTACACAATTTTTCAATGCAGCTTACAAACAGTGTGTGTGTGTGTGTGTTGGTATGGGTGAAACTTACGCATTTACGAACATACTTATAGCTACTATCATGCGCAAGACCAACCCAGCCAACCCAACCCAACCACCCACCCAGCCAGCCACCCAGCCAGCGAGCCCTACGCTCGTTGCTATAAATAAAATATATGTATATGCCACAAGCGCACACACAGACACACACTTACAGAGCGGGAAAGAGGATAACAGTCTATAAGTATGTGTGGTGGGTGGGGAAGGAAAAGGGGCGGGACAAATGCGCGATTGATTGCCTTTACCTACTTGTTGTTGTTGTTCTTGTTGTAGTATTCTCTTTGCTGTTGCTATTGTTATTCTTGTTTGTGCGCATAGTAATTATTATACTAGTATTATTATCAATAATAGTCTATCTGAGAACTTTGCTCTCTCTGTGTGTGTGTGTGTTGGTTTGTGTGTGTGTGTGTGTATTTCCTGTGTATTTTAATTGCATTCCACAGAAGCATAATTGAATTGCACTTGATATTGATTTCATGCGAATTCAACAGTTATTCTCCTTACATACATACATACATAAATACGAGTATATATTGAAATAATAGCCAAATTTAATTAAGAGCGATTTGAATTGCTTTTACCCAACTATGGCGTATATTAAGTGTTTAAATAAACATATTTTCCCATGAATTGTCTCAATTAACATGCAATCATTGAATTCCAATAATTTGAAGCATTTAATATCATGGCTTGAACATTTTTGCGATATTTAAAGTTGAATATTGTTGCACAGCAAGCTATTTGCTTTTCACACACGTCTATTATTTATCAAAACAAGTGCCAAAAACTTTTAAAGTAATTACTTTTCCTCATATATATACTCGTATGTATATTTATTGCTTCAGCAATATCCTTGAGACTTTATTTTTTCTTCGTATGTTCTGCTTGGTTTTGGTTTGATTGATTGATTTGGTAATGTATATCTATCCTAAATTCCATTGCCATTGAGTCCATTAAACTTTTGCATATGACTCGATTACGAGCCAAAAGGGTTGGAAGGCTGTGGGTGGGGACGAAAAAAAAAACGATTGCTAAATTTTCATAGTGGCAAATAGCGAGAGAATAAAAGAAGTAACGAAAAAAAAGGCCCAACAATTTGGTATCCAATAGATACGCAACTAGCACACCAATATACACAAGGGTTAAATGGGCACACACACACACACGCACCGGATATACACGGCACACAGCAAATTATGTGTTATTCTATATATTCATATATATATATTTGTATATATTTTTAGGAGCGCGCTTCAACCTTTAGAAGAGCGGCTTAAATTGTATCTACCATAAGGCATAATGTGCTTGTCTGTCTGTGTGTGTGTGTGTGTGTGTGTGTGTGTGTGTGTGTGTAGCAGCGATTTAAAGGCAAAATCCTCAAAATAAGCCAAAAAGAGGCCAACGAAACCAGCAGCGAATCCAACGAAACAAACCAAACAAAAAACCAAGCGACATAAGCGACATTAAATCAATTCAACCTTCTAACCAACCCTACCTTTACGTTTACCTTTACCTCCACCAAATACATATACTCTATCTTTATCGCTTTTACGTTTTGCCCTTTTAAAAATAAATGTAATTAGTTTTTGTTTTTGTTTTTGTGTTTCCTTTGCCGTTTTTTGTCTTGTGCCTTTTTGGCCCATTATTATGTATTATTATTGTGGCACTTGGCTCCTTAGATTTCTTTCGTGTGTAGAGCACAAGAGAATAGCTAGCCAAAAAACCAGAAAACCATTTGCATTTTGCGTGGCCAAAATGTTTAATCAATATGTGGCCAAATATATATGCGACATGTCCCCTCCGTGTTTGGCAACAGTCAAAGCGATTTCAATATTGCCAAACCTTTGACATATACTGTGCACATGATTTGGGCCACAATTTACGACTCATCGCTGGCAAATAGAAAACGAAACATTTTTGTTTTATATACCGTTCGAAATTGTTGTCGATATCGCAGCTAAATGAATATGAAAATGTATTTTACAATCATGTGTTAATGGCAGGAGAATGAAGGAAAGGATATCTTAACCTCAACAAGAAAGTTTCTTTTATTCTTCCTGGCCAAGTCCAAGTTAGCGTTGTGTCTTTGTCTGTGTGTGTGTGTGTGTGTGTCAAAATGTTGGCAAACAAAGTTTTGGTGCTGCGCACCTGCACTCAACTAACTAACTAACAACTATTTAACCATATATACATGTATGTGTATAAAACAATCAACGCAATATTGTCGTCTAACACGACACATAATAACAATAATAGCAACAACAAACGAAAAATTTCGAAATAACTTAATAGCGATCACGTATTTGTCTCGACTTTTGGGGTTTTTGGTGTTTCGGGGTTTGGGTTCGCTTTAGGCCAAAGTGTTGCTCTAACTGTAACAGTCACCATTGTCGCAGCAGCAGCAACAGCGAAGGACTTGTCTGTGTGTTTCCTTTCTGTTCTTTTTGTTATTCTTTTGAGGTCACTGGGTTAAGTTTATGGCTTAGCACGCATATTTGTTGTCAAGTTTTGTCTCACTGTCTGACTGGCTGGCAAATCTGCGCCCTTTTCTCAGCCCTACTTCCCTGAGATTCAAACAACTAGAGTAGAGAAAACTTTCAAGTATGCTTTAAGTTTGTTCTGTTTGTGTGCGTCTTTAGGTTTTATTCCATTCATTTGTGTAAAAGGCCATTGATATTGTGCTCGTTTTGAGGAATTGCACAAAGTACCTGCCAATTAAAGTAATTATATCTGTTCTATATGTTTTGTTCTTCTTTGTTTGTTTGTTAAAGTTCGTGGCTTAAGCGTTTTTAACTTAAACTCTACCTTGAACAATTACAAATCGATGAAAAATCCTTAAAATCAGTTGAGCAAATAGTTTAAAGTGTAACAAAAAAAAGGCTTAATTTAAAATGCAAGCTTTGCTTAAGCCATTGGAAGAAATTATGTTTAGTTAAGTGCTTTTCCGTTTTCAATGTACTTTGATTATAGTGAAAGACTAATAGTTAAGCCTTTTCTTGGTAAACGTTTTACGTTATATTAATTTTCCGAGAAGTCTTCACTTATTGGCAGATTAACTTAAGGCTTTTCCCCATCCGCCCCTTCAAAATGGCTTTGCCATTGAATTTTTCATTCAACTTTGTTTTTTACAAAATAGAACTTTCTGCCTTGCCAGGCAGCACTGTAACAGCGCATGGTTTGCGCGTGCTTTTCTTTTCTTTGCATTTTTCCCCCTTTCATGTGTGTCTCAATTTTTCTTTTATTTCGCTCGTTTTTTTGTTAATGGTTTGTCTGTTTGCATAACCCTGGCTTTCAACACAAACAACGACTGCTGGCAATGACCTTTGGCATTTGCCAATTGGCCATGTTGCAGTGAAATTAGCCAGGCTTACAAGTATGTGTGCGTGTGTGTGTGTCTGTGTATGTAGTATGCTTAAGTCTCGGCCACAACCACCACAACCACAATCATCATAACTAACTCATTAACACACATACAAAAGTTTTTGGCCTTCTCCTCTTCCGGCTGTGCAGCAAAAATGTTCCCTTCCCTGTTTAGGAACCCTTTTTTGAGGTCAGTTCTTGTTGCAGGGATTGGTTTTTGGCTAATTTGATAAGCAGTTAACCTGCCACTTGGCAATGCGTCGACAATAGCTAATCTATTTGTTTTGGTTTTTGTGTCTTTTGCAGGATATTGCGGCTTATATCAAGAAGGAGTTTGACAAGAAATACAATCCCACATGGCATTGCATTGTTGGCCGCAACTTTGGATCGTATGTCACACATGAGACGCGCCATTTCATTTATTTCTATTTGGGCCAGGTGGCCATTCTATTGTTTAAAAGCGGTTAAAGTCTTGTCGAGTCGGATGAAGTGGTGGTCGCGAGGCTGGAGAAGCAACAGCAGCAGCAACAGCAACAACAACAACAACAACAACAACAACAACAACAACAAGAACAGTTAGATGTAGCTGGTGCTGCAGCTGTTGCAACACAACAGCAGCAACAGGCGTATGGGGATGTGGAGATGAAAGCTATGCAGGATGAGGAGCAGCAAACAACATCAGCTGCTGCTGCCAACTATCAACGTGGTATAGCACGAGGAAGGAATCAGAAGCAGCAGGAGCAGCAACAGCAACAGCAACAGCGACGGCAACAACAACAGCAGCAGCAGCAGCAAGAATCGCATCCGGAACTGGATGCTGTGAATCCGGATGAAACGGAGGTGACAGAAGGTGGTGACAATGCGGTGGTTGTACAGCAACAAAATCAGAATGAAAACGTAAATGAGCAGCAGGTGGGGGAGGTGGAGGAGGAGGCAAATGAAACAGCAGCCGCCGCCGCCGCCAACGCCGCCGCCGCCGGCAGTAATAATAATGAAGAGGAGGATGAGGATGATGATGATGATTTTGATGATGATGCGACCATTGTAGAGGATAGCGATGCAACCAGTTGCAGCAGCTGTTTGCGAGCCGACCTAGAGGAGGCCGAATATCTTCAACAACAGCAGCAACTGTTGCTAGTGCCAACACCACCGTCGCCACCGCCACCTTCGCCGCCACCACTTCCGCCGACTGACATATAAACAAAAAAAAAAAACCTTAACAAACAGATATATCTTAATATATATACATATATGTATACATATAATTAAAAGGAATGAAATGAATTATGATACGAAACGATAAGTTGCCGTTGCCGTTGCAGTAACAACCGAGTCCTGTACAGCTTTTTTTTTGACGCCGCCCAAAGTCGTAGGAACTAAATAAACAAACAAACATAAGAGTAACCTTAAACAATAGGCAAACCCACACATACACACACACACACACATATAAACACATAAATACATTAAAACAACTGCTAGGCATTACTAATTATTGTATGAATCGACTTAAGCAACAGTTGGACCAACGTTATTACGTTTCCTTATCAGCTAATGTATATTACAATAATTTTCCTTAAGCCAATTTCCAAATCCGTTTAAGTAAACTACAATTTAGTTATGCCTTTATGTATATCCGACTTTTCCCGGACACTGTAGTTGTTGTTTAGCATGAAAATACTGTAACATACACACACCCCCCTACACACACACACACACACACACACTCACACGAACACACAAAACTTATATATGTATAAAAAGAAATACCATTATTATTATGCATTTGAATTATTGTTTTATTTCAATACGTTTTCTTTCTATGTGCCTAATTGCTTTGCGCGTTGGTTGGCATCATCGCTTAGCAAGTGCAGCAACCAACTTGACGAAAAGCTTATCGCAGACTCACACACAAACACACACATGTACACAATTTTACATAGCACAGGCAACAACCACCACTGCAACCGAACGAACAAAGAACAAGCAACAAGAAGCAAACAAAATATAAATGCAAGAAAATTGTTTTCAATTATTTTTATTATAATTATTATTATTTTTTTTTGTATAAGAACGTATTGTAATTAGCTGCGTAAAGCAACACAGATAAACAAAATAATTATGCTGGAAAACAAAAACCAAAAAGAAAATTTATTTGAAAATGAATTGAAAAGCTTTCAGTGTTGAACAATTTTTCTCCATCAACGTTGTACACCAATAGTGTGTGGATATGAAATCCAGCTGGATTTGCTTGAAGATTGTTTCGTATCTTCTTTCTTTTTGTGATTTTCAAAGACTCTAAATGAGCGAAATAGAATGAAAATAAACATAAATGAAGCAAAAACAAAAAAAGAATTTCCATCCACAGCAGACATTAACATTTAAATGAAAAACAAAAAACAAAAGAAATAAATGTTATGCAAAAGTATAAAATAAACAAGAAATATCTTGATAATTATCATCTTGTCGTTATAAATAAATGTGCGCAATCTGTATGTTATTAAAACTTAATTCTTTTCTCATCAGCAAAATATATGCAAAGTAAAATATACTTAAATTGGTGTAAATTATGCAAACAAAGCAAAAACCAAACAGAACCTAATTAAAATACCAAGAAAAAACTAAAAATAAAATACAAAAAACCAGAAATAAGTAAAATTACTAACATTAAAACAAAAAATGAAGAAAAATATGCATAATAAATACATACGTAATTTCCTAATCACACATAGCAACAGGATAATTAAATGCCGGCAATTTGCACTAACACACACACACACACACAAACACATCCACACTCACACACACACACTCATATATATGCCGTTACTTTTTGGGTAAAACCGCACCAACTTTTTGCTATACATACTGAATGTATTTTAAATTTATTTTATAGAACTTTTGCTGCACGTTTTCAAACACAATCACAAAACTACTATTTATGCTAACGGTTAGAAAACACACACATTCACAAACCCACAAACACACACACAGCAATCAATTGTATGTTTTTCCTTAAAATGACTAAACATATTGAAACTCACTTCAAACAGACACATGATGAATTCTTATAAATGTTTATATATATATAAAATACATATTACAAATACAAATGAAACCAAAATGAAAATGAACGATAAAGAAGCATAATTTTTTTGTCATAAAGCAAATATTTGTGTGCAAAAAATGCAAAAATACAAAAAACAGAATATAAAAAATAACGTAAATTTTTTGATGTAAAACTTCGATGGATGGATACAGGATACGAAAAAAAAAACAATGTTTAGAATGAAAACGATTGAACGATTTGTTACTTGTACGATTTTTTTTTATATTCAATTCTTTGTTTGCGTCAAGTTTACGTTAGAAAATACAAAATTGCTTCCCAAACCTCGACCGACCAGCAAACTCAAAGTTTCGAGCTGCCATTCCTTTTACAAACAACAAAAGAAAAACCGAAGAAAAAAAATGTACTAGCTTAAAACTTAGTTTGTAACTATAAGTTCGTAAAGCTGCTTTGCATTTTTACATGTATAATTTCCTAATATTTTTTATGTATCTATATAATTTATTCTACGCTTCTACATTTCTTCGAATTTTGATTTTGTATTGTGCATGAAATGAACACGTTAAATAAGTTTTTGTAAGAATTAGTAAATTATATGAAGACAGGTGAAGAAACGGGAAAATTTAAAATAAATACTTACGAGTAAGAAGTCGGGAGATAAAATGAAAAAAAAAAAAACTAAAACCAAATAAAATGAGATCTTTAATGTGAAATAAAATTACTTCTTGAAACCAATGGCTAATAGTTATTTAAGGGCGGCTAAGTATATCAAATGCACATTTTGCACAACAAACCTTTTTTTTTAATTTAAGCCACAAACTCAAAGTGACCATTTGCTAAGTACAAAAGAGTGAGCCCGCCAAACAGTATCTAAACTAGTATTTTTTATCGATTAATAAAACAGAATATTTCGGCTGTGGGGTTATAGCTACAAAGAACTTTTAACATAATTGTGGCTTATTCTTAAAGTTTAACATTAAACAATTGTTATTAATTTACGCCGCGTTTTAGGCATAGAAGTGCGTATTTAGGATGACCATAGTTTCTCTGCCATGCATATCGCATTGCCATCGATATGCTTTAGTATTTTTTTTCCCCTACTCAATAGCTTGGCATATTTAGCTACATTTGGCATGAGAAATACGCATTTTTTTTTGTGGCTAGTGGCCAGCAGCTGTTACGCGAACGAGAGAGAATAGTCCCAACGGAAAGCCGTCAAAATGTTGCGTACATTATCACGCGTTAGTGAATTGCCAATTATTGTAAAGCAATTGCAAAAAGTACGTAACTGTAAAGCAGCCGTTGCTGTCACTAACAAAACTCTTGTCACTGTCACTAATACAAAGCAAAGAATCAGCAGCAGTAGCAGCAGCAATAACAACATCAATAACAGGAACAAAAACAAGAGAAGCACTGACAACAACCACTGGACAACGCGGCAGCAGCAGCAGCTAAAACAACAACAACTACTACAAAATCACCTAAGATTTGAGAGCAGACGCAGTTATTCATCGTCATTTTTCGGTTTATTCCAGAATGCAGCACAGTCCGGTGTCGCAAAGACCAACAACTATGCCACGGAAGCCACCGTGCAGGTGAATCGCGTAAGTAGACACATCAGATACGCAACCCTTTCCCCCCGTTTACCCACACATTCTAGTCAAGTGAAGAAAATGCCGATTACATAATGTGCCTGTGTGAGTGTCCGTGTGTCGGTGTGACTGTCTGTTCGTGTGTGCACGTTTGTATGACCTGATTGCACAGTGTTGCATTTACGCCGATTTTACGTCGATTAGTTTAAGTTGTCGGCGCCAAGGTCAAAATCTGACATGTCCGTACCGTTTTCCTCAACTTGCTGCTGCGCGTGACCGACGTCGGCAGAGGCAGAGGCAGTGGCAGCGGCAGCAACACGCACCCTTTCTTATCAACATTATTTGCTGCAGCGGAATCGTTCACTCCACCCCCCCGGTTTGCCCTTACATTGTCCCAACCGATCGACAGGTTATGCAAAGCGAGCGATTTTGCGTTTTGTGACGTCACAGCTGCAAATTTCTTTATGCGTGCTTACAGTCCAATAATAGTTGTTTTGAATTGTTTGCTTGTCAAGTTTGTCAAAAGTTTAAGGTTGCATAACATGACAGACATATTTGCTGGCACATACTATCTAATTTCTTGCAAGTACTATCTAATTTCTATCTCCCTTGCACACAAACACAATATGCCACTTACTAATCCAAACGCATTTGCTTACTCTGTCGCTGTCGTGATCTGATGCTGCAGCCCTTCAAGCTGCATAAACTGGAGGAGGGACCAGAGACAACAGTGAAGCTAACCAAGGATGAGGCGCTTAAGTACTACACACAAATGCAAACGATACGACGCATTGAGACGTCCGCCGGTAATCTCTACAAGGAGAAGATCATACGCGGCTTTTGTCATCTGTATTCGGGCCAGGAGGCCTGCGCCGTTGGCATGAAGGCAGCAATGCGTGATGTGGACAACATAATATCCGCCTATCGTGTGCATGGCTGGACCTATCTGATGGGTGTGCCGCCGCTGGGCGTGCTGGCCGAGCTGACTGGCACACAGAGCGGTTGTGCGCGCGGCAAGGGCGGCTCCATGCACATGTATTCGCCAAACTTCTTTGGCGGCAATGGCATTGTGGGCGCCCAAGTGCCACTTGGCACTGGTGTTGGCCTGGCCTGCAAGTACAAGGGCAATGGCGGCATGTGCTTGGCTCTGTATGGCGATGGTGCTGCCAATCAGGGACAGGTCTTTGAGGCCTACAACATGGCCTATCTGTGGAAGCTGCCAGTCATCTTTGTTTGCGAGAACAACAACTATGGTATGGCAAATAATCGTATCAAAACCTTAAACTTCTTGCTAAACACTTGAATTTCTTAGGCATGGGCACCAGCGCTGAGCGTGCCTCGTGCAACACGGATTATTATACGCGTGGCGATGCTTTGCCCGGCATTTGGGTCGATGGCATGGATGTGCTGGCTGTGCGCAGTGCCACCGAATTTGCCATCAAGTATGTGAACGAACATGGCCCGTTGGTCATGGAAACGAATACGTATAGATATTCGGGTCATTCAATGTCCGATCCGGGCACATCGTATCGCACACGTGAGGAAATTCAGGAGGTGCGCCAAAAGCGTGATCCCATCACCTCCTTCAAGGAGATGTGCATTGAATTGGGTCTCATAACCACCGATGAAGTGAAGGTTGGTGTTGCTTGCAAATCGTTTCTTGTCCTACCAAAAACAAAATGTGTTCTTCCTTGTTTCGCAGGCCATCGATTTGAAGGTGCGCAAGGAAGTGGATGAGGCAACTGCATTGGCCAAAGGCGATTCGGAGCTGGGTCTTAGCCATTTGTGGACTGATGTCTATTCGAACAATTTGGAGCCAAAAATACGTGGCACCAATGGCTTTGACATTGATCACATCCAGGAGCGTAAGGGTGTCAATCATTAAAGCGTTAAACAGTGTCTCAACGATTCGATAAACACACACACATACATATTTACACAATATGCAAGCGAAATCTCTAGACATTAAGACCACTAAAGTTCATGTTAGACAAAAAATATTCTGTTTTTTTTTTTCAAGTAGTTTTTTTCTCACTCACTTAATCAACAGCGATGTATTGTGTATTGCGTTTATTGTGTGATTGTTGAGCGAAACTACGAATTGTGCACATACCCTGCCTTACACACACACGAACACACACACACATAAGCAGCTTACTGTATTGGCAAGTAAGTGGCAATAGAAAAACGATATTATATGAACGTGTTCAATATGGTTAAAGCAAAGTGTAAAATTGTTAAAATATTAAAAAAATACATCCATACAGGCATTATACAATTCTCAAATATTTGTATTCTTAATGTGATCATCAAGTTACCAATGAATTAGTATTCTTTGAGCCAATTTGCTTGGCGTTTGGAAAATTCAGATTATATATCTTTTGGCATTTTATTTATTTGGATTCCTCATTCCCCTACGACATTTCAACTACGGCGGTATTTTAAAAACAAACTCCAATTAAATTCCCAGTAATAGAGATAACAGAGATATACAAAAATTTTTTTTAGCTGCACTCGAGCATCAAACGGGTGTTTCCACTTGGGCTAAAGGCCAAAAATGCTGTCAAGAACGAAACGAACTGTGATAAGACCACGAGAATCTCAGTTTCACTTTCGCTTAATCTGCAATCTAGCGGGCTTTGATGGTGTGGGGCAACAAGTGCAACGTAGATGGCATCCACCAAGACGCCACAATTCGGACTGCTCAACGCTGACGCTACAAAATGTAAGCATAGACAATAAAAAATGGAATCCTTTTGCTAATATTGCATTCTTTTGCAGACATTCAAGTGCTATGAGCTGGAGAATGGACCGCCCATGGATGTGGAATTGTCGCGTGAGGATGCCCTTAAGATGTATCAACAAATGGCTGAGGTGCGTCGCCTCGAGAACGTCTTTGGCGGCATGTACAGAACGAAGAAAATTCGCGGCTTCTGTCATCTGTACAGTGGACAGGAGGCCATTGCAGTGGGCATGTGCGCTGTTCTCCGTAAAGTGGACAGTGTGATAACGGCATATCGTGCCCATGGGTGGACGTATCTGATGGGCGTATCGGCGCATGCTTTGATGGCCGAACTGATTGGCGTGAAGAGCGGTTGCAGCCGTGGCAAAGGTGGCTCTATGCACACCTATAGTGATAACTTCTATGGCGGCAATGGCATTGTGGGTGCCCAGGTGCCACTGGGTGCTGGCATCGCCTTGGCGCATCGCTATCGTGACGATGGCGGCGTCTGTGTTACGCTGTATGGCGATGGTGCCGCCAATCAGGGCCAGGTCTTTGAGGCCTTCAACATGGCCAAGTTGTGGAATTTGCCGTGCATCTTTGTCTGTGAGAACAATAACTATGCCATGGGCACCACTGCGTCGCGGCACTCGGCTTTAACCGATTTCTATATGCGCGGCCAATATGTGCCCGGTCTGTGGGTCGATGGCAATCAGGTGCTGGCTGTGCGTAGTGCAGCCCAGTTTGCCATTGACTATGTGCTTAAGCATGGTCCAATTGTGCTGGAGATGTATACGTATCGGTTTGAGGGGCATTCCATGTCAGATCCGGGCACATCGTATCGTTCGCGTGATGAGGTCATACATGTGCGCAAGGAACGTGATCCCATCGAGAGTTTTCGCAGGCAGATCCTTGAGCTGTGCCTGGCCGACGAGGATGAGCTTAAGAAAATTGATGCTGGAATTCGCAAAGAGGTTGATGCGGTGACCAAGAAGGTACTCAAGGATATTGAAGTGGGCATGGATGAGCTGGCCGCCGATGTCTATTCCAAGAATCTTGAGCCGAAAATACGCGACATCTCCGGCTATACGCTCGATCACAAGCGCATCTCGGAGATATGCTTTGGCAAGCCCAAACGAACGCCGGCCGATGAGATGAAAAATGTGCCCGTGGGTGATGCAGCCATGCTGGCTGCCGCTGCCAAGGCCAAAAAGAAGCTGGATGCCAAGCGGGCGGCCGAAGCGAAAACTGCGCCGCCTAAAAAAGTTGATCCGCCCGCTGCGGGCAAAGCCAAGCCAGTTGCTGCAGCGCCGCCAGCGAAAGCGCCAGCGACGCCAGCGACGCCAGCAAAAGCACCAGCGCCAGCGCCAGCGCCAAAAGGCGGTAACAAACCAAAAGCCTAAATGTTATAATCCAAATAAGGATCGGTATCAAGAGCAAAATTATGAAAGGCAATCCCAACGTTCAAGTTGATTCAAATTAAATTGTTATAGTTATAAATTTACAATCGTCGAATGAAAGCATCATATGTGCTTGGTTTTTAACAAACTTAACGAAGAATAAGTGTTTATTACAATAAAAACAAACACCTTTGTCAGCTAAACTAGCTGCTGCTTGAGCTTTTCTACTTACTTAACGGCACTAAAGCTTTTTGCTGCCCAGGCACCTGTACAATGCCAAAAGCTTGTGCTCGTTCTCTTTCACACACGCTGTGTCTCTCGCTCTCGTTCGCAATACGTGTTGTCTTGTCTCTGTCATAAATGTAGAAATGCCGCAAATCGAGCGCGACGCGTTCCGTTCATTTATCTAGCCGTTAAATGACAGCTGCTCACGCGTTCCTTACACACACACACACATACAGGGCACCCGCACCTGTAAACTACGCCTCTCCCCACCACTCGCCTTCCCCATCCCTGCTATATGATGCTCGCATTGTGCGCGCCTGTTGCAAAGCGTTCGTTCGTTTTAATCTCCTTGTCTATTCAGTCTCTTCGCGATGCTCTGGCGTTGATCTTCACGTGCGCTGCGAACGGAATTCGTGGTGCTTGTCCGATCCACAACACATTGTTTTGTTTTGGCCGCGTGTTGCGTGGGTGTTGTTGTTGTTGTTGTCATTATCGTTTTTACTGTTTTTAAATATGTTTTCTAATAAACGATCGTTTCACATTTAATTAATGTTGGCAAAGGTCCATTTGTAGAAAAAAAAAAAAAACAAACCAATGAAACAAAACAAAAAATCCAAAATAAATATTTTTTTTTCTGCCATTTCTTTTATGTGCTGTTTTGATTAAATGCATTTTAAATATATTTATAAGTTTATAATTGACTCAGTGCATACGATCCACATTGAATGGATATAGTTTTCTGGCATCTGTAAGTATTTACATTTTTTTTAAACTAAAAACTGTTTTCATCACCTTTTATTTTACAGCATTATATATATAAATATTTGTTTTTATTGTGCCATTTTGTCGTTTGTCGGAAGTGAAAGTCGCCAGCGATGGTTTTATTTGTTTAATTTATTATTATTTTCTTGCTCAAGAATATCTTACATATATTATGTATACGCACCGTGTGTTGGGTTCGTTTTCTAATATTTTTCGTCATACTTTTTTTTCACGCACCTAAAAATAGTGACAAATACTTATGAAGTGACAGCTGTTTGTATATTTTGTGCCCATTTTCCAAGAGTTTAGTTGGGGTTTTGCAAGAAAAACATTTCCATACTTTAATCAACTTGCGTTTGAGATATAGCTGAACCCAGCTACAGCTCTTACAGTTTGGCCTATGCGCTTTCTTAGATTTCTTTTCAGTAGATCAATATTTACAGGGTATCCACTTGCTCAGTTTCTTGTTCTTTGTATATTTCATGTCACATATTTTCACAGCATTATTATAAAAATAAGCTTAAGTTCAGTTGTGCGTAGTTT